>JZKD02S1674921.1:224810-260916 GCA_000966675.3 Picea glauca
ATATATATTGCAAGACTGCTGAGAGAGGGATGTGCTGAAAAAGAGACCACGATGGTTGAAGAAAGGTGGTGGAAGGCACCTGGAATGGTGGCATTAACTTCCACTGAAACCAATATCATATTTGGACTTCACTAGCATGGAGAACCAAGAGTGGCTTGCTGGCCCCAAATTAAATCACTCGCCAGGTTGGTAGGTAAATGGCTCCTCATGAGTAATGAGGGATGGGGGTGAACCACCCATCCGTAGAGTCCTCAGACCTGACCACCGCAAGGAAGATTGTGCCACACGCAACCTCGACGAAAAGAGAAAAGGCAGGAAGAGTGTGCGAACAAGGGGGCAGATGCAAGGGAAAGAGGAGGAGAGATCAAAAGAACTCTAGAAAAACTACAGAGTGAGTGATAGCAGAGAAGAAGGTGAGTAACCTTCATTCTTGGTCACTGGCGAACAAAGACTCAGTCTCGCAGCATCGTGGTCTCAGCTCGGGGGTGGCTAGTGGTAAATCCATTTGGAGTCGTTGAACCTATGGTTGGGTGGAAACGAGCACCCCTCTCAACAGTTGCATCACCTGGCGTTTTTCTGATAAGTGTTATATCTTGTATATTGAAATTTATATGCTGGCATGTATGTTCACAGTCTGTGCAATTATGAGTGGTTTCAATACAAGACTGTCTGCATGGTGTTTTGGTCAGAAATGATGGTTGCATGTTTTTATTGGAAAGACCACGTATGGCTTATGTTTATATATATATATATATATATATGATGAACTAATACATATTTTCAAGTCTGTTATCGAGAGATTTGTTCCTGTGTTGTCCTACCTGATGCCTTGGATAGATTTCCCCACAAAGGCACCCTTTCAAGACCACTCCCTTACCTTCGAGAAGACCTTCTAGTCTGGTCTTCAAAACCTGGTGTAAATTACCTAAGGACCTGAAGAAGGATGTTATAGTTTAAGTCTCAAAACCTTGTACGAGGGAGAACGGTCCTCGTAGACCTCAACATTTCGGCATTTCGATACCCGGAATACCCAAGGGCGAGTTCCCTTACACTCGCAAGTCTCGAAACCCCGACTTGCGATATCCCGAATTATTAGCGTGGGGGGGGGGGTAAATTAAGAGTTTTTGGAGTTTAGACACCCAAAGTATCTAGGTGCGAGTTTTCTTGCACTCGTGAGTCCCGAAACCCCGACTTGCGAAATCCTGAAATGGMAGTGTGTGGATAAGTATCGATTGAAAGACGAGATCTTGTCAGAAGACCTGAGGTCAATCGTGACCGTTAGATTGGAGGAAGAAACGAGGGCGTTAATGCCTCAACCCCTCCCCTTTTATCTTCGTAAGTAGCGAAGGAATCGGTACCGTAGATCCCCAAGGTTTGTGGGGGTATCTGGACTATCCATTTATTTGACACGTGGCTGTCGGTAATCGTTTCGATGTTTTGGTACCCAAGGAGACAAAGGGGAAGAACCCTGATCATCACGAGTCGCGAAATCCCGATAACCGAAACCCCGAAATAGTTTAAGGAATGGATGAGGTAGGATAGTTCAGCATTTCAGTACCCGGGATACCTAAGTGCAAGTCCCTTTATACTCACAAGTCCCGAATCTTCGATTCGCGAATTCCCGAAATGATAATAGGACGGAGTAGCTATGAGTTTTCGGTGTTCCAGCCCCTGGAAAAACCTAGGAGTGAGACTTCTTGTCATTACCCATCACGAAATCCTGAAGTATGAGATCTGAAAAAGGGTCTAGCGTGGGTAAGCCTTGGTGTTTCGGTGTTTTGGCAACTGGGAAACCCAAGGGTCAGTCTTCTTGTACACGTCAGTCCCGAAATCTCGATGGGTGAAGTCCCGCAAGAACAATACACGGATCAGTTACGAGACTTCGTCACTTCAGAAATCGAAATGCTCAAGGGCGTATTCCTTTGTACTCGCATCTCCCGAACTCTCGACTTGCGAAGTCCCGAAATGGCTTAACCCGGACGGTATTTGGTGAGTTGATGTTTCGGCACCAGGGATACCTGATGGTAAGTTTGCATATGCTCACTAGTCCTGAAAACCCGGTCAGCGAATTCCCGGAATGGACTGAGCGACACATATATACAACTCTACGTATGTTGAGGTTTCGGAGTTTCGGCTCCCGGGAAACCTAAGTGCGAGACCTCCTGTCATCACATATCCCGAATTCCCGATGGCGGAAATTCCGAAACAGGGAAGTATGTTTAGAGTTAGTAATTCGGAGTTCAGCTCCTGAAAAACCCCGATGTGAGACCTTCTGTCATCGCATCCCTCAAACTCCCAACTTGCGAAATCCTGGTAGGCGAAGTCCCGAAATGGATTCGCACACATGGTTTTGGTGTTTCGGCTTTCCGGTGCCCGAGACTCTCAAGGGTAATTCGCTAGCCATGAAATTCCGATGGATGAAATCCCGAAATGAACAAGGGAATACCTGTATCGCGATTTCCCGTATCACGAAAGTCGATGAGTACCCTCTGGTAAGGCCTGTGGCCATAACAACCGATCAAATGAGTGCAGATAAGGGATGACAGGATCTATATTGGGTCCCGTAGGGACTTGGGGAAATTATATTCCTCGGAGAAAAGAAGAAAAGGCCGAAAATTTTTAAATTCCGTAGTGGGTGTGTTACAGGTATTATGTGATGTTGCCCCACTGGATGTCTTTGATGTTCTCTTGGGCCAACCATATATGTGGAAGCACCATGCTATTTATGAGTCTCAACCTTGTAGTGTCATTGTTACTTTGGGGGGTCATCTCTACAGAATACTAGAGGTAGTTCCGACTATTGTTCCACCTAAACAGTGCTGCAAGGTAGTGTCTCATACTGCAAAACTCAGCTTCTTCACAATCTGTTCAAAAGGGGAACAAAAGGACACTGTAACCACTACAACCTCGCCCTAAGCACCTTCTATCCAACAGAAGCAGGTCAACAAGGTTGCAACAAAGCGCAAATATTCCTTATACACATCGTCCTCTCATGTAACTTGACTTGTTGAATAGCCTCAACCTCAACAGGTCCATGACAGACTTCCACAAACTGAGCAGTGTGAGGTCTCCAACAAGGCAAGCAGCTCACCAAGATGCAGATTCAACAAATGCTTTGCCTTCTCCCCCAAGAAATCAACGCAATGGATACCATTGCTTCTTAAGGAGGGAGGATTCATCCAGGCGGATATCAGTGGCCACCCACCTTTTCCAACTGGCTCAAAACAATTTTTTGACAATTTTGACAATTTACTATTTTTAGCAGTTTTAACTTCTGGAGCTATTTTGAGGGAAAAAACGAAGTTTTTTCGAGATCAAGCTTTCCAATGATAGCCAAAGGCATGATTGAGCGCCCAAAATGAATCTCCTCAACGATATCTTTCCAACGGGCTATCATACGCCTAAAACATAGATCGTATGCAAAAGTTACGACCCCGGGAAGTCGATGTACTAACTTACCCAAACGGGGCCCACATGACTTTTGGCGCTTCATCTCCTATGGTTGCGTATTTGGATGTCTAGGGTTTTTGGCATTCCGGTTTATTGTAAAAAGGACTTCAGAGCCTCATTGTAATCATCCTCTTGCGAATGCGAGTAGCTGTCACATCTCTTCTCAGAGATAAGCTGTCACCATTCTAGCGAGTCTTTCACTCTGTATTTTTACAGTCTCTTTACATTTCTTTCATTAATAGAAATCGTGTATTACTGTATATATGTATTTATGGTTGCATCTCTGATATATTTCTACTATATTATTGGATATATGTGATATCTCTATGCATTTCTTTATTATATCTTCGTTCTCATTTCGTGTCGAAAATAATTTGGATCAGTGGTATCAGAGCAGGTTGCTCTAGATCATTTTTCAGTGCATGTCCCCGACGAGGTATGAGTATAGCAAGTTGGGTCTTGATCTTGTCTCTCTTGAAGACAAACACTCTCGCATGCCCAAGAAACCCTCCATGGCAGAAGAAAAGAAAAACAATAGAGCAGATGATCCTATCAATTTGTTGCTTGAGCAAGCTCTCACGCAACATAGCAACGAAATGATGGAGAATTTTTCCCACAAACTTCAATGCCTGTCGATATCAACATACGAATCTTCATCAAACAACCACTTTGGAAGCACCTCTCCTTTCAGGGTACATGTTTATTTTGATATACTCATATTTGAAGTTCAGATAGATGTAGATGCCCTAGACAAATGGTTAAATCTGCTAGATGGTTATTTCTCTGTTCACCATTTTTTTGACAGGGAAAAGATCACCTTCACACTCCTTAAAGCTCTCCCCCATGTCAAACATTGGTTGGAAACTTACTGGAAGAAAATTTCCATAAAGGAGTCTGGAATATATGGGGTCGAACCCACTTGGGATTTTTTGTGTGGATGCGGTAAAGGAATAGTATTACCCTATTGGCAACTATGAGAACCAATACATGAGATGGACCACACTGCGACAAGAGAGGAGCCATGCAATTCTGGAGTTCACCAATACCTTCCATACCTTCCACACCAATCTGGGTATCAAAGACTCTGAATGACATTTGGTTCTGAAATATCGTGGGGCTCTACACAGATACATCCAAACTGAAATGGATTTTCTAGACATCTCATCACTCGATGTTGCTTATTGATATGTTGTTAAAATCGATCAAAAGTTTAAGCACCAGAACAAATGAGAGTATAACAAAGACGACTCTAACAGAGAGCTTCCTGAAAACCAGTCTAATCCCCCGGGAAGTTGATGTACTAACTTATATGGAAGCGCCATGCTATTTATGAGTCTCAACCTCGTAGTGTCATTGTTACTTTGGGGGGTCATCTCTACAAAATACCAGAGGTAGTTTCGACTATTGTTCCACCTAAACATTTCTGCAAGGTAGTATCTCATACTGCAAAATTTAGCTTATTCACAATTTGCTCAAAAGGGGAACAAAAGGACACTGCAACCACTACAGCCTCGCCCCAAGCACCTTCTATCCAACAGAAGCAGGTCGACAAGGTTGCAACAAAGTGAAAATATTCCTTTTGCACACCGTCCTCTCATGTAAAATATTCCTTTTGCACACCGTCCTCTCATGTAGCTCAACTTGTTGAACAACCTCAGCCTTAACAAGTTCGTGACAGACTTCCACAAACTGAGCAACGCGACGTCTCCAACAAGGCAAGCTGCTCACCAAGATGCAGATTCAACAAACGTTTTTCCCTCTCCCCGGGAACTCAACGCAATGGATACCATTGCTTCCTAAGGAGGGAGGATTGGTCCAGGTGGATATCGGTGGCCACCCACCTTTTCCAATTGGCTCAAAACAATTTTCTGGCAATTTTGACAATTTACTATTTTTAGCAGTTTTAACTTCCGGGGCTATTTTGAGGGCCAAAATGAAGGTTTTTCGAGATCAAGATTCTCAAAGATATCAAAAGGCATGATTGAGCCCCCAAAATGAATCTTCTCAACAATAAATTTCCAACGGGCTATCATACGCCTAAAATGGAGATCGTATGCAAAAGTTACGACCCCGAGAAGTTGATGTACTAACTTACCCAAACGGGGCCCACATGACTTTTGGCGCTTCATCTTCTAAGGTTAGGTTTTTGGATGTCTAGGGTTTTGGGCATTCCGGTTTATTGTAAAAAGGCCTTCAGAGCCTCATTGTAATCATCTTCTTGCGAATGCGAGTAGCTGTCACATCTGTTTTCAGAGATAAGCTGCCACCATTCTAGCGAGTCTTTCACTCTGTATTTTTACAGTCTCTGTACATTTATTTCAGTAATAGAAATCGTGTATTACTGTATATATGTGTTTATGGTTGCATCTCTGATACATTTCTTCTATATTATTGGATATTCGTGATATCTTTGTGCATGTCTTTATTATATCTCAGTTCTCATTTTGTGCCGAAAATAATCCAAATCAACACATATCCTAACCATTCCACACATAATCCATTTATAAATACACATGTATAAATCCATGCATTCATCCATTATTCCAGTTCAATACATAAAACAGAGAAAATACTTATCAGAACTAGATAACGTGAAGCGACTAATGAAAGGGGTGCCCGTTTCCACCCAACCATAGGCTCAGTCACTCCTAGCAAATTTACAATGATGCTTTGCAATACAATCCTTTCTTTCGTCTCAGTGACAGTAGGGACGGAGGTTACTCTCCTCCTCCCGCAGGATCTTAGCAACAGTTTACATGATACCAAACAAGGAGGACCAACCTCGTTTATCAGCTTATATCATAACCTCGCTAGCCATCTCCCTGAAACTAGAACATGCTCATCCCCTAGTTCTTCCTTGAACCCGAGAGCTTAGCCTCTCGTCTCTACACTCTTCACATGTCTCCTCTACCCACCACACCTTCCTTTCTTGCATTTCTCAGCAAGGTTACGTCTGACTCGAATTCCCAATCAGTGGTCGGGTCTGAAATCCCTATAGATGGGTGCTCTGCCCCATCCCCTCATTAACTCTTGAGGTCTTCTCACCTACCAGCATGACTGTAATTCATTTCTGGGTCAGAGGGTTGTTATGGTCTTAAGCAATTAATATCTAGTAATGCACTGGTTTGGTGGAGGTTAACGCAACCATTCCTAGTCCCCTTCACCATATTTTTCATAGCATTCGTGGTCTCTCTTAGTACACCCCCCTTCCAACAGTCATGCAACACTTATCCATTTTCTAGTAAATACCATAATTTACATTCATTGACCTTTTATACAATGGTCCATCAAATCAAACATTCACTCATATTGAGTTTGCCATAGTCTCTTGGCCAATATAGTTATATTTACAAACTGAGAGAAACAGTGTGTTACATTTTTCGAGAGAAAACTCCCAAGGCACAATAAATGAGTAAGAATGAATTATGAGTGACAATGGAAAGAATGGGAGGTATACCCTACATCTCGGCCCAATATCCTTGGCATGCTTTGGTCAATGTACAAGGTAATCCAATTCCCCACTTCATTACGCATATTGCATAAGGAAATTAAGGTTTCCTTCAACACAACTTGAAATCCTAAAATGCTTGGTGGCATTTTTGACAAGTATAAGATTGATGTGTCTCCTCTGATTTGCAATACCTACTATTATTTTATTATTTTTGCAGTTATAACAAGGATTCCATTACCAACAAGATTGTATTTGATTTTTGTGTTATATTTGATGTTAGAGTGGCATATGGTCCCATAGCTAATCTATCGTAGATGTGAAAAATAGGCTATATTAACTACATGAATGAAATCAAATTTACTTTTTTCAGACACAAAGTTGCTTGCTTTGATTTGTAAGTTGCTCACGGGTATCTTGACAAAGATAGAAGTGATGAGCATCATCTCCTCCAATTTGCAAATTGTCAATCTAGTAAAGGCACTTACCTGCTGGTGTGATTGGTACAAAGGGGGTTTAATAATACAAACAATGGTTATAAATTCTTGAAGATATATAATTTACTATAAATAGCATCCTTGCGGATAAAACACAATAAACTTGAGATACCATATATTTCTGCCCACGTATTCCATGGCAGTACTAATCATTTGGTGAGCAATAAATCAGTAGGGTAATAGAAGGCTCCCATTGCCAATGCCAATGGCAGCAATTTCAGCATCACCCTTAGTAGTTCTCCCGTATGGACTGCAACATCGATCTCAGTTGACGACCCACCATCATCATCACAAGTTTATGATTTCTCCACCTCCTCCAAAATTAGTGAGTCGAAAATGTTCATCAAATTCATTCATTGCCTACTCACTATCTTCGGATTCGTCATGGGAAAGAGAGGAGGCCCGCTGGCTGCGGGAGGAAAAACGATGGCTCAGAGAAGAAGCACGGTGGTTGAAAGAAGAAGCTCGCTGGAATGCCGAACGTGAAGACCTCCTTGCACAAATTTTGTCTCTCAGAGAAGAGTTAAGAAGTCTTCAAGGACAACGGCAAGAAACCAATGTCCTTAAAGAAGCTTCATCTGCATCCCTAAGCAAGCTTTCAACTCTGATGAGCCAACTCCTCTTGCAGTCCATGAAAGGTGTGGAATTGGATGCATCGTCATCATCCCTACCGACCCAAATCTCTATTCACTCTTCACGTGATTTTCATACTACTGTCAGACCAGCCAACTCTCTGGAAAGCTCCATATTTGAGGGGAAAACTGCGCAGAAGCCTGAACTTAGTGTGGATTTAGAAGACTCGAAGAAGCAAACAAGTAGTGACAAGCAGGCTGTGAAAGATATTCCGACATCAGATCCAAAGGAGAAGAAGAAGAAGAGAAGAACCCTTAAAAGGGGGTCAGAAGGAGAGGATGTGAAAGAGATGCAGGTGTTCATTTGTTGCATTTCTTCATAGAAAATGAAGGCGAGTCTTCAATTCATAGATATTGAACCTAAGGAGAAATAGGAAAATAGTTGTGTAAAGTCAGCTGAAAATCAATTAGGTGTGATTTAGAATTGCGGGGTTTTCCCCCTTTTCATTTTATCTTTTGTTCATTTGGTTTGCATTTTTCTAAATTTTCTATGGCAATGTCTTTGCTCCGCCTCAGGAAGCTTTACAGAGGTTGGGTTTCTATTCAGGTGAGGAGGATATGGAATATTCCAGCTATGCCGGAGATACTGAAAGTGCGGTTAAATCATGGCAAGTAAGTAGGTTCCATACCAAGTATAAGGATTCAGATAATTCCTAAGGGAAGATACGATTGTTGTTGGTTTAAGTGGATTCAATACTTGTTATGAGTAATTAAGTTTGCAAATTATGTCTGCCAATCAGATTTCATAAGTTTGATTCTCTGGACTAATCAGATTCAATCACCATACAAACCCCAGCCTGTAGGAGATTAATTGACATCTATAATCTCATTTGCACACAGTATAGTCCCCAATTTCGATGGTATTGTTTTGAGTTCAGTAATTTGCACTGTGCACATACACTTCCAATTGGAATGAGAAGTCCAATAGCTACATTTCCTGTAACTAAGTCTGTACAAACACAGCATCACTTATTGGCATAGTTTTTTCTATTAGGGTTATCTTTTCATGTTGTTTACCCTCCTGGACATCCAAGCTAGGGAGAAAATTTGGTTATAAAGCATTGCCTTAGATAAGTAGGGCTCTTCTGGTTACATTCTTGCATTTACAACAAAAAAGGGTTTACCCTTTTTGTTACTTCTAAAATGAAGTGTCTGTTATGCAACTCATAGGCTTATTTCCATTGTTGCCCAGTGGAATGCTGACCTGGATTTGTATTACACACCAGTGCTTTTGCAGTGAGCAAAACGCCTTTTAAAAAGTCTTCATTTGATCTGTCATTTAGTACACTAGGTTGATGGTGAAGGGCTGTGATATTAAAGGAAAGGCGAGTCTGGGCACAGCATCTGTGTTATTTGGGTACAAGAGAGGATACCTCAAATGTAGCCTTCTTAAGTAGAAAAAAGAAGCATGTCTTCAAGAAAGAGAAACTGTGGCTTTCTTATGAAGTTTTCAGACTACAAGTTTCAAAAACCTTCTTAAATGTCGATGTTCTATGTTTCAACAGGCAACTATAGGCACTTTAGAGAATGGGATGATGACTGAAGAACTCTTGGCAAAATTGCTGGGAGAGGAAATGCCAGGCACTCGCATAGGCGAGGGATTGACAAATAGCGATTCTGTTGCATCATCAGAGAAGGTAAAAGAACTTTGTTTTCTCATGTATCATTAGTGTACTATTTTCGTAATGTTCAAGTCACAGTCATGTGATCTGTGTAGGCCATGTCTCTAATACTGATCATTATATATATTTGCCCTGGGTTAGTTATGTTTATGATTATGGTCTGAGTAGATTGTAGAATCAAACCTTTATGGCTAGTTATATATGACATTTAAGTTTTGGGATGAATTTAGATTGTTTCATGATAATCACGTCAAACATATGGCAGTTCAACACCTAAAGGTCCATTTCGTATGAATTTGTAGGCTATAATTGTGAGGCTTTGTTATCCAGGACCATTGTTGATTGTTTTTGGTACAAGTTTCTGTTTCTGTTGCGAAAATTTCTAAGACCTTGTTCACGGGAAAGTTAGTTATTTGGCATCTACCTCTTGAGGCAAGAAACCCAAATGGAAAGGTGAAAAGCAGAAAGGGAATGTTTATGAACTTAATGATTGAAATACAGGGGAAAGCGGAAGGAATTTCAGCAAAGCGACCTTTTTTCCCTTTGTATTCTAGCCTGTGAAGTTAGCTGCTTCTATCGGCTTTATGGAAACATGCCTGGTTTTTATTGGTTCCTGGATCTTAAGAAGACAGAAGACTGACAATCCAAAATAAGATATATTGGGAACTTCTTGTGTTCTGGTGGAGGGAAACATAGAGTTTATGACATTCTAAAATTTAAATCTCTTGATTGTTTAAACAGTATATGAATCTGTCCTTAGTTCTAGTATATGCTTAAATTCATATGTTCACTACCCACGCCCTTCATTGTTGCTTATGCTTGAAAAACTGGCATTGACCCGACAGGAAGGGATAAATAGCCTTGCCCATATACCGTTTGTAGCAAAAGTTGCTGAGATTCAACAGGCTATAAAAAGTGACCCAGAAGGTGTTGAAATCTCTGAAAGACGAGTATACCTTCTTGGTGAAAACCGGTGGGAAGAACCTCAAAGGCTTGTAGATCAGCGACGGGGTACAAAGGTTTCCAAGTGTTTTAGTTGTAGAGGGGAAGGAAAAACGCTGTGCACAGGTATATTTTTTGTGACTAAATAGCTGAAGAAAATTTTGGAATCCATAATGTATTGGCAATGTAAGTTTTGGCTTAGCACAATTTGCTATTGTGTTTTTCCTTCTACAGAATGTGAAGGCACTGGTGACCTGAATGTTGAAGAGCAGGTGAGAGATCTTCAGATAGTAATATATTTTTTTTGTTCATAAAGATTTATTGTTCTTTTGCATTTGACATTCGGAGGAGCCTAAATTTCTTTGTACGTTACCAACAGTGTTGCAAATCCATGAAGATCAAATATTCATATACCAATTATGTCGTGTGTTGCTGCAGTTCTTAGAATGGTTAGAAGAAGGAGCTGGATGCCCATATTGTGAGGGCTCAGGATATCTTGTTTGTGATATATGTGAAGGAAAGGGTGAAGAGTCTTGATGAAGATTGAAACTGTTTTATCCCATGTGTAAATGTGCGATGCTGTGAATTGCTTAGATGTCCTGGTTGCAGTAACTCTTTTCGAAGATTTTAAGACTATTGGCAATAGTGTTTTGAATTACATCACACATGGTAGGGTTCCTATAGTACATAAGATTAAATTATATAACCCATTTGTAGGGTTCCTATAGCACATAAATTACAAAAAAACTGAAAGCCATCTCTGTCCACTTGATAAATTTAAAATAGTAACAAAAAGCCCTGCTACGTGGACCTGCAATCTCTGTTTTCTAAGGCCATAATGACCATACTATATTCTTAACTAAATTAAACAAAACTTTAAAGAAGATATATTCATTGCATATATTTGAAATTTTATACGATAAACCAAAAAGAGACAGATTGAGGGATATTATCTAACCTCTCATATAATTAGTGTATCACTTTATTTTGTAATACCCCGATTTTGGCCCCTGGCTAAAAGAATGGCTGTGCAAAATGTATGTAATGTTTCCTTGAGTCCATTGCTTCCACATACGCTTTCAAGACAGCTTGGCTAAGATGCATTTTTTTGATACGATCATATAACTGACAATTCTCCATGTGTCAAAGATATGAGGTTCTAGCTTCCTACCTACTGATTTGGCTTGTGTTGAGTGAGTACGATCCCTCGTGCTCCAGTGGGTGATCTAATGCAAGCAAACAAGCATGATTGGGAAATATTACATGAGCCCCTGAAAAATAGTTTAGAAGTGATGCCACTGTTACCAGCAAGGCTTCTTCTCTCGCTTTAGGATTGGTGCTTTTCCAATTTGAGGGGATGTCCCTAAGGATGATTGGATTGCCATTGAGGCCCTTGTACTCTGGATTTTGCAATGGAGCTCAAGGAAAATGATGATGAGGAATGAAGTGATCAACACCAAAGGGAACCTTTGGAGGGTGTTACTCGCAATTCATTGGTGTATCAAACCACTGGGCTATGGAGTTGTAACACACCCATGGTGGGGGCGTCAAAATTTCGCTCTTCTTAGGAGAATCAAAACCCCCATTCAGGGTCTTTGTTCCATTTTGCTCTTCCAGAGCTTTTCAGCCACAATCTCCATGCTCCGAACCGAGCTCCCAGCTAGTCGATATCCTCTCCCAAGTTCTTCGGGTTCTTCCATCCAGCTATACTCGCATATGACTGCGGGCTATGACCAGACGCCAAGACAACCACCGCGCGAATCTTCTGGAGCGACAAATCTTCGAAGTTCACAATCCGATGTTGCGTGTCCTCACTGATTTTGATGACCCTGATTCACTTCAGGACTTCGACGTTCGGGAGTTTCGAACGCTTCAAAGTCTTTTCTCCCCGAAGTACTTCGTACCCAGAGTTACAGATCGAGTGCTACGCGTCCCTCGTGATTGACGGTTGTGATCTGCTTTGGGACTTTGACGTTTGGGAGTTTTGAACACTCCAAACCCTTTTTCCTCCGAAGTACTCCGTACCCAGAGTTACAGATCGAGCGCCACATGTTTTCCCCAATCAACGGTCGATATCCCTCATTTGCTCCACTTCGGGCGACTTGCGGCCAACGCTCCTTTACATTCTTTCTTCCGGAGTACCAATCCTCTGAAGTGATGGATCTCACGCCAAGCATCCTATTTCAATGGACGGTTCTGATGAACTCCAGCGCTCCAGCCTTTGAGAGTTCTTGTGCCTTTACTCTTCAATTCCTCCGGAGTGACTTTCACCCGGAGTAAATCTCCAGCCCCCACATGTTCCGACAACGGACGGCTAGGATGATTCCTTACCTTTGGAGCTTCGGACGACTTCTAGTCAATGCTCCACTTCCTTTCTGCCAGAGTTCGCACTTCCGGACTCTGTGATCTGCTGACGCGTGTCCCTCTCAGATCGACGGTCACGATTTACTTCGGCAGTTCGAGCTTTGGGAGTTCTTAACTCGCGTGACCCCACTTTCCTCCAAAGTGGCTATCTTCCGAAATGGAAGATCTGCTGACACTTGTCCTTAGTTGACGGACGACTCAGATGAACTCTGGCTCTTCGGCTTTCAGGAGCTCTTGTTCAACACATCCCCTTTTCTCCCGGACTGACTCTCCTCCGAAATGCCAGATCTTCTGCCACGCGTCCCTTCCAACAGACGGCTGGGATGACTTCAGGACTCCGGCCTTCGAAAATCCTTGTGCCTTCACACTTTGGTTCTTCCGGAGTGACATATTTCCGGAGTGCAGGATCTTAAGACACCTGTCCCCTTGGCTTGGACGACTCAGATTTGCTTCGGCTCTTCAGGAGTTTTGCGATGCAAGCTCCTCTTTTCTCCCGAAGTTGGTCAGCGTCAGGCTGACCACAACCTCAATCTGACTGTTCGAGGGTATCTACGTGACCCCAGAGATCTATGGCTTGTAACTTCCGTTCAAGGGTCCCTTGTGTCCCAGTGCGTGCCACTCCGAGAGGGACACCTGGCAACCCTGTCACTCAACACATGGGCTCCCACATAATCTCAACGTTAATACTCGCATCCCCACGATCGAACGGTCATGAGGGATCCCAAAGGATCCTTAGATCCACGGTCCACATCAACTTTGGGACTTCAGGACTTCGGAGGTTTTGGTGTTACCAACCCTCTGTCCTCTCGAAGTGGTCAACGTCGAGCTGACTATGTCATAGATCCGACGATTGGGATAATTCCCGGGCATCCTCAGATCTACGACCCAGATTAAATTCGGGACTTCGGGAGATTCACCTCCTTTGCGATGAATATACTCAATTCGTCGAACCCGCGAAATCCGAAGGGCTCTAAGGATTAATGCCTGTGTTCCTTCTCCAGATCCGATGATCGTGAAGAACTTCGGCTCCTCCCGAATTAATCTCATCCATTCGTCTTTCAAACGAAAGGATCTTTCCTTTTGGGGCTTGAAACTCGCTATTCTACCTGAGTTTTGTCAGCTCCTTAAGTACTTAGGTGTTTTGCGCTAATTCTCTTGAACTTAACGCTTAGAGAAATCCTTTGTGCACCTCTTGCGCTCCTTTATCAACTCTAGAGCTTAAGGGGGGGTTCTTGATCTCTGCCTGCCTCGTAGAGGCTCTGTGCATACATGCACTACCTCTCCCGAGCTTAACTGAGCCCTTCCTTTAAAACGACTGGGAGTGTCGGCATACCCACGTGAGGCTATGCCCAAAGTCAACAACTTCACAGTTCACTTATTTTAACTTAAGCCACCACGGGGCTCAAGCATTTACGTGTACATGTCAGAGAATTTCTTATTTTCCTAAATACACGATTAGGCAGAATTGAAAGGATACAGTATAACCATTAAGAAAACATGTCCATCCCTACAACATTCATAGGATATTCAACTGTAATTCACAGTTACCCCTAAAATACACATGATATGAGATTACTTGTCTATTACAGGTGGTAGCCAACTAACTGAATGTGGGTGTTCGTCCTTCCACCCAACCATAGGCTCACAAGCATTCATTCTTAGTGCTCTGGCCACCCCCATGCCAAGCCATGATATCACCAGGCAATTTATGCCAATTCTCATTGATCTTTTCTCTTTCACATCTTCTGCGAGGTTTATCAGATGCTTCTTTAGCATCAAGCTCGCGACCTTCTGTTCAGGTCCTGTTCTCTGCATACTCTCAGAGATCTCCCTCTCTGTCACGGCCTCGACGAGGTTTATCAGATGCTTATTTCGCATCAAGCTCGTGGCCTTTCGGCTCATTCTCCGCTGGAATGTTTGTCGCATTCTCCACTCTCCTCTTTACATTGCCTTGTGTGCCTTGCATGCACATCCCTCCTATCATGTTCCTTATGTCATAAGGAAACCCGGGTCCATTCTAGGTCTGTAGGACCCTGTGGTACTTCGGGTTGACCTTCTGCAGCTAGACCATGCTTCCATTCATGGGGGTGGTTAAGGGTTCAACCACCGGTCCTTTTCTTATTAACTCTTCTCTTATCGTTTTCACGTTCTTTCCTCTAGTGATATCATGGCTAGTACTTTCAAGGCTTCACTCCCACAGTCAGTTATTTGGAAATTAAACAATAATACATTTACAGTGTTCCCATGCCACATCATGGTAATCCTAATTAATGATTAATTATAAGTTGGGGGAAACAAGGGTGTTACAATTCCCTCCCCCTTAAAAGGAACATTGTCCTCGGTGTTTTTTCTCAGTAACACTTGTCATGCCTTTCTCATTCAACCACTTCAGAAGTCTTGACCTTCTTTCTCAGTCAGGTCCTTTTTTAGACTCTTAATCTTTGTCACCTGCCTTCAATAATTCTTGGACAACAAGCACATTAATTATAGTCTCATGCGAAAACATTTTACTGTTGCATAAAATTTCCAGGAAAATTTCATAATCTAGCACAATACTTATCTGCGCAGTTTGTGGATTTGTATCCACATGGCTGTCTTGTTATCCGAGCTAGTTGTTTTTCCTTGGCATACCCATTGTGTGCATGATCCCAATCAATAGTTTACAAGAACTATCAGAGTCTCATCTTCCTTGCGGTCACTCACCCTCCAGGCCCAAGCTCAGGCATCCCCTTCTCTATTATACAGTTCTTCGGGTGATCCATCTTGCCTTGCCAAGCTTTTCTCGCACAAGAATCCCAGAGACTTTATCGAGCCTTACAGTCGAGGTGTCCCTCAGACTTGCTCTGTCGAGGCGTCCCTCCGACTTGTGTTACCTCAAAACAACATATTCCAGGCGATCATGGCTTACCATGAGGTTCTCATGGCTCAGTAGTAGCCATTTTTCATGCTTTTCGGCTTGACGACCTTCATCTGTCCTTTCTGGATAGATCTTTTCTTCTCACCTGTATCACAAGTATACAAAAATTCATGAGACATCATCATAAATTCTAAATTCATATTTTTCTTGTAAATCTGTCACCCACATATTTCCAAATTCCATATTTTGTTTTCAGATATGTTCTGCACGGAACTCGATCCACCAATTATGGTACTTTCCCTCCCATAGTAGTTTGGCTCAACAGACAATTTTGGTCTTCCTTTTGGGTTTATAACACTGCCATATCCAAGACCCCTTTGCTTCCTGCACTTTCAAATTCAATCAGCGAAACAAATTGTTAGTTTCCCATGCACATATATTTTCACTGCACCTTTATAACGTCATCACAAACAATTCTTAAATTGTGTATGGTAACAGTCAAATCACTTTTATCCATTCAATGATACAAAGAAAAAGGAAATTTCATTCCTTACATATGCATTAGTTCAGTATTATAACTTTTCAAAATGAAATTCAGATATCAATTGACTTTAATGAATGTGCTAGCATTCATGGCCTCATTCATACCCAATGCACCCTTGCATCGATTTCAAGTTATCACTTTTCAGGTTAGGCACTCTTGCCAAGATGTGTTGGAATTCAACCAACTTAATACCATATGGATTCTTTGTCCATATTTATTATTTTAGCAGAACCATATTTTCTGCTCTGAATCGATCACAGCCTTAAATCGTCATTCATGAAACTCAAGGTTTCCCATGAATACCTTTAAGCATTCCTTTGACATCCATATAATGTATGTAAAATTTTCGGAAGGTCCTCCTTCCTCAATGGAAGGTCCATTGTCTTCCTTTCATGAAAACATGCATTTCTTCGAAGCAATTCCATGCAATGTGTTGGCAATGAGCACCTTTATTCCCATAGAACCAGTCCCTGTGACCACAGTCTAACGCAGAGTGCTAAACTCTATCTTCCTTCACTGGTCCGAAGCAACTCTGTTTTCTCTCCATGCGACCGAGAGCTGTGACCTCGACTCTATTATTTTCAGGCGCCATCCTTTCAGTTCTCGTGTCCAAGCGCTATGATCATGGCTAAACTCCTTGTCTGCAAATCAACGGTGTAGATTCGTCTTCCCCCAGATCCAACGGCTGCAAGGGATTACGGAGCCTCAACTAGCTTGTAGTTTAATTCTCCTTCCGATCTCCGCAATGAATACAGGTCGTCTGATCTACTATCGAATTTCAAACTCAAAACAATGCTATATTGAATTTACATTACGAGTATAGGTCTTGACGTTAACTCGTGTGCATATGCAATCTCCGCAATGATAGCAGGTCGTTGATCTTATCCCTCGATCGGTTTTAAACCACACGATTTCCAGATAATAATAATTCCAACACATAAGTGTTTGACCGAGAATTTAGGTTGATACAGAGCTTCAATGTGCTAAATTCAACCACAGAACCCAATCACAATATGAGTTTTACGTGACATTAACGCGTGGGTTCCTTGCAGGTTCTCCCATCGATCGTTCACATATCAACTATTCACAACGATTGTGAAATCCCAATATGCTCGCTCTTTATCGAAGAGTTCAATCTCCACAATCTGAAAAGTGCTCGTCTGACTCTTTGAATCGTGGTCGTTGATTCTCCACCCTGACAAGATCAACGACGTTGGTTGATTGCGGGCCATGAACTAGCACGTTCGTAAATTTCGCCTTCGCGCTCTGCAATGATTCCCAACCATCGATCTTTGTTCACAGATCGACGGTTCACAATAATTGCGGGGCCCAATTTGGAAAGTGTTCGCTCGACAACCAAAAAAACACAGTCATTTCCCCTCTTGGTCGACGAGAGGCCCGACATGTAGTCCATTGAGATGGATTCCCACGGCCTGTCAGGAGTAGGAAGAGGGGTGTACAGGCCCTGTTTCTTAGTGGTCGGTTTGGCAATAGCGCATGCGGTGTAGGACCTGATATACTTGTCGACATCTTGTCGAAGTTTCGGCCAATAGAAATGTTTCTATAGCACTGCCACTGTCTTTTCGACGACAAAGTGTCCTGCCACCCGACTGTAGTGAGCTTCCCAAATCATCTTCACGCGCTTGCTTGATGGAACAAAGAGATGGCCCAGACGACACAACAACCCATCTTGAAGATGGAAATTAGCGACCATTGAGTTGGCGCCCAACATTTGGTAGGTGGTGGAGAATTCAGGGTCTATCTTGTAGAGGTGGGGCCATCCGGAGGTCTCATGGCCACATGAGTCTAGCACCGTGGTGAGTGCCGCGACTGGAGGTTGGCTGAGGCAATCAACAACTCAATTGGTACTGCATGTTTTATACTTGATGTTGAGGTGGAATTGTTGTAAGTATGTGGACCACTTCTAATGGCGGTCATTCTGCAATTTTTCTTGGGTCTGCATGAATTGTAGTGGCTTGTGATCAGTGTGGATGATTGTCTCCTTCCCAAGAATGTAATGTCTCCACTGTTGGCAGACTTGCACAATGGAGTACATTTCTTTGTCGTAAGTAGGGTACTTACGGAAACCATCTGATAGTGTCTCACTATGATATGCCACGGGGTGGCCGTGTTGAATGAGAACAGTGCCCACAGCATAGTCTGAAGCATTTGTCTCGATCTCAAAGGGATGTTGCAGGTCCGGTAATGAAAGTACTGGGGATGAGCACAAACGTTTCTTCAAGTCATCGAAGGCTTATTGTTGGGACATGCCCCACACAAATTTTGTCTTACCGCCACCCCTGGTTACTTGGCTGAGGGCCCATGCGATATAAGAGAATCTCAACACAAACCTGCGATAGAAATTGGCGAGGCCCAAGAAGATCCGAAGTTCAGTGAGTGTGGTTGGGGCTAGCCAGTCACGAATAACCTGGATCTTGGCTAGATCCACATGCACATCATGTCGATCAACAATGTAGCCTAAGTAATGGACCATGTCCATGCCGAAGGAGCATTTTTCCAAGTTTGCATATAGTTTGTGTTGTCGCAGGGTGTGCAAAACTCGTTGAATATGCTGCAAGTGTTCCGCTCAAGTCTTGTTGTAGACGAGGATGTCATCCAGATACACCACTAAAAAAGTATTGATGAAAGGTCGTAGGATAGCGTCCATCGTCCTCATAAAAGTTGTTGGAGCATTTGTCAAACCAAAGGGCATGACCAACACTTCAAAAATACCTTTTGACTTGAAGGTGGTCTTCCATACATTTGTCTGTTCTATTAGGACCTGGTGGTAGCCAGACTTCAGATCAATCTTATCGAAGTATTTGGCCCCCATGAGCTAATCAAGGAGGTCGTCGTTTCGGGGAATTAGGTACCAGTTTCGGACTATGATTTTATTCAGGGTCTGATAATCAATGCAGAGTCGCCAGGTCCCGTCTTTCTTCTACACGAGCACGATTGGGATTCCACAAGGTGATGAGCTGGGACGTATGTGCCCTTTGTGGAGCAGTTCTTGGATCTGCCTCTTGATCTCCTCGTTTTCTAACAGAGAGCGGCAGTAGACTGGCCCATTGGGTAGCGGTGCGCCTGGGATCAGATCGATGGGATGCTTGACCTGACAGTGCAAAGGTACCCCGGTAGGAGAGGAGAAGATATCTTAATATTCTCCCATGACCTTATTCACTTGCTTTTGTTGTGTTGAGAGATCGGTCGCGGAGGCCCTAGATGTGGCTGCGATCTTTCGCTCACTCTGAGAGCGAATCACGAAGAAGAAAAATTTCCCGGTATGAGAGATGACCTTCTTGCATTACTTCGCATAGATCAAGGAAATAGCATTAGGAGGGACTGCCTCAGGTATCCTGTAGAATTTTCTATTCAAAGTAATAATAACACTACGAAGCCTAGACTCATATACAACATGACGTTTCTATAAATAAGGTTGGCCCAAAAGAGCATTACAAACTGTGAGAGGAGTGACATCACAAAATACCTCGTCTTTGAAGGGCTTGATGTCGTACGACAATCGACACTGTTGGCTGACGCGGAGATCGCTTCCTTGGCGGAGTCATCCAATGGTATAAGGTTGATCCCGATTATTTTCGGCATAAAATGAGAACAGAGATATAATAAAGAAATGCACAGAGATATCACGTATATCCAATAATATAACAGAAATGTATCAGATATGGAACCATAAACACAGATATACAGTAATACATGATTTCTATTAATCAAATAAATGTACAGAGACTGTAAAAATACAGAGTGAAAGACTTGCTAGAATGGTGGCGGCTTATCTCTGAGAAGAGATGTGACGGCTGCGCTCATTCACAAGAAGATTATTACAATGAGGCTCTGAAGACCTTTTTACAATAAACATGAATGCCCAAAACCCTAGACATCTAAAAACTTAACCCTAGGAGATAGAGTGCCAAAAGTCATGTGGGCCCCGTTTGGGTAAGTTAGTACATCAACTTCTCGGGGTCGTAACTTTTGCATACGATCTTCGTTTTAGGCGCATGATAGCTCGTTGGAAAGGTATCGTCAAGGAGATTCATTTTGGGGGCTCAATCATGCCTTCAACTATCAGTAAGAACCTCGATCTCAAAAAAACTTCATTTGAGCCCTCAAAATGGCCCTGGAAGTTAAAACCTGCTAAAAATAATAAATTGTCAAAATTGTCAGAAAACTGTTTTGAGCCAATCGGAAAAGGTGGGTGGCCACCAATATCCACTTGGATCAATCATCCCTCCTTAGAAAGCAATGGTCTCCATTGCGTTGAGTTCCCGGGGGAGAGGGGAAAGCGTTTGCTGGATCTACATCTTGGTGAGCTGCTTTTATTGTTGGAGACGTCACACTGCTTAGTTTGTGGAAGTCTGTCATGAACCTGTTGAAGCTGAGGTTGTTCAACAAGTCGAGCTACATGAGAGGACGGTGTGCAGAAAGAATCTTTGCGCTTTACTGCAATCTTGTCGACTTGCTTCTATTGGATAGAAGGTGCAGGGGGCAAGGTTGTAGTGGTTGCAGTGTCCTTCTGTTCTCCTTTTGAACAGATTGTGAAGAAGCTGAATTTTGTAGTTTGAGATACTACCTTGCGACACTTTTTAGGTGAAACAATAGTTGGAACTACCTCTGGTATTTTGTAGAGATGACCCCCCAAAGTAACAATGACACTACGGGGTCGAGACTCATAAACAACATGGCGTCTCAACATATATGGTTGGCCCAAGAGAACATCACAGACATCCAGTGGGGAAACATCACATAATACCTCATCCTTGAAGGGTTGTATGCCGTATGACAATCGACACTGTTGGATGACACGGAGATCTCGTCCTTGCCGAAGCCACTCGATGTTGTATGGCTGCGGGTGTGGTGTTGTCGACAATCTCAACTATTTGACGACCTTTGTTGAGATGGGGTTTTTCTGGCTTCCACTATCAACAATAAAATGCAGCGGGGTCCCCTTCACCCACATCTGTGAATGAAAAAGGCGCTCCCCCTCTTCAGGATCTGTTGGTTCTTCCGGTTGAATTGTTGCAGTCGCGACAATAGCAGTGGGGTCTGTGTCAATGATCTGTCCTTTACCAGTGTTTTCATAATCAGATTCAGAATTAGGGTTCGGCTCCTTGTCTTTGATCTCGACCACCAATGACTGTTTTGAGCAACATTCATCGATGTTGTGCCAGGGGATTTTATGGAAATCACACCATTTTCCGATGTCTTTCTTTGTCTTCCCGTGACCCTTATTTTCCCGTGTCTTGGATTGGGTTTTGGGAGACTGTTTGTTAGGGCCGTCTTTGTCATACTTTGGTTGTTGCGGATTTGCAGACCCGAATTCCCGTTTTTTCTGGTGCTTAAATTTCTGTTCAATTTTAACAGCATATCGATAAGCAGCACCGAGTGATGAGATGTCCAGAAAATCCATTTTAGTCTGGATGTATATATGTGGATCCCCAAGGTATTTCATAACCAAATGTCGCTCGAAGACTTTGATACTCAACTTGGTGCGCAAGGTATGGAAGGTATTGGTGAACTCCAGAACTGCTTGGCCCCTCTCTTGCTGCAGTGTGGTCCATCTCATGTACTGGTCCTCATAGTTGCCAACAGGGTAATATTGTTCCTTTACCGCATCCACAAAAAAATCCCAAGTGGGATTGGCCCCATATATTCTAGACTCCTTTGTGGAACTTTTCTCCCAGTAAGTTTCCCACCAATGTTTGACATGAGGGAGAGCTTTAAGGAGTGCGAAGGTGATCTTTTCTTTGTCGAAAAAATTGTGAACAAAGAAATAACCTTCTAGCACAGTTAACCATTTTTCTAGGGCTTCTGCATCTATCTGTCCTTCAAATACAGGATATCAAAATTAACTTGTATCTTGAAAGGCGAGGTGCCTCCAAAGTGGCCGCTTGATGAAGATGCGTTTGATGCTATCAGTAGGCGTTGAAGGATGTGGGAAAAATTCTCCATCATTTCGTCCCTCTGTCGCGTGAGAGCTTGTTCAAGCAATAGATTGATAGGACCGTCTGCTCCGTCGTTTTTCTTTTCTTTCGCCATGAGGGTTTCTTGGGTGTGCGAGAGCAATTGTTTTCAAAAGATACAAGCTCGAGACCCAACTTGCTATACTCGGACCTCGTTGGGGACATACACTGAAAAAACGATCAAGAGCAGCCTGCTTTGATACCACTAATCCGGATTATTTTCGACACGAAATGAGAACGGAGATATAATAAATAAATGCACAAAGATATTGCGTATATTCAATAATATAACAGAAATGTATCAGAGATGCAACCATAAACACAAATATACAGTAATACACAATTTCTATTAATCAAAGAAATGTACAGAGACTGTAAAAATACAGAGTGAAAGACCCGCTAGAATGGCGGCGGTTTATCTCTGAGAAGAGATGTGACGGCTGCGCTCATTCGCAAGAAGATCATTACAATGAGGCTTTGAAAGCCTTTTTACAATAAACAGGAATGCCAAAAACCCTAGACATCCAAAAATCTAACCCTAGGAGATGGAGTGCCAAAAGTCATGCGGGCCCCGTTTGGGTAAGTTAATACATCAACTTCCCGGGGTCGCAACTTTTGCATACGATCTTCGTTTTAGGCGTATGATAGCTCGTTGGAAAGGTATCGTTGAGGAGATTAATTTTGGGGGCTCAATCATGCCTTCGGCTATCATTGAGAACCTCGATCTTAAAAAACCTTCATTTGAGCCCTCAAAATGGCCCCAGAAGTTAAAACCTGTTAAAAATAGTAAATTGTCAAAATTGTCAAAAAATTGTTTTGAGCCAGTCGGAAAAGGTGGGTGGCCACCGATATCCACCTGGATCAAGAGTTGTGGATGCGGTGTTGTCGGCAGGGCCAGCCGCTTGACGACCTCTGCTGAGATGAGGTTCTTCTATATACCGCTATCAACGATGAAGTGCAGTGGGGTGCCTTTTACCCACATCTGTGAATTGAAGAGACACTAACCTTCTTCTAGCTCGTCTGATTCACCAGGCTAGAGCTTGGTGGTAGCAATGGTGGCACCGGGTTCCGTGTCAATGATATGTCTTCCCCTTTCTGGTTTCGACTTAGAGTCAGAACCCGCATTTGATTCAAAGGCTTTCACTTTGGCCACCAGCGACTGCTTTGAGTGGTTGTCAGCAGTGTTATTCCAAGGGCTCTTATGGAAGTCGCACCACTTCCCGGTATCTTTCTTTGTCTTTCTGGGTCCTTTGCTTGCGACTTGGACTGGTTGTCCTGATACTGTCCATCTTTGCTCTGTCCTTTGTTTTGTGGGTTGGGGCCGCCCTTTTTTGGCTTTTGTTGTGAGGGGTTCTTAGGCCCAAATTTTCGCGTCTTTTGTTTGAGCTTCTACTCGATTTTGACGACCTATCGGTAAGTCGCGCCTAAGGACGAAAAGTCCAGAATTTCCATTTCAGTTTGGATGTATCTATGCAGAGCACCACGATATTTGAGCACCGGATGTTGCTCTAAATCTTTGATACACAGCTTGGTGCGCAAGTTATGGAAAATATTTATGAGCTCCGGCACTGCTTGGTCTCTTTCTTGCCGCAGTGTGGTCCATTTGGTATACAAGTTGTCATAACTTCTGACAGGGTAGTATTGTTCCTTAATAACATCCCTGAAGGATTCTCAGGTGGTCGTAACTGTAAATAATGAGGATTCCTCTATTTCCTTTTGCTCACAGAAAGTTTCCCACCAATTTTTGACATGGGGAACGACTTTGAGGAGTGCAAAAGTAATCTTTTCTCTATTCGAAAAGTTATGGACAGAAAAATACCCTTCTAGTAGATTCAACCACTTGTCTACAACATCTGTGTCTATCTGACCTTCAAATATAGGAATATCGAAATTGATTTGTACCTTGAAGGGGGCGGCACCTTCGCTTGAGGAAGATGCGTCGCCTGTTGGTAGTCACCGAAGGATTTGCGTGAAACTATCTATCATCTCATTCCTTTGTTGCGTGAGAGATTCCTCAGGAAATATTTTGAAAGAATCTCTTGTCTCGTCATCTTTTTTTTCTTCTGCCATGAGAGGTCGATTGGGTGTGCGAGATCTTTTTTCCTCAAGAGAAACAAGCTTGAGACCCAATTTTTTGTACCCTGACCTCGTTGGGGACATGCATTAAGATGACAAGGAGAAGGTCGCTCTGATACCACTGATTTGGATTTTATGAGCATAACGAAATGAATACAAATTATTAAAGATGCTTAACACAAAATAACAAAGATACAGTAAAACTGGTTTTCTATTCAATAAGGAAATTAGTTGTAACTATAAAATGTAGTGGAAAACAAGCTTGTTGGAATGGTGGCGGCTTATCTCTAAAAAGAGATGTGACGGTTGCGCTCATTCGCAAGAACATGATTACAATGAGACTCTGAATGCGTTTTTACAATAAGTCGGAATGTCAAAAACCCTAGACATCCAAAAACCTAACCCTAGGAGATGAAGCGTCAAAAGTCATGTGGGCAGGTTTGGGTAAGTTAGTACATCAACTTCCCGGGGTCGTAACTTTTGCATACGATCTTCGTTTTAGGCGCACGATATCCCGTTAGAAAGGTATCA
Organism: Picea glauca; assembly: GCA_000966675.3. NCBI lineage: Eukaryota > Viridiplantae > Streptophyta > Pinopsida > Pinales > Pinaceae > Picea > Picea glauca. Next base: position 249,752 of record JZKD02S1674921.1, read on the forward strand.
TCGAGGAGATTCATTTTGGAGGCTCAATTAAAATCTTTATTTATAATTGAGAAGCTCGATCCCAAAAAACCTTCATTTAGGCCTTCAAAATGGCCTTGGAAGTTAAAAACTACTAAAAATAGTAAATTTCCAAAATTGCCAAAAAATTGTTTTGAGCGAGTTGGAAAAGGTGGGTTGCCACCGATATCCACTTGGATCACTCAGGCATTTACGTGTATAGGCCAGAGAATTTCTTATTTTCTTAAATACACAATTAGGCAGAATTGAAAGGATACAGTATAACCATTAAGCAAACATGTCCATCCCTGCAACATTCATACGATATTCAACTTTAATTCACAATTGCCACTTAAATACATAGGATATGAGATTACTTATCTATTACATGTGGTAGCCAACTAATTGACTGTGGGTGTTCGTCCTTCCACCCAGCCATAGGCTCAAAGGCATTCATTCTTAGCGCTTTATCCACCCCTGTGCCAAGCCATGATATCACCAGGGAATTTATGCCAATTCTCATCGATCATTTCTCTTTCACATCTTTTGCAAGGTTTATCATATGATTCTTCAGCATCAAGCTCGTGGCCTTATGTTCAAGTCTCGTTCTCTGCATACTCTCGGAGATCTCCCTTTTTGTCATGGTCTCGACGAGGTTTATCAGATGCTTATTCCGCATCAATCTCGTGGCCTTCCAGCTCATTCTCCTCTAGAATATTTTTCTCATTCTCCACTCTCCTCTTTACATTGCCTTGTGTGCCTTGCATGCACATCCCTCCTATCATGTTCCTTCTGTCAAAAGGAAACCCATGTCTGTTCTGAGTCTGCAAGACCCTATAGTATTTTGGGTTGACCTTCTGCACCTAGACCATGCTTCCATTCATGGGGGTGGTTGAGGGTTCAACCACCGGTCATTTTCTTATTAACTGTTCTCTTATCGTTTTCACGTTCTTTCCTCTAGTGATATCATGGCTAGTGATTTCAAGGCTTCATCCCCACAGTCAGTTATTTGGAAATTAAACAATAATACATTTACATTGTTCCCATGCCACAGAATGGTAATCCTAATTAATGATTAATTACAAGTTGGGGGAAACATGGGTGTTACAGGAGTTGATCTGTAATATCCCAAGACCGAGCCCAAGTTGTAATTGTAAATGTAACATGTTTCATAGGCTGGTGAGCCAAGTGATTATAAGCTAGGAGGCTTCTGTGATGATTAGGCCGAAGAGCCTAGATGGTAAAGGTCAATGAGCCTATTTTTGTATATGTAAATACTCATATCATTAATATAAAATACATCGTTGCGTGTAGACCGACCATGATAAAAGAGAATGGGGGGACTAAGCTCCATTGGGTAGGGAAAGGGATGGGGCTAAGAGGCTAAGAAAAAGGGCTAGGCTTGAGGGCTTATCTCTAAGGAAATATTATAATATATTTCCTAGAAGACTAAGGTTTGGGAAATAACTCATGTAATCCTAAGTTTCTTTGGGGAAAGGAACGAACTCCAAGTGGAGAGGAACGGGCTCCAAGAGAGCCATGTGTCAATTTTGGAGCATGCAGTTTTATGTGGTAAAGTATGTTCAGTTCGAGGGGTTCTCATACATTCTTTCCATGCTCTCCATACACTCACGCATTCATGGAGGAAGCCATTACCTCCATTGTTGACCTCTGAGCATGCTCGTACCTCTGAAACCTGCATGCATTTCTAGAGCCATATCCTGTATTTTCCTATGATGCATAAAACACATATTCCTCCTGGATGGCACAATGTGCCTATATCTACCTCAGCATGTGCTAACCTTGTTTGTTATGAGAAATGCCTATTCCAAACTCGAAGGCAGTTGTTGTTGCCATCACCTATGTGTTAGTTGAATGTTGTTGTTGTTTTCACCTGAGCCTGTTGTTGGTTGCCTTGGAGCGGGATTAAAGAGGTGGGTTGTCAGACCCGTGGACTGAAGAAAGAGGTTGTCAGACCTGTGAGCAACTCTCTCCAGGTGAGAGTTTGTTGGAAAGAAGAAGCAGGTTATCAAGCCTGTGAGCAACTCTCTCCAGGTGAGAGAGGTTGTTTGGGAAGTGATTTCTTCTGGAGGGAGCCCAGCAGCAACTATAGTGCTCTGAGAATTCTTGTTCAGCTTGTTGTTGAAGCCCTGGAAGGGAAGTGGGGCAGCCGAGGGACTGTTGAGCAGAGAAGGGGAACACTTCCTGGGGTGGGACAGGAATGTGGGGAATAAGAGGTTGTAGGCTATGTGTATAAGTTGGCTCTTGGGAGGGAATCCTTCTTGATTGACTGTGTAGCATCCCATTGTCTCAGCCTAGCCTAGGAATCCCTTTACCCAGGTGGAGTTTAGTCCCAGCTCGGGGGTGACCCACTACTGAGAGTGATGAGCAACATGGTCTATGGTTGGGAGGTTCATGGAAGGTTTGCACGCAGTTGGTGGTCATCTATAAAAATATAAGTACCATTTATGTGTTCATTTGCATGTTGTGTGTTTGGACATGTCTTCTATTTATGAGTAATTTCTTGTATATGATGTATGTGTAGGCTTACTGTTATTTCCGCATTAATTTGTGTATTAGCATAATATGTTGTATGTTTTATGTTTATATATATATATATATATGGTATTGTTGTTTTTATGGAGTTGGCATGATCGGCCTGTAAGGCCGGGTATGTTACAATGTATGAAGTTATGCAATAGTTTCTATGTGGCGTAGCCCGGCTGGTCTATGGTTGGGTATGTTACAGATCAGAGTGTGAAAGCTTTAAGGTGGCATGCCCCGGGCTTGGGAGGCGGGGGGATGCTACAAATTGTTATCAGAAGCTTAGAAAGAGTGGTTCTATGAGACAACACGGCTTGACCTGGGTGGTCAGGGGCGTTACATGCCCATTCATGATCAAGGATCTGATAAGGAAGATGGAGAAATCTAACAAGAAAATGGGTACTCGATGAATCCTACCAGATCAATTACCACATAATTTTATCCTAGAACAACAATGAAGGCATTGGATAATACATGGAACTCCATCAACAACCACAAGATTGCAGGGAATCCAAGTAAACAAAATATATAATAACTTAATTAAACATAGATGCTTAGCTGGAACAAAGTCTAGTATATCAACCAACAGATCCATGAGATCACTACACCAATTCTTATCCCAGTGAAATTTTTTGGGGATACAGTCCATAAAAGAAATACAACTAACACCGAGTCCCTAGAGTCTCTGGTTGCAACCTTGAGATGACAAATCTAAGATATAGAAAGAAAAGAAAAGGTGAGGACTCTGCTGAAACATGAATAGATCAACAAATAGACCCAATAGAGGCCACCAATGCAAGAGAATTCAACCCTTGATCCAATACTTAAGATGAATTTGTGATTCTTCTTTTGGTTCCCACCCATTGCCCTCTCCATTTGCTCGACATTGTCAGTATTTTGTTGCTCAACAGGTTGATGTTAACCTCTTTCTATTTTGTTGAGAAAATGTGGTTGAGCATAACAACCTATGCTCGACAATCCAATACTTAGGATATTTTGTGTTGTTTTTCCCTTGCGCCAATGTTTTATCGATGGCTTGCCTTTGTGCTTTGCTATGGAATAACTAAAGATTCATTTGCTCAGCCTGTGGTCAAGAATCTCCCTTTTGTCTTTACCGAGCAAAATAGGCCTTTGCTTGACGGACTGGTACTTATGAATTCCATCATCAAGCTCAAACCTTCACTAGACAAAGCATGTCTCGCTTTGTTTGATAGTCTAGGGTTTCTCTTGCTTTGATGATTTGACTTATAGGTCTTTGTTGTTTCTCTATTGAGCACAACTTGTTGAGAAAAGTGGACCCTTGCATGAAGAGCCCATATTCATTGATTTTTCCATTTCTTCCTTTACTCTAGGAATCATGTGCTTGGTTCCTTGGACTTGCCTTTTGTTTTGGGGTAGGATTTTTGTTCAACAATCAAGCCTCCAACCTTTTGCTTGATCATCAATGATCCTCATCTGTAGCTCATTCATAAAGCATTGCATTATGTTTTGGTGCCAAGCAAGGATATATAACAAAGGTTTTTTTGCTTGACAGACCAACACTTAGAGAAATTTGTGGTGTTCATACTATCTCTCATCCATTGCTCAACAACAAGATCCCTCATTATTTAGTGCTTGTCCCATGCTCTAGTTTACTCAATGGAGTGACTCTCCATTGCTCGACAATCTAAGTATGGTCTTTGCTTAATGATTTCACAAGTTAGAGTGGAATGCATTCACCGAACACTGAAACTTCTTAATTTGTTGATCAAACTACCAAGCAGTGGTTCCTTTTGTCCTTTGCTCGATGTTGCTACACTTAGTTGATTTTCTTCCTTGTCCGTCAAGGAGTGCCTCAACATGTCATTGATTGCATTCCTAGTGGTTATGAATATCATAGTCATGGCTCAATTGGAAATTGTGTATGCATCCCTCTCTTAACAAGGTGCTCAAAGGCTTCTTCTATAAGGTGATCCTTAAACCTTAAGGAAGTCGAGGTTTCACAAGTGTCTTTATATTCGTATAACATTTTGGAAAAGTAGTGTCTACAAGGGTTAACTCTTGTAAAACAAAGGTGCAGATCTAAGAGCTAATAGTGGCAACAACTTGGGGACAAATTCCACCTGGAGGATGTTGAGAAAACTAGAATCTCACATCATTGCATCTCTATGTGCAAGAAAACCTGCAATACAATTTTACATGTTAATAAAGAACTTTCCATAGAGACAAACTAGTGTTCAAATTAATCAATATAAAGATGAGGTGGAGAGGATAGGTAATTTAGAGGACATAAAATATCATATCACCACCTCAAAACTCCTTTTGGTCTTCATCATGGAAGAAAAGAAATGAGGGTTCACTACATCTCACAAGACCAATTTAGGATTGTGATACAGGTTATGTCAAGCTATAGAGTTAAAGTAATAAAGTATTGAATTGCATAACTCACTTTAATTATTGATCAAGGGATGTACAAACTTCAAGGTGTTGTGCACTATGTATGAAAACTAGATAGATCTAATTTACTGAGGAATAAGGTGTTGAAGAGTACTAAATGCCTTAGTTTATGATGCAGTAGTAAAGTATTTGACTACCTTTTAGCTGGAAAAAAGAAATCAACATAGTTCCATTCAACATAACCTAGAAGAATCATTCTTCTTGCCATCTCTTCATGCAATTTCTTAAAGTCGTATGATATTTTATATCATTGATCCAATGAAATGAGGAGTTCAGGTAAATATCAAACTCGGCTATTGTCTGTGAATTCACTAAGCTTGGAAAAGAAATAACATCTACATCCATCAAAAATAAAGAACTTACAAAACCATATGATCAATTATTGTAATCAAACACTACACTATCAAGTAATGCAAGCAAAATAAATCAAACACGATTGTAAGTAGTTGAACTAAACAAGAATGTGAACAAATTGAATTAAGTAAGAATGTAAACAAACTAAATTAAGCAAGATCATAGGGTTCATGCTCTTCTTCCCTTGAGTGGGCTCTACCCAAGGGAATCATATGAACCCTATCACAAATTCTTAAATCAAAATTGGAGCCAAATGTTTATTCAACAATGGTGTAGAAATTGCATAGATATCAACAACTCTAAAACTTTGCTCTTAGCAAAGCATTTCAAACTAGATCCATAGAATCAAGAGTGGCATAGATTGGGAACCCTCACTCTCCCATCCCGAGTCATACATATAGTGAAGTTTCTTTGGTCCTCCAATGAAAGAGATCCAATGATTTCATCAATCAAATCCCTAAATTCTAGGATTCCATCTATCTAACTTAAATTTGACTTAGGCATTATTGAGTTTGAATATTATTGTTTGCCTCTCCTAATTAGAACTAATCTAAAATGTAGTTGAAATTGAAATTCGAACTACAAATAAATTAATGGATGTCTCTTGGAGCTTGATAGCTTGTCTAGTTATCCCCCTAGATTGAGGTGACAAGATCCCACAAATGACTCATTTTCCTTCCATATCAAAGTACTTTTTCATCTTTGATAGGTGGAGTAGCTATATAGATGAGTGAACCTCCTCTTGGTGGAAGACACTCAATCAATCCCAATGATTGGTATAGTAGACTTTGAAACATACCCTAGATTTCCAACAGTCATTAGTGCATCACATTTCAATCATCAAAATAAGCTCAAATATCCAAAGCATACCATGTACTCATCGCATTTCTTTGAAAATAAGCCAAACACATTAATTTAAATAGAAAATGTTAAAACAATATTTGAATTGGCCTTCATGAAGAATTTTGAAAATGTTTTAGGTATCCGAGGACTATCAAATAGTGATTATAAACAAAAATAGACATGAAAGGATGAGCAACATTAGACAATTATGGGGTTCATCATACCCCTCAATTGAAGGGTTGCATGTCTTTGTGCAACATATAAAAAATGAGATCGAAACTAATGAAGTACCTTAGTCTTTATTTCTCATCTTCTAGCTACTCCTATTTGTATATCTTCCTTGGATCATAGACCATGAAGTGGGTGATGGCATCGTTGATGTAGTAACCTACTTCCCTTTCTACCTCACTCTATCTCTTCTTTTCTAAAACCTTGTCAATTTCTTTTGAAGATTTCCATAATGGAATTGGATACAGTAGCAAGGGGAATTTGAATCTTAAGCCTCTAGTTTAGGTTAATTTTCTTAAGGTTGTCAATGTAACATTGGGACATGGATAAGGTAGCTCTAAATTTTGGGAAGGAATGTGGTTAAACCTTTGGGGGTGATATCTTCCCATCTATCCTAAGAAATCTGAAACAATTTTATCATTTTAGTTCTTCACAATCTCGTGGAACTATGTCACTACTTTCCGATTGTCTTTCCTTTGATACTAGAATTAAATCTACATCTAAAATTTGTTAGGATATTTAGACACTTAGGATTTAGCTAAGATCTATTTGGTCTAATGTGTTGTTAAGTAAAAGTGTGTTTCTTAGTGTGTTTCTTTAATATGTATTAGTATGCATTTGTAGTTAGGAAATCTAACGGTCACAATATATTCTTGACACAGAGTGATCCGACGGTTCACGTTCTCCTCAATCTCAACAACTACATTGATCTGTGTCTTAACAATTGATTGGTCCATGATCTCTATTTAAAGAGCATGGAGGGTCATTTGTCGATGATCGATTGTGAGAAACTCTCTTGTAAAATCTCTCTGTAATCTTTTTCTTTTGCATTAATAAATTGCTCCAAGTGGTTGTGTTAGTTGGGGCCGTGGATGTTTCCCCGTAGGGGTTTTACCACGTCAAAATATCGATGTGTTGATATTTGATTTGGTTGTGTGAGTGGTTACTAAAGGTGTTTATCCTCTATTGGAATATCTGTGTTGTCGAACATGGTATCAGATCATGTTTAAGACTCGCTCCCATTGTAGATCGAGATCGTGAAGCCGAGTTGCCTCATCTCTGTTTTCTGCCATTTCCGTACATTTTTGGGTTGAGAGGACTATTCCATAGCGCCCGGAGTGTTTGTTTTAGTCAAGAACGTTTTTTGATTCATTCGAAAAGGTTTATGTTTGCCCAATATACGACAATTTCAGTCAGATCCGGATGTATAAAGCCTGAATACGCCCTTTTTAAAATTTTTGCAAAGTATTATTTCAGTTTTATTTTGGTTTTCTATTTTTTGTTTCCAAGTTGCTACTCCTTTGGATCTATGTTTTCTCTTTGCCCTACACCCTCTGCGATCTCGAAAAATCAGAAACAGGTCAAAAAGGGTGCATTTTCTGGGTAAGCTAATAGAGATCTAATCCTTGTTGTCATCGAGAAGAAAACAAATTTCCGTGTTTAAAAAGAGTTATTTATGAGCACGCTCTCAAAGGTTGTCAAGAACAACAACAATCATCCTTCTAAACAATACAATATGTTTTGCTAGCTCACTTGGTTAAAAGTTGTCTTATTAAGTAAGAGGTCTTGAGTTGAAGTCTTTTTTTTTTTTTACTTTTTTTTAAAAAGTTCATACATCTTTTGTAAAGTGTATTTCACTTCAAGTATAAAAGTGAATCATTATAAGTAGCTTTAATATTTTATTTTAAAGTTATTTATTTTGCATGCAAGTTTCGTTTATAAAGTAACTTTATTGTAAAAGTGATCCCCGCCACTTTTTATAAAATTGGGTCACTTCATAAAGCAACTTATTTGTAAAAGTGAGCTTATTTGGAAGGGTATCACCACATGCATTGACTTCTACTTGCCACGTGGCTCTTTGGTTTCCGTTTATGTTTTTTTTTTTCAAAAGGACATAACTTTCACATCCGAAGTCCCTTTTCAATGCCGTTTTTTTTCACTGCCTAATTTTCCGAGATCTTTCCATCCAGATCATCAGTTTTAGTTGTTAAATCAATATTATCTACATATTTAATATGGTTTCTTCCAGTAATCTTTTTCTTATCAACACCAACTACTTCCAATGGAAATCTCATATGGAGGATTTATTAAGAAGTAAAGACATGTACCAGATTACCTTGGGAAAGGAAAAAGAACCCATCGATGATGAAAAGAAACCCAAATGGGCTAATAGGAATGACAAAGCACGTGGACTGATTGGAATGTCCATCTCTCCTGATTTAAGGTTCCACCTTCAAGAAATTGATGACCTTGATGAAGCTTGGGAAAAACTTGAATCTGTGTTTGGTAAACACAATATTATTCGAGCACATCAGTTAGAAAATTAGATATTGACTTTAAGTCCAAATGATTTTTCTTGCATTGAAGACTATATATCTAAGTTTAAAACACTTAGAATTTTATGTGAAGAGTGTAACATAAAGTTGGAGGAAGAGCGTTGCATCCCTAGTCACCGGGTTCGCCGAATTTAATCGAAAAAATTCGAAATTCGGTGAATTTTATAGGGACCCGAATTTAATCGATTAATTTCAGCGAATTTAATTCTGAATTTAATGGCAAATTTAATCAATTGTATGGCGAATTTAATCGCGAATTTAATATAGTGTTCGATTTTATTCGTTTTTGTTTAGAAAAATTGAGTAAAAAATCCGCGAGTTCGTCGGCTTTCATTTCCGTGTCCATTGTCGCGTAGCCTCCATTCCTTGTAGCCTCCTTTTTCGTGCTCCAACCTCCATTGCCACATAGCCAGAGAGTCGAGAGTCGTGTAACTCCGAGAGTCGAGACCATTTCCGCCCTATGTACTGGAGTGCAAGCAATGGGTTCGCAGCAGTGGACTGTGTAAGCCCGAGTATAAGCAGTGGGCAGTGGAGGACTATGTAACCCTGACGAGCTGAGTCACAAGTTTAACTTGTAACTTTGTAAGCAGTGGGCCTGCCACCTAACAGTGGTCTGTGTATAGTGACACTCGTCGCCCTCGCTCGAGTGTTCGTGTTCAAGTAGGTTGTGGACAATGGAGTGTGGACCCCAATTCTGCGCGGAGTCCTCGAGTGGCCAAGGTCAAGTCTTGTAGGTATTTTTTTTTTAATTGCTATTATTTGTTATTATTTATTTAAATGATATTTTTTTAATGCTATTATTTATTATTTATTATTTGTTAATAAAATAAAAACCATATATTAAACAAATTTATCATAGTTAAAAAAAAATTAATATAATATATACTGATATATCATATATCATAGACTTAGAGTTTAGTTAAAAAAAATTAATATATATTGATATATGTATTTATTTTATCATAATTTATCAGTATTTTTATATAGACTTTTTATATCAGTATTTTTAATGTATTTTTATTTTTATTTTTATCAATTTAGAATTTTAATTTTTAAACTGTACATAAAATATGATTATTGTACTTGAAAAAATTACATTTGCAGAACCTTCATTCAGTCATCAATGGCACCTCCAAAATCTACAGTGGAGGCATGGAAACATGTCAAGAAATAAGGAAATAGTCTTCTTTGTCAGTTATGTGGACATAACTTCAGTGGCTCTTTAACAAGGGCAGTGGACCACCTCCTTGGAATCAGTAATGGTAGTGGAGGTGGTGTGGAAGCATGCACAAAGATATCTAATGAGCATAAAGATGCAGTGCAGAAATACTACAATAAATCAAAGGTAGAAAAGGGAAAAATGGATATGAAGAGGCAGTGGATTGAAAGGGAGATTGTCATGTTTTCCTCAAACACCATTCATTCTTCATCAAACATGGGTCGCTCAAGTTATGCCTCAGCAAAAGCAAGTGGAACCAAAACATTAAACCAATTTTGGAAACCTATTGAAAAACAAGAAGTTGATGATGTTGTTCCCGAATTTTTTTATGCATGTGCAATTCCATTCAATGTGGCCAGGAGTCCATATTTTAAAAATGCATTCAAAAAGGCCATTGATTTTGGCAAGGGGTATGTTACTCCTGGATTCAAGACTTTAAGGACCACTTTGCTCAGCAAAACAAAGGACAGAGTAACAAACAAGTTGGATGACATTAGACAGTCTTGGAAGCATACATGTTATACGATTTTGAGTGATGTTTGGTCAGACTTGTGTCATCGTCCATTGATCAATGTGTTGGTTTATTCCCCTCAAGGGGTATATTTTTTGAAAGCAGTTAATGCAATGGACGAAGTGAAGACATCATAATTTATTTTCAGAATTTTGGATGAAGCAATTCAGGAGGTTGGGGAGGAAAATGTTGTCCAAGTTATCACAGATAGTGCCTCAAATTGTGTTGGTGCGGGAAAGATTATTATGGAGAAGTACACAAAGATTTATTGGACCCCTTGTGCAACTCACTGCTTGGATTTATTGCTTCATGATTTAGCCAAATTTCCATGGGTCAATGAGACAATTCGCAGAGGAAAAACAATTGCAAATTTTGTCATCAACCATTGTCTCACTTTGAGCATATACAGGAAAAATGCAACTACAGAGTTGTTGAGGCCTTGTGATACAAGGTTTGCTACATTTTACATTACTCTGAAAATAGTTGTTAAGGAAAAAAAAAGCCTAAGAGCTATTTTCTACAATACTGAATGGGAGAGATCTCACCTTTCAAAAAAATCAAAAGGAAAAAATGTGGAACAAGTAGTGCTCAACAATAGCTTTTGGGAAAATGCTGACAAAGTTTTAAAAATGTGTAATCCAATTGTTAATGTGCTCTGCATGGTTGATGGTGACAAACCTTCTATAGGTTTTATTTA
>JZKD02S1674921.1:261926-290759 GCA_000966675.3 Picea glauca
AGAGAAGGAACTGCAGAACGTTGTAGTTATGGAGAAGTTCAAAGACGGTGACATCAATGCCATGAGTATCATAGTGGAATCTATAAAATACCACTTGATACCCTACATCTCCCATCGTGACTCATCAAAGAAGATGTACGATGCCCTAACAAACCTCTTCTCAGTCAAAAACATTGGATAAATAATGAGTCTAAAGAATGAGCTCCGTGACATGAAGATGAATGATGATGATAGCATAACATCATACAACTACAAGCCATTGAAGAGATTGTTTCAGAGAAGGAATTGGTAAACATAGTACTCAATGGTCTTCCCAAGACGTGGGATGCATTTTCCGCAAGCATGGACACAAGAAAGGAGTATCCTACATTTGAAGAACTTTGGATTTGYTGTGCTCAAGAAGAATCCAGGATCAATGCAAAAGAGAAACCCCAAAAGAAGTACGATGATCAAGCCTTCACAGCAAGATTCAAGAATTTTAGCAACAAAAGGAAGTTTGGTTCAAGGAGAAAGACAAATCAAGAGAAAGATATTTCAGAAATACAATGCTTCAACTGTCGAAAGTATGGTCACTACAAGAATCATTGTCCCGAGCTAAAGAAAAGGAAGGAGAAACACGAAGCATCAGTTGCCGAAGAAAAGGAACCTCCAAAGAAGACTAAGCAGGATGAAAGAGACTTCTTCTTTTGAAGGTAACAATACTCTTCTTAATTCTTGTACATATCTTGTTTGCATATCTTGTATATCTATCTCTTATAAGATAATATGTTCCAAGAAGAATTATACTTATGGAATAACAACAAGATAAGGATTGATATCAGTATACAAGTCAGATAATACACATGAAAGAGGATGAAATACATCAAACAAATCATGTGGAAGCTATTACAAGATAAGCTGAAATCAGAATCAATCCTGAAGAGACTTAGAAGAAGCAAAGACAGAAAGAAATCAGCAATCAAGAGGAAATTGGAGAAAGACTTATAACACTTTGCAGAAGGGAATAAGGATGCAGACGGAAGCATGGACTCTCCTAGATGGAGGGATCAGATTATATATCACCAAAAAGAAGAGAATTCATTCATACATGAAGCAAGGATTAGGAGGGATCTAATCCTATGATCCATTGAAGATGATGAAGTATATATCCATGGTAGCAAACATGAAAAGCAGTACGTGTTTAGATCGACCATAGAAGAAGACTTTTTCGAAGAAAAGCCTTAAAGTATCCCTGGTTGTCCATCCACATCCATGATCCTATGATGAAAGGAAGAAGTTGGAATTCTCAGAGCATGGAATCTATAGAAAAATCCATGAACCCAATAGCTAAAGAGAAACATAAGGAAGAACATGAAGATTCCAAGAAAGAAAGAAGAGCCAGAACAACCAGTCATTGTATCGAGAATCACAAGATTACCAGCCTGATATGAACTCACTAAAAGCAATCAAGCAGAGGAACTGAAAGTTGTGATAAAGAATAGTGTATGAAAGACTTATGAATGTAAGCATTGCGAGATCCAGAACTAGAGGTTCTCCCAGATGGAGGGAGAAGACTATGATGATTGCTTGTAAACCAGACATACCTCTACATGAGCCATTATATCGTCCGCAATTGACATTAGATGAATGCAAAAGCTGTTCTCTAGAGAAATTGAACAAAGAGTGTATGAAGAGCAACCTCAAGACTTTGAAGCATACCAGAAAGAAACCCTTGTATGCGGATGAAAGAAGATAACTTGGTGGAGAACCTCCAATGCACAGCAAAAGCGTGGTGAAGATTTTCTATAAACAGAGATATTGTATCAGAATGATTACTGAGAAGATCAGGATGATGGATTGCCAATCAATGACAAAGATCTCATAATGACAGAAGAAGTGCCACATGGACATGTTCCAGTTTTCCAACATGATATACTTTATTGATTAGAGCTACATGAACCCTTCAGAGAAAACCAGTGTTCCAAACCGAAGTACATTTGAAATCAAGCATTACATTATCTGTGATGAAGTCCAGAAATGAGAAAGTGGTTCTCCAATACATATCTCCACAGATGAGCAAATAAGAAGACATTTTGGTAAAGCTTCTGTCCAAGATGAAAGAGTTTGTGTACTCAAGCTAGAGCTCGTGGAGATGACTTCCTTATTGAAAAAGAAAGAGATGACTCTCAGGTTGGGAGGGAGCACTGATGTATTATTGATTGATGGACAGTCATTTTTCAGTTTGAAAAATGGTCCAGGACGAGCAGATTCTTTCTAGTTCGGAAAGTGGATTGAGATTTCTGACGGACAAACATTTTTCAATTCGGAAAATGGTCCAGATTGCTGATGTACCATAGACATCGACTTCCCATTGTGGTTAACATGGGAAGTGGTCTAGGGCAGTCTCTCTTCTTGAGGGTTACTCAAGAAGACTGGCCCGCCTCCCCGGACAACGATTTCTCATTGTGGTTAACATGGGGAATGGTCCGTTTTGGAGGTTGGTGCAGGACAGACATTTCCTTTGGAAATGGTCTGGAAAGTCATTCCTTAGGGAGGATTAATTCTCTCCGGGTTGCACTTTCTTTAGTGCCGGAAGAATGGCCCAAGGTGGGGAATGGTCCAGGTTCAGCTATCAGGGACAGACATTCCTTAGGGCAGACTCATTCTCTCCAATTTACACTTTGTTTAGTGTCGAAGGAATGGCCCAGGGTGGGGAATGGTCCAGGCTCAGAAATCAGGACAGTTATTCTTCCTTGCTTGAGAATAATAGTCCAGATAGCTCATCATTGATGTCTTACCTTTTTGAGGGCAGATACTCTTTCGAGATCTCACAAGTGTGAGTGGAAGAATGGCCCAGATGATTCAGTTTATATCATAACATTGTTTCTATGCAGGTTGATATCAGATGATTGTTATGAAGACTGTATGTTTCTAAATAGTAGATGTATACTACTGTGGTGGATGTGTTCCACTGTTTGATTAAGTATCTGTGTGATACTTGGTGTGGTAGTATACTACTAGATTGTAGTTGTGTACTACTATGGATAGACACAGTTGTGTTCTATTGAGTGATATTGTTCCAATTGACTTGAAGACTATCAACAGTGTTGAAAATGATTATCGGCTAGATGGATGATCAATGAACAGAGATTTACCAGACAGAAAATGGTTCAGAACATTTATTCTTCTAGATTAGAAGAATGGTTCTTGTGTCACTCTGTGGAGTGAGCATCATGTCTGATTACTCAGATAGAGTATGGTTCCGAGAGATGATGCAACTGATAACACTAATGGTGATGATGGTGCTCATGATCCAGTCATGAGATAGTCTATACAACTATGTTGATGCTACCAGGTGAATGGTATGTTTTGTGCTCAAGACCATTACTTGTAATACATCCCTAGCTAGGAGGGAGTATTGATATTATGGTAGTTGTGGGAGGTATTTACCTCCACGTGTAAGCTTGATGAGAATAGAATACTCCGGGAAGCAAGAAGAAACCCTAATGAGTTGGCAAACAATCCTAGAAGACACGTCGGCTCAAGAAGATAACTTGTATTAGGTTACTAGCCTCCAAGAGAAGAGGTCGTCCAGAAGAAATAATATATACTGAACATACAGATACCTAGAATGAGAATTCGACCCATGCAGTTAGCCAGAATTACTATAAATACAGGAGGCCAGCCTTCATTTTGGCAGGCAGTTTCAGAATTGCAGAGCGGCACTTATGCGCACTGCAATGCCCAGACCAGAAGATGGAGATGATATTGGCATTGAGAGTGATGGATCCTCAGCTAGTGCTGAATTCAGTGATGATCATGCTTCTAATGGTTTTACTACCCCTACTGCTTTTGATGACATATAGATTTTTGATGTAACAAGTAGGCCACAGGAACATCAAGAATGAAACTTGTGTTCCTGTTCTAGTTTTCTTTTTGCACGCCGACTTTTGTAAAACTTTTTAATGTTATGTTCATGTCTTTAATGTTATGTTTCAAACTTTCATGAACGTGTTTTTAGCTTTTGAACAAGACAATGTGTTTTCAAAATATATATGTTTCATGATTAATCATGTTGGTATGCTATTTTCATTTATATTAGATGTATGATAAACTTATAATAAGAGTATTGAATATATATTTTTTATTTTTTCAAATTTTGTATTATGTCGAACTTAATGCCAAAATTTATCCCCAAAAATTTGACTGTCAAATTTTTAGCGAACTTCAAGCTCGCCAACATGAACACGAACACGAACCAAGTGACTAAGGTTGCATCTATATTATTATTTTTGAGCTAGGTAGTTCATATTTTGTGTTTGTATCTACCTTTTATGCCATGAGAGAGGCTCTAGGGAAAGCTTATCAAAAACCCACTCTTGAGTCATTTTGTGATGCTTTGATTAGAGAGAAAGATAAGATTGTACAACTTGGAGTGATCAGCACTGCAGGTAACTCCAACAAAGCCTTAGTATCCCAGCAGAAAGATAAACCCAAGAATCCCAAGAAGCAACATCTTTGCCACAACAAGCAAGCAAAACAAGGGTCCCAAACCCACTCAGACAATTTCCGCTCCTAATGGTGACAAAGGAGCAAAATATAAAAATAAGAAGATTGACAGACATTGCAACTTTTGTGGGAAAGATGGTCATGATGATTCCAAATGTTTCACGAAGATGACATCTTTAGAAGCAGTGATGAAGAAGCACAACATCAGTATTGATTCTACTTTTTCTTCTTGTCATGGACATGCACTTTTTGTTTCTGGTTTCTCCTTCAATGCAACTTCTACTTCTTCTTTGGATGAGTGGATTATTGATTATGGAGCATCTTATCATATGGATAAAGGAGAAATCCATATTTTCTACTCTAAATGAATGTAACACCAATAAAATATTTGTTGGTGATGATAGATCTCTTAGTGTTGTAGGATCTGGAACAGTTCATGTAGATAATGGTCATTTCAATGATGTATTATGTGTTCCAAGTCTTTCTTGTTACCTTCTATCAGTATATCAAATCACTCATTCATGTGAAGGTAAAACCGTAGAGTTTTCACCTCATCAAGCTGTAATCAACGATCTCAAAGATCATCAACATGTTCCTGCAACTGGAATTGTTGATGATATTACAACTTTGGGTCATCATCTTTTCCATCAGTTTTTGTTGTTCATAGCGATGACTTGAGCAAACTTTGGCATGAGTGGTTTGGTCATCTAAACTATCACTCATTGTAGCAACTATGTAATCAACAGATGGTGGTTGGTCTTCCTCTTGTTTCATGCAGAGTTGGTAATTTTAACAGCTTTGTTCTCTGCAAACATCATCGATACAGTTTTGACAAACATGCCTCTTGGCATGCCTCGGGCCCTTTACAGCTTGTTCACAGTGACTTGTGTGTTCCACTTTCTTCTCCTTGTTTTTATGGGTGCAAGTATTTCTTAACTTTCATTGATGACTTCTCCATATGTACTTGGCTTTACTTCTTAAAACTTAAGAGCAAATTTTTTGACAAGTTTCTGGCCTACAAGGCCCTTGTAGAAAAGCAATATGGACATCAAATTCAAAGGTTAAGAATAGATAATGGAGGTGAATATGTGAACAATAATTTTACAAGTTACTACACTACACAGGGAATCCAGATGTAACACAATGTTCCATATACACCACAACAAAATGGTGTTGCTGAGAGAAAGAAATGCACATTAAAATAAATGGCTAATTGTATGATCCAATCTAAGGGATTAAGTCTATAGTATTGGGCGGAAGCCATCAACTGTGAAAATTACATAGTAAATCGCACTCCCACAAAGGCCTTAAAAATATAACACTTGAAGAAGCTTGGACTAAAATTAAACCAGATGTAAGTCACTTCTGTGTATTTGGCAGTATATCATGGGGTCACATTCCTGATGAGAAAATTACATAGTAAATTGCACTCCCACAGAGGCCTTAAAAATATAACACTTGAAGAAGCTTGGACTAAAATTAAACCAGATGTAAGTCACTTTTGTGTATTTGGCAATATATCATGGGCTCACATTCCTGATGAGAAAAGGAAAGCATTGCAGCTTAAAAGTGAGAAGTGTATATTTGTTGGTTATGTGAAGATGTCAAACGTTACATACTTCTTCAACCACATTGTAATGGAATTATTATTAGAAGAGATGTTAAATTTGATGAAAATATCTTGTCCTACGAGTCTAATTTGGCGATTGTGCCTTATTCGGCCTGTGAGCCATCTTCGGCATTTGTGTCTTCTTATGTTCCTATTATGGTTTCTTCTTCAGATGATGACAGTGAGGATGAAAATACACCTCTACCTTCTCACCTTCCTCCAAATGAGTCCATTAAACTTGAACCATCACCAACACCATTTCTTCCTAGATGGGTTCGTTCAACATGAGAAGCAGTTGGTGATCTTGTTGATGATCCTTCATATAGGCGTTGGACACGTTCACAGTTCTAGCAAGCCTTTTCTCTTTTGGCTCAAGTTTCAGAGACTCATGATCCAGAGACATTTGCATAAGCTTCAAGTCATCTATATTGGGATACAACAATGACTGGAGAGTATCGTTCTTTAATGGAAAACGATACTTGGGATATTGTACCTCTTCCAAAAGGAAGAAAACTTGTCAGATGTAAATGGGTCTATAGAAATAAGTATGCATCCGATGGAATTGTTGAAAGGAACATAGCTCGGTTAGTTGCCAAAGTATTTTCCCGAGTTGAAGGAATTGACTACAATGAAACATTTTCCCCTGTACCCAAAATGAATTCCATCCGCCTTGTTCTTCCCTTGTTGCCTCACATAAATGGGAGGTCCATCAAATGGATGTTAAATCTGCCTTCTTGCATAGGGATTTGCAAGAATATCTACATGGAACAACCTCTTGGCTATGTCCAGAATGAATGTAGTCTTGTTTGTCACCTTAAGAAATATCTTTATGGTCTTAAGCAAGCTTCCTGAACTTGGTGTGCCAAAATGGATAGCTTTCTTGTTGACATCGGATTTTCTATATTCCATTCTGATCCTATTATCTATATCAAGAAAGCAGGAAGCCATCTCATCATTCATGTTCTTTATGTTGATGACCTTATCCTTACTTGTAGTGACTCAAAACTTAAAACCATGTGAAAACTAGCCTTAAGAAGAAATTTGAAATGACAAACTTAGGTTTTTTGCACTATTTCCTTGGCCTCCAAGTTTTTCAAACCAATGAAGGAATTTTTCTTTTTGGGTCTAATTATGTTTTTGACCTTCTTCGTCGCTTCCAAATGGAAGATTGTAAACCAACCCCTTCTCCCTTCTAGTCTAGAGTCAAGCTTGCTTCCACTTGTACTTCTCCCGAAGTTGATGCCACTTTGTATTGTTAGTTAGTCGGTAGCCTCTTATACTTGACTCATACTTGTCCTGATATTTTCTTTGTTGTTGGTCTTGTTGCTCGGTATATGAAAACAACCCATGAAATCCATTGGAAAGCAGCTAAAAGGATACTCCGCTATGTCAGGGGTACAATTCAGTTCTGGATACATTACAGTTCAGGGGGGACTTCTTTATTGGTTGGTTTCACTAATTCAGATTGGCTCGACGACCCTGATGATCGAAAGTCTACTGCAGGTTATGTTTTCAGGCTTATTTCAGGACCTGTCACTTGGGCCTATAAGAAACAACATGCTATTGCACTTTTTTCAGCAGAAGCAGAGTATCGAGCAACAGTAAATGCAAGTCAGGAAGCCTTGTGGCTTCGACAGATCCTTTCAAAGTTTGGATTCTAGCAGCGGCATCCGACTAACCTTTGGTGCGATAATCAAACTGCCATCAATCTCGCCAAAGACCTAGTTCAACATTAGTGCAACAAACACATCAAGATACACGTGCACTTCATTAGAAATCCCATTCATGATCAAGTTATTGAAGTGTTTTTTTTCCCTATAGAAAATCAAGTTGCAGACATTTTCACAAAGTTTTCTAAACTTCGATCTACGTTAGGAGTTCAGGAAGTTGTCATTAAGGGGGGATAGACTCTAATGCCTCCTTCCTTCTTCTATTGTGTCACTTTTGTAAATCCTTCAATCCTATTCCAAGTTATTCTTAAGGGGGGGTGTTAATATATTTAGACACTTAGGATTTAGTTAAGATCTACTTGGTCTAATGTGTCGTTAGGTAAAAGTGTGTTTCTTAGTTTGTTTCTTTAGTATGCATTTGTAGTTGGGAAATCCGACGGTCATGATATGTTTCCGACATAGAGTGATCTGACGATTCATATTCTCCTCGATCTTAACGGCTACATTGATTTGTGGCTTAACACCTGATTGGTCAATGATCTCTATTTAAAGAGAATGGATGTTCACTTTCCGATGATCGATTGTGAGAAACTCTCTTGTAAAATATCTATGTAATCTTAAACTTCTTTTGCATTAATAAATTGCTCCAAGTGGTTGTGTTGGTTGGGGCTGTGGATGTTTCCCCGTAGGGGTTTTACCATGTCAAAATATTGGTGTGTTGATATTTGATCTGGTTTTCTGAGTGGTTACTGAAGGTGTCCGTCCTCTGTTGGAATACATGTGTTGTCGAACAAAATTATGGTGGCATTATTGGTCGATACTTCTCAAGGCCTAGTTCTCTCATCCTTCACCCAAAGGTTAGCAGTAAGTTCCTCTTGTTTATACCTTTGGGACTTTTTGGATCCACTTTATTTATTTTTTATCCAAGAGAAAAAATTTGCAAGTTATACATCTCGCACATATGGATTATGGGACCACTTTTCAGGGGATGACAATTGTGGAGATAAAATTCACATAGCAATTTTTTTCTTTATCATCACAAATGCAATAAACTTCGATGATTTTTTTTTTGTTTTCTAGTTGGAATGGTAAGTGGGTAGCAATCATGTGCAACAATAACTTGTACCACTACTCCTTGATATATAGTGTATAGGTTCTAGTCGGTGGTCTACAAGATAATAGTTGTTCTGCATACTCTACAACTTTAGTATTTAAACATTCCAGCAAAACAAACCTCTTATTCTTGTCTTCAATTTCTTCTCTTTTCCTTTCCAATTCTTCTTTTAAGGTCAGATTTTTATTTTCTAATTTCTTAATTATGTTTAAGTTCTACATTCTCGGGATATAAGACTTATCTTGAAAAGAAGATAGTACCTAGTTGTGGCATTCCAAGGAGATAACTCCTTATATACTATACTGGGGTATTGACGTCCACTTAGCAATTTTTGCTTCTACTTATTTGAGTTGCTCCATCAATTGCTCAGATTCCTTTGTTGTGATGGCAACAACTTTTGGAGCCTCCTCAATATCTTGCAAGTATGTGTATGGATTTTTACTCGTGCCCTTGTTCTTTCCCTAGGTTTCTTGTTCTGCAATCTCTTTGTTGTTTTTGTAGGTGTATATGATTCTGTAGTAGGCTTGAGGTTAACTAGGAGACTCTCCTATCTTAATTAGTGCTTCTACAATATCATGGACATAGTCTTCTAATACTATGGTTTGTGGGTCCTTCCCCTTTTTGTCTACATTTTGTGTTATTTTTCTCTTCTTCTTGGTGTTGACCCCTCAGTAGTTAGGGGCATCCTTCCTAATAACCTTCTCAATACTCTTCTTCTTCCCCTCATTTTGTGCCTCTATAGCCTTACTCTTCTTTGGTGATCTCTCCTTTGCATGCTTCATTTTTTATGCTTTTATGGCATCAATAGGAATGTGTCCTTATGAGGTTGTTGTAGCTTTTGTAGCTTGCAAGGCATGATACTCCTCATCACTAATTTTGAAAAAATTATCACAATTGACCTTGTCCTACCGACTTTCTAGTGCACCTACTATCGGTAATTTAATAAGCACGTGGTGAGCCAAGGATGTTTCTTTGTTTTCTTGTACCTTTACATCCATTTCCTTAATTTATTGTAATAAAAAGTGTGGGATACTCAAGACATCCTCAGGCTTTAGGTATGATTAATATCTCAACTAAACTAGCAATCTAAAGTAGTAAGCAAGGACCAGGATATGCCTTCCCTCACAAGTGATATGCCTTATCATGTGTAGGGTTACTTCATCTCAAGGACTTGATGGAAAGCTAGTTTGGTTCCTTCTTCTATGTCTCAACTTTTACTTCTTCAAATCAAACCGTGAAGCACTTTTCTGCAAGTCAAGTGATCATGCAATACCCAAGGATTAAATGAGCATTCCCTTCAGCCTATTTCACAGCATTACCATTGGAATTAAGACCACCTAGTAGCTTTGTGAAGGACAAATGAGCAACACAAATTTTGAAATGAAAGTCAGTTCAAAATGGCTAAGGTCATTTTCGAGTGGCTCTCCTTTTTAAATATCTTACTCCAACTTCTAAAGCCGCCACTTTACTTCTCATGATCACAATTGTTTCATGACTTCTTTGTTTACATTCAATGTGCTTTACTTCTCTGCTTGTTTCCTTTTGATTTGACTTCTAATCATTGCAGATGACTGAATACTAGTTCCTCCTAACTTAATTTTTCAAATGTTATCATTTGAAAGGTTCATGAGAGATGGGTATTTAGCTAAAGGATGGCTCAAGTGGGTTGAATCAACCATTCAAACCATTTTTTTAACAAATATATTGAAACAATTCTTTGACAATAATTTCAAAAGAACAAACATAGTTAAGTGGTCACCTTGCTAATGAGTGATGATATGTGATGGATCATTGAAGTATGATTCCTTTGATGATGTTGTACTATATTCATGGAATAGAAAGTTCCATAGCACATGAAGTCTATAGCAAGGTCTAAAGTGTGTGGGCAGCCACACCAGTAGTGACCATGTAGCCAATGTGTGGTGTGGTAACTTGTAGAACATGACCTGCAGCAATGGTTGTAATACATGAACCCTGTAGGAAATAGTTTCAGCCTTTTTTTAGCGGCATATGTTGAAAACTATGGAGAAACGAACCTTTCTCCTTTCTTGTTATGTGCTTGATCTCAAAATCAAACTCATAGAGAAATTCCGGCCACATTACTTACTCGGAAATCTAGTTTGGATAGTCAAATAAATACTTCAAGTTGTTATGATCAGTTCTAAGATCAAATCTCTTGCCCATTAAGTAGTGCCTCCATGTTTTCAGAGCATACATTATTGTGGAAAGTTCCAAGTCATGAGTAACATAGTTTTTCGTATATTCCTTTCATATTCCTTTCATTTTCATTTCTTATAACACATTACATGGTTATCTTACATGATAACTCCACCAACTCCCTCAATGCATGCATGAGTGAACACAAGAACTTATTTGACTGGGTCTACAATTTTTAGAATAGGGGCACTTGTAAGAAGTTGTTTCAATAGTTGAAATCTTTCCTCACTTTCTTTAGACCAATCAAAATTATTCGCCTTCTTTTGCAAAGAAGTGATTTGGTTTCTAGAAAATCCCTCTATCAATATTTGGTAATAGCCAACAAGACCCATGAAGGATCTCATGGATGTTACATTTTTTGGAGTGGTTCAATTCATTATGGCATCAATATTTTATGGATCCACAAATATTCCTACTTCTAAAATAATGTGACTAAAATAATGAATTTGCTTCTGATAAAAAACACATTTGCTCAGTCTTGCATACAACTTGTCTTGTTTTAGTACCTCCAAAACTATCCTCAAGTGACGCTCTTGTTCTTCTTCATTCTTATAATAAGTTAGTATATCATCCATAATACAAGTACAAATGTATGATCCAGATGGATGTCGGTGGCCTCCCACCTATTCCAACTGGCTCATTTTGGCAGTTTTCCAGTTTGGCAGTTTTTTCCTTAGTTTTCGCGTCCCGAACTTGCGGGGTCGTTTTGAGGCCCAAACAACATTTTAGGGCCCGCCATAGTCAGAATAATCTTTGATATATAGCATCAAAAAGTATTCCTCGGATAGACCTTTCCAACGGGCTATCGTGTGCCTAAAACATAGATCGTATGCAAAAGTTACGACCTCGGGAAGTTTTTGTACTAACTTACCCAAACAGGGTCCACATGACTTTTGGCGCTTCATCTCCTAGGGTTAGGTTTTTGGATGTCTAGGGTTTTTGACATTATTGTTTATTGTAAAAAGGCCTTTAGAGCCTCATTGTAATCATCTTCTTGTGAATGAGCGCAGCCGTCACATCTCTTCTTAGAGATAAGTTGCTGCCATTCTAGCAAGTTTGTTTCCACTACATTTTACAGTTTCATCTTATTTCCTTATTGAATAGAAACTAGTTTTACTGTATATCAGTTATTCGGTATTAAGCATATTTTGATAATAATTTGTATTCATTTCATTCTGCAAATATATTCTGGATCAGTCGTATTAGAGTGGTCTTCTCCTTGTCATTCTTAATGCATGTCCCCAACGAGGTCAGGGTACAAAGAATTGGGTCTCGAGCTTGTTTCTCTTGAGGACAAAATCTCTCGCACACCCAAACGACCTCTCATGGCAGAATAAAAGAAAGACAACGGGACATGAGATCCCTTCAAAATGTTTCTCGAAGAATCCCTCACATAACAGAGGAACGAGATGATGGATAGTTTTGTGCAAATCATTCGGTGGCTACCAACAGGTAATGCATCTTCCTCAAACGGAGGCGTCGCCCCCTTCAAGGTACAAATCAACTTCGATATTCCTGTATTTGAAGGTCAGATAGACACAAATGCAGTAGACAAATGGTTGAATCTTCTAGAAGGGTATTTCTCTGTCCATAACTTCTCGAATAGAGAAAAGATTACTTTTGTGCTCCTCAAAGCCATCCCCCATGTCAAAGATTGGTGGAAAACTTTCTTTGAGAAAAAGAAAACAGAGGAACCCTCATTATTTACAGTCGCAGTCACCTGGGAGTCCTTCAGGGATGCTATTAAAGAACAATACTACCCTGTTGGAAGTTATGACGACATGTACACAAAATGGACCACGCTACAGCGAGAAAGAGACCAAGCAGTGCCCGAGTTCACAAATATCTTCCATACCTTGTGCACTAAGCTGGGTATCAAATATTTTGAGCGACATTTGGTGTTCAAGTATCGTTGCGGCCTGCATAGATACATCCAGACCGAAATGGAGTTTATGGACATCTCATCCTTGGGCGCGGCCTACCGATATGTCGTCAAAATCGAACAAAAACTCAAACAAAAGACGTGGCAATTTGGGCCTGGGAACCCCTCACAGCAAAATCCAGGAAAGGGCGGCCCCAATCTGCAGAACAAAGGAGAGAGCAAAGACGGACAGCCTCAGGACAACCAGTCCAGGCCGCAAGTAAAGAAGGACACTGGAAAGACAAAGAAAGATATCGGGAAGTGGTGTGACTTCCATAAGAGCCCCTGGCATAACACTATCGATTGTCGCTCGAAGCAGTCACTGGTGGCTAAGGTGAAAGCTTCCGAATCAAATGCGGGTTCTAACTCTGATTCAAAACCAAAAAGGGGGAGATGGATCATTGACGCAGAACCTAGTGCTACCGTTGCTACCGCCAAGCTCTAGCCTGGTGAACCAGACAAGCTAGAGGAAGGCGAGCACATTTTTCAATCACAGATGTGGGTGACGAGTACCCCGTTGCACTTCATCATTGATAGCAGTAGCCAAAAGAACCTCATCTCAGTAGAGGTTGTAAAGAGACTCGCCCTGCCGACAACGCCACACCCGCAACCCTACACCATCGGATGGCTCCGCCAAGGAAGTCAAATCCACATCAGCCAACAATGTTACATGTCTTTACGGTATCAAGCCCTTCAAAGACGAAGTATTGTGTGATGTTGCCCCTCTCGAAGTTCGTAATGTTCTTTTGGGCCAACCGTATTTATGGAAACGTCATGTTGTATCTGAGTCTAGGCATCACAGTGTTATTATTACTTTGAACAAGAAATTGTACAGGATACCCAAGGCAGTCCCACCCAATGCTATTTCCTTGATCTATGCCAAGCAATGCAGAAAGGTCATCTCTCAGACAAGGAAGTTTGTCTTCTTCTTGATTCACTCTTAGAATAAGCGAAATATCGCAGCCACATCCAGGGTCTCTGCGGTCGACCTCTCCACACAGCAGAAGCAAGTGGATAAGGTCATGGAAGAATACTCAGATATCTTCTCCTCACCTATCGAGGTACCTATGCACTGTCAGGTTAAGCACCCTATCGATCTGACCCCCGACGCACCACTACCCAATGGGCCAGTCTACCGCCGCTCTCTGTTAGAGAATGAGGAGATCAAGCGACAAATCCAAGAACTGCTCCACAAGGGGCACATCCATCCCAGCTCATCACCTTGCAGGAAACCAATTGTGTTGGTACAGAAGAAAGATGGAACATGGCGACTCTGCATTGATTACCGGGCCCTGAATAAAATCATAGTCAGAAACCGGTACCCGATTCCCCGAATCAAAGACCTCCTTGATCAGGTCACGGGGGCCAAATACTTCAGTAAGATTGATCTGAAGTTTGGCTACCACCAGGTCCCGATTGAATAGACAGATGTATGGAAGACCGCATTCAAGTCAAAGGAAGGTCTTTTTGAATGGTTGGTTATGCCCTTTGGTTTGATAAATGCTCCAGCCACTTTCATGAGGATGATGGATGATATCCTGCGACCATTCACCAATACTTTTGTAGTGGTGTATCTGGATGACATCCTCATTTACAACAAGACTTGGGCAGAACACTTGCAGCATATTCAACAGGTTTTGCACACCCTGCGAAGCACCAGCTCTACGCCAACTTGGAAAAATGCTCCTTCGGCATGGACAAGGTTCATTACCTGGGCTACATCGTTGATCAACATGGCGTACATGTGGATCCAGCCAAAATCCAAGTCATCTATGACTAGTCAGCCCCAACCACACTCACTAAGCTTCAGAGCTTCTTGGGCCTTGCCAATTTCTACCGCAGGTTCATGTTGGGATTCTCCCATATTGCATGGGCCCTCAACCAAGTAACCAGGGGTGGTGGTAAGGTGAAATTTGTGTGGGGTCAGTCCCAACAACAAACGTTCGATGATTTGAAGCAACGCTTGTGCTCAGTCCCAGTATTTTCACTACCGAACCTGCAACAACCCTTTGAGATCGAGACAGATGCTTCAAACTATGTTGTGGGCATCGTTCTCACTCAACACGACCACCCGTGGCCTATCATAGTGAGACACTATCAGATGTTGTCCATAAGTACCCTACTTACGACAAAGAAATGTACTCCATTGTGCAATTCTGCCTCTAGTGGAGACATTACATTCTTGGGAAGGAGACAGTCATCCACACTGATCATAAGCCACTGCAGTTCATGCAGACACAAGGCAAATTGAAGAATGACTGCCATCATAAGTGGTCCACGTACTTGGAGCAATTCCACCTCAACATCAAGTATAAAATGGGAAGCACCAACCGCATCGTCGATTACCTCAGCAGACCGCCAGTCGTGGCACTCACCACGGTGCTAGACTCTTGCGGCCATGAGACCTCTGGATAGCCCCAACTCTATGAGACAGACCCAGACTTTGCCACTACCTACCAAATGTTGGGCGCAAACTAAGTTATCGCTAATTTCCATCTTCAGGACGGGTTGTTGTGTCGTCTGGGCCATATTTGTGTTCCATCAAGCGAGCGAGCGAAGTTGATCTGGGAATCCCACTACAGTCGGGTGGCGGGACACTTCGGCATTAAAAATACAGTGGCAATGTTGCAAAAACATTTCTACTGGTCGAAACTTCGATAGGAGGTCAATAAGTATATCAGGTCCTGCACTACCTGCGCGATTGCCAAACCGACCACTAAGAAATAGGGCCTGTACACCCCTCTGCCTACTCCTGATAGGCCATGGAAATCCATCTCAATGGAATACATGTCGGGCCTCTCGTCCACCAAACAGAGAAATGACTGTGTTTTTGTGGTTGTGGATCACTTTTCTAAGATGGCGATTATGGCCGCCTGCAAGAAGAGAATCAAAGCAGAGGCCACTGCCAAGTTCTTCTTTGAAGGAGTCTGGATAAATTTTGGAATCCCACAAACCATTGTCTCGGATCGGGACAGTCAATTTCTCAACATATTCTGGTCAAGCCTCTTGTCACTGCTGGACACCAAGCTCACCAAATCTACGACCTTCCACCCCAAGACAGATGGCCAAACCGAGGTCGTAAATTGAATGATCATGCATATCTTGCGCATGTATAATTTCAAGCACCCTCGCACATGGGATGAGAGTCTCCCCTATGTTCATCATAGCTACAACCGAGCCCTGCATAGCTCAACCGGCCACAGCCCATTTCAGGTGGGGTTGGGATTCCAACCATTGGGTCCCATAGATGTTGCACTAACCCTTGCGATCACCTTGACCGACTCATCTCCTGCTCCAACTGAAGTTGACAAAGCCACCCGTTTCATTGAATAGATCTAGCACATCCGCCAACAAGTTCAGGATATCCTACAAAAGTCCAATGACAAGTACAAGCAACACCATGATCAACATCGTGTGCCACATAAGTTTCAGGTGGGCAACAAAGTTTGGTTGCACTTGCAGAAAGAGCGCCTTATAGGACCCCATCGAAAGATTCACCCACTCCATTATGGGTTGTACACCATCACCAAGGTTGTGGGTGATAATGCTTTTGAGCTCAACATTCCTCCTTTCCTTGGCTTGCACCCAGTGTTCAACGTGGATATCCTTCAACCATATTTTCCACCATTATTGGACACCTCAGAGATAGCAGAACCACTGACACCAACAGAGCTCAACCTCGATTGCATACAAAAGTCATCTAGTGATTAGATTGTGGACAAACAGATCAAGGGCACTCACCAACAAAGGATCCATCTTTATCAAGTCTTCAAAGTAGGGCAGCTCCTGCACCAAGGCAAGTGGCTCACTCGGGGCCAAATTCAGCAGAAATTTCTTCAACTAATAGGGGAACTCAACGCAATGGAGACCATTGCTTCCTAAGGGGGGAGGATTGATCCAGATGGATGTCGGTGGCCTCTCACCTATTCCAACTGGCTCATTTTGGCAGTTTTCCAGTTTGGCAATTTTTTCCTTAGTTTTCGGGTCCTTGACTTGCGGGGTCGTTTTAAGGCCCTAAACAACATTTTTAGGGCTCGCCACATTCAAAATGACCTTAGATATATAAAAGAAAAATGTGCAGTCCTCATATAGACCTTTTCAATGGGCTATCGTGCGCCTAAAACGAAGATCATATGCAAAAGTTACAACCCCGGGAAGTTGATGTACTAACTTACCCAAACGGGGCCCACATGACTTTTGGCGCTTCATCTCCTAGGGTTAGGTTTTTGGATGTCTAGGGTTTTTGACATTCTTGTTTATTGTAAAAAGGCATTTAGAGCCTCATTGTAATCATCTTCTTGCGAATGAGTGCAGTCGTCGCATCTCTTCTCAGAGATAAGCCGCCACCATTCTAGCAAGCTTGTTTCCGCTGCATTTTACAGTTTCAACTTATTTCCTTATTGAATAGAAACCAGTTTTATTGTATATTTGTTATTTTGTATTAAGCATCTTTTGATAATAATCTGTATTCGTTTCGTTCGGCAAATATATTCCGTATCAACATATCTAAGTACTTACTAAAAACATTATTCATAAGACACATGAATGTTGTTAGTTCATTTGTGAGGCTGAATAGCATAACTACAAACTCATAATGTCTATACATTTTTCAAGAGGTCATCTTATGGATTTCTTCTTCCTTAATTCTAATTTGATGATACCTTGATCTCAAATCAATCTTTGGGAATACCTTTTCTCCTCTCATTTGGTCAAACAAGTCATTAATGTGATGATACCTTGATCTCAAATCAATCTTTGAGAATACCTTTGCTCCTCTCATTTGGTCAAACAAGTCATCAATTCAAGGCAATTGATATTTGTTCTTCACTATGAATTCATTTGGTTTCCTATCATTAATACATACCTTGAAAGTTCCATTCTTATTCTTCATAAACGAGACAATGCTCCCACAGAGACATACTTGAAACAATGTACCCATTTTCCATCAACTCTTGCAATTGCATTTTCAACTCCAATAATTTTGGGGTAATCATCCTATAAGAATTCTTGGACACTGATGCCTCTCCATGGGCAAGATAAATTGAGAAATCAGTGTTCCTCTTCGGAGAAAATCCTATCACTTCATTTGGGAATACATCATTAAAGTCTTACAATACAAGGTAATTTTCAAGATTTGGACCTTTGTCATATGTTGATTCCAATATGTGGGTTATGATACAATTAACATTATTTTCTAATAGATTTCTACATTTGTGACACTAAAATCTACCTAACATATATTAAATTTGGAATGCCTCTTAATGTCCTTGAGTTTCCAACTTCATCAATGCAATCAAAAGTCTTGTTGTAGCATTCAAGTTTAACTCAATATGCTTCTAACCCATCCATGACAATGAGGACATCACAAGAAGCAAGTGGTAAAACATTCAAGTTTGTATGTGAAGAGTTCATTCAATTCTAATGGACATCTTTCCACCATTTCATTAACCTTTCTCTTGGTCCTAGTGGCTAGTTGGAATATCTATGACTTGCTTCATTTGTGTTTATTAAGAGCACAAGTTTCAACAACT
Organism: Picea glauca; assembly: GCA_000966675.3. NCBI lineage: Eukaryota > Viridiplantae > Streptophyta > Pinopsida > Pinales > Pinaceae > Picea > Picea glauca. The sequence goes on from JZKD02S1674921.1 coordinate 280,477, forward strand.
TTAGGAGTAATATAATTGTGACTAAATCCTAATCAATTAAAATGGAATTGAAATGAATTGCTTAGAAATTCTACCTTCAACTCCAACCACAACTAATTAATGATCTGCCCGATGGTCTTCCAATGCAACATAAATTTGATAAAATGTATGTACCACATCAGTCATAGTAGTGGTCTCTTGTATGTTGTGAACAATCCTAGTTTTGTCCTTATGATGGGGGGGTTCTTGTACATGTGGTTTTCTCTGTTGTAACTTGAGATGGTTTCTGGTTGTTTAGAAACCATACCAAGACATCTTTGAACCTACTTCAGGTCACAAGCTGGCTTTTCGACCAGAGAGGGCTTTCTCATAGACAAAAAGAAACTGAATGCCTACTGTCAATAAGCAGCAGCTCACATCATTAAGCTCAGGTTGTCAGATTTGATGGTAAAGAACAGGATAGACTAGGTAGAAACGGTTTAATGATGAATGATAGTTGACTGAAATAAATGTTGTAAATATCTCATATCAGAAGCCTAATCTATTGGGCATGGAGCCTCAAATAGAAGAGCACAAAATCTAAGGATGAAAGGTGGAAGAAGTTTAAGAAAAGCAATAAATCTTAAGCTTGTTAGTGAGTAAGGAAGTCACTATTTGGCTAAGATGATGAAAGATGATTTGTTGGGCATTAAAATAATGAATCCAACAAAATAAAAGTGCATGTGTTGAGCATGACAATGAATTCAGCAGTTAAACACTTAACTATATATAACTTGCAGGTATATGGTATATATACTTCAAAGTACATAACAAAAGGGTTGATACGGATTCAAAATCCTTTAGTATGTATTCTCTGTTTCACATGAATAATTCATACAAAACAGAAACAACCAAAACCAAATATAATATAAACTGAATTTTGATCATCTTCAATATATATAAATCTGGCCTGCAAATTACAATATAACTGAGTAAGAACAGGTATGAAAAATGAAAGAAGCTTAACACTGTAAAAAGAAGGAAAAATAAAGCTCTGCTTAAAAGAGAGGTGAATCCATGGATTGATCATTGGTCTTGAAATTTACAAAATGGCCCCTCGGGCTCCATCTTCATAACACAGTCCCACTTCAAAATATTTCCCTAATCTACCCCCATAAAAATATTTCCCTAATCTACCCCCATAAAGAAGTCTCGGCTTCTTCCTTTATAATCTTCAGATGATGAATGATTTCCTTCAATCCAGGGATTAGTTGCTCAATTGTTGCCTCAAAATCTTCCTTCAAATCTGGAACCAATTTTCTGAAATGGAATCTAAAGATTAGACCATTCTTGAGGGTTCGACACCTTTGATATATGTGTTGTCCCTTTCCTTAACAAAATAGGAATTATATTGATATCATCAATTCTTCAAAAACTTTTACTTTTCACCTCATTCGCCAGCTATCTTTATTTCTAGATCATACTCTCACGAAAACTTATTACCAATATACTTTATAGACAATGAGATATCCATGAAAACTTATTTAAAGATAATGAGAAATCGAATTTGGAAAGTCAAACAATAATACACTAATAGTATTATATATTTTTTCCAAAGTGGATATCTCCTCCTTCAAATAGCATGTGTGGACCCATCTTGAGAATGATATTTTGATCTCATAATAGTATGTTTGTGAAGCCTCCAAGCCTGTCCTTGCAATAGCTTTTGGTATTGCTAGAGACAGGGCAGTTGTATGCATTGAAGCCAGTTTTCTACTAAGCCAAGAAAAAATGACTAAACAGATTGCCAACCATTGGACCATATCAAGTTATGTTGTGCATCTTCCATTTCAAGGGACACCATAACTTCAAACATTCCCTTTAATTGTTGAATATATATTGTGTTTCGTTCTTTGGTTTTTTTTTGAAAAGAAACAAAACAACCATTTAGCTCCAAAACCTGTGGATCTTATGAATATTGAGAAAACCTTGGAGATCATGGGAGCAATTATTACTCTATTTTCCATTGTCATGGGAATCATTTAAAGTAGGAGTTTCAATATTCTCATCAAAAATTTGACTGAGCACCCAATTCATATCCAAAAAAAACTTTGTTGTGTAAGAAGAGAGCTTTCCAAAAGCTTTTTCTACATATACCATTCATATATCACATAGACCTTCTCTGCCATATTAATGCTGGGAAAAAACAGAAAAATGCATTGTGTGTATGTGAGGATGTCTGAAATAAGAGTGAGAGTGGACTCTCCTGCGACAAATGCAAAAAGCATGTTTATGGATTTCAAACTAGCTACAACTAGGCTTCCATTTTACCTTCCTTTATTTCATCATGTTTCACAACTGCGAGACTTCATCCCACTTGCCAAAAGCATCATGGATATCTAGTGCCTTGAAAAAGAGACCATGTTAAAAGCTTAATACATAAACTTTAAATGGCCATTTCAATTCTATAAACAGAGACGGGAGATATTTGGGATTTGTGCACCATCTCTATATCAATATAATCTGGTCATCTCTTCCACCCTCTTGCATAGCTCCCTCCTCGTGCTTGTATATCAATAAAGAGATTGATTTCATCAAATCATCAGCTACGATAAAATTTCCATGAGACTGAACATAGAGTGCAAGAATATGACCATGATGACAACATTCAGACTGCAACTCTCTTGAACCATCATCACAGAGCACCCATTTGTATAACTGAATTTTTTTATTGATGTCAGTCAGCAACTTTCCATTAAATGCATTCAAATTGTAAACAGAACCCTTTGTCTCCTTCTCAGTAACAAGTTGTTGTTTACCATATTCAACTAAAATTCGGCCCTTGATAGGTTTGTTCTCCTCATGCAAGATATATGTTGTCCCAACGCAATAAATAATCCCTCCTTAATATATAATAAAAAACAAAGCATTCAGCTGTTGCTAAACCATTTCCTCTTAGCGGCCTTGATGACTGTAAGAGCGAGAAGATTTTGCAGATTGGGGTTTTCACTAAATGCGTAATTTTGTAGCATAATCTTCTCAAGGAGCTCAATCAACTCATGTGGGAGATCAAAAGTTAAGAACACTTTTGTTGAATTTTCGTTAATTATGTTAACATTAGTTTTACCATAGTAATTTGAACTTCTTTTGCATGCTCGTTTCTCCATAGGCGATGCTACACCATTGCCACCCAACCATAGGCACCTACACATGCCTCCCCCAAGCATAGCATATTCATCCTATGAAACCCTTCTACACAAGGGAAGAAAACCCAGCAGACCTTATAGAGAATATCCATGCCAAGACAAAATAACCAAGAACAAGCTTTATCCACTAGAGCAAACCACAAAGAAGATAACCCAACAACTTAGATGCAGCACACCCTAGCTAGAGCGTAGGGTGTTTAGCCTCTACTAGAGCACCACCAAGAGATAACCAACAATGCAATTGCACCTCACTCTAGCCAAAGCACTAGAGTGGCTGAACTTCACCATGTGCATCAAAAAAGACAAACCCTAGAGAGAGGTATGAGGATACCCTAACCAAGATGTTCCCTGCTTCCTTCCTTCTGCAGTTGCAACTACAGTTGCAGCTCTCCACCAAAATTGTGCTATATCTCCATGAGAGAGTGTGCCAAATGAGGACGACGCCACTCTTATTTATACTAATCTATCCAGTTACTTTTCTGGCAAGGCCGACCTGACTTTCTGGAAAACATATTTTATGTTTAGCTTTTTCTTTTGGAGCCGACTTTACTTTTGGCACATTATAATTCTTCTTTATTATTTTCTGTGAGGCCAACTTCTCTTCTGGGATCTTCTTTGACTTCCAATGGTTTTCCTTTAATGTCTTGGCAACTTCATCTATAAGAAAGGTTATCCTAGAGGTGAATACCTTTCGCTGCTACCAGAAACACCAACACTCCCTCTTAGCTAGGGAGGTATTCTTAATTATGTTCTCCTCTGGTCGTCATAGCCTCGAAGGCTATGCCATGGTCACGCAGACCATGATACTGGTAGCACCATCACGTTGTACATAACTACATGCAATGTGGACCTTCTCATTTCGTCTAGGGGCTACGACCCACTGGAGTATGTCATCATCGTCAAAGGTTTCTCCCACATGACAGGTCCACTTGGGCTACACCCCAAGGGACGATGGGTGTCACCCTAGGACAACTTGTCACTACACTAACAAGTGTCATGCTCAACTTCGTCTCAGAGGAGCGACGTGTCCACTTGGTCACTCCCAAGGGACGTGTCCATATGGTCAACTCCCAAGGGATGTTAGGTGCCACCCCATGATAACTTTTCACTACTCTGACAAGTGTCATGTTCAACTCTATCTCAGAGGAGCATTCTTCAAGTTGACCCAACCCAATATGGGGAAAAGATTAGGGGAGTCCCCACAGATCGACCCAGCCCATCCACCTGAGGAGAAGACTCATCACAGGTCAACCCAGCTCAATCCAACTGAGGAGAAGACCTATCTTTTGACAGACCCATCCTCCTTCAACCCTGGAAAGAGGAGGACTTGTCTTGTCCTCCCCAGGAAAAGTGTATCCTAGACAAATGGATCATCAACTTCCACCCACACTTTTCAAGAAAACCCCAAAGTTCACAAGCCAAAGGCAGCCCTTCACACTGGTCTCCTTTAGCTCCAAGATTCATCAAATTAAACTCTGACAGAGCCCAAAAGTAATCCAGGCCCTACGGACTTCGGAGTGGTTCTTCGCAACAGTCAAGGAAGTATTATGTTTATCACAGCCAACAACATTGGCCATAACACAAAAAACGCAGTTGAGCTCTGGGGTCTCATCAAAGGCTTATAACTTGCTCAAGACAATGGGCACCACAAACTGATCATCGAGGGGGATTCTCAAATAATTCTAAGCCTTTTCGCAAAAATACTCAACGGGACGGATCCAGACAGCATCTCCCCTTGTTGGAGACTTACCACAGGACTCAGTGTCATTGCAGCTCTCATTTCGCCTCACTTGGTGCTCATTCCTTCGCATGTGAGAAGGAAAGCCAATCAAGTAGCAGACAAACTAGCTAATATTTGAATGGCTTTAGGAGCAAATATCCTCTATATGTCCCCCACCCACAATGATCATCCCCTCCTATAGGACTGCATCGCTAAGGCTCTTAGCACAAACAACCCCCTAAATGGGGTGTCAGAGCGCTCCACGCATCCATCCGAGAACCTAGACTCTGCCACCTCCCCACGGGCCACGTGACGTCACTTGTTGCTCCCTCCTGCCTTTATTACCTCCCGATGAACTTTGCAACTCTTGATTTCTGCATGATCCCAACTAAATGCTTCAGTGTGCCTTGTGTTGGCTTCCCATCATGGCTATGGAGATTGTACATTGTATGATCCTTCTGCGCTCGTGTGCAATTAATCTCCATTCTCCCTCTTATGGTGACGCCCCTCCCTCCAGTTTGCATCCATTTCCCTCTCCTTCCGGCTACTCTTGCACTCAGTCGTTCTCTCTGGTGCCCACCTGGGTTTCCCTATTCACACCTTTGTCTCACCCTCGCGTTCGTTTGGCTATGCCTTGCCTTCGCGGGAATCCAAAGAGAGGTGCTCTCTGGTACCAAAACAAAGTGGCCATGGCCAGCCGGCACCCGCCTACCTTCCCTCATACGCTTAGTTTCTCACCCCCGTCATCCACTCACTCCTCCCCAGGACAAAGTGACATTTCGCCTCTGTCATTGCCATGGGCTTGCCGAGTTGTATGGTTTGACCTTCAAGGTGATTCTCTCGACTTTTCTCCTGGACCTCTACCGAATCTGGCCTAGACCTCACAGTCGGCACATGCACGCCCTTCTAGTCCACCACCCTTCGCTCTCTCACCACCTCCTTCGGCACCCCTGTCACCACCTTTTGTGCCTTCTCTGGGGGAATTCAATGCTCAAACGCAAGAACTACAATTGGAAGCGCCTCGAGGCCAAGCTCTTCTCCAACCGGACTGTGCTTTGTGCCCACGACTCAGAGATACAGTCCCGATTCTGCAAGATTTGGTCTTTGCAATCTGTAAGGACGTCGATGACCTCTGTTTTTGGTTGGAACACATAGACCAGCACATAGAGCAAATTGAATCCTTGATTTTGACCCTACTCTGCTCCTTGCATTCACCAGATTCGGGCACCAATGCCCTAGCATCTCCAGGGGTGTTTTTTGCTCCAAACTTCCAAGGGGAGGATGAACGAGACGTTGACACACGCACAAAGGAAGGTGAGGACAAGCGAGACCAACGCGCAGAGTAAGTCGAGGACAAGCAAGTGCACCAGACACCATGACAGTCGACAGGTGCACAAGTGTCAGAATGCTTGTTTTATTTTGACAAATTTCAGTTGTTTCTGAAAGATTCTTCATAGGTTGTTGGAGTTTAGCACTGTCAATTCTGTGGGTCTGTCAAAAGATAGGAATTTTTTGGTTCACAGTATGCTCTTTTTTTGGTTTACAATATGCATGCATAGGTCGATCGAATCGGTTTCCCCATGGGGCGATTCAGACAAATATGTTTAATTAGTACTGATTTTTACAGTCAAATGTCAGGTTGAGTTGGTTTCCCTTCAAGGCAACTCAACAGTTCCAAAAACTCCAAAAACTCGATATCAAGTCGATATTGTAATTTTTTGCTTCATGACAGGTAATATATAGTTTCTTAGTTAAAAACAAATAACAAAGTTACCAATTTAATGAGAAGTGTAACCTCAAAACGAGAACTCTGGCCCAAAAAACCCATATTTTTGCTAAAAAAAACATGAAAATCAACCCCCAAATCAAAAAGCGATACTACTGGTAGCACCATTTTTTCAAACAGGGTCAAAATTACAACATTTTTCAAACATGGCCTTCAAAACTCATACAGTAATTCAAAAAAACCTTCAAAACGACACCTAAATTAAAAAAAAATGATGTTACAGAATTATTTTTTTCAAAACCTTAAATTTATAGATATTTTGAAATCGTATTTTTAGCAGTTGGTACCATTAAAACTAAAACCTCAAAATCAACCATCAAATTGAAAAGTACTGCTACCATACTCATCCAAAAATTCCATACTGCATTTTTTTACTTTTAATTTGGCTTTTTCAAAAATCTTTATAAAATTTTATATTTCATATGTCATATGATAATGAAATTGATTATGATAAACCTCTAAACCAGAAGTATCACAAAGAATTAGCTAACCACAAAACACAGTGAGCATGCATAATGTATACACAGATGCATAATGTATAATAGAGTAGATTATTAACACTTTAGTGAGTGAAAATATTAGTTTTATATAAATTATGGGTAAAGTGAGAGTCCTACAAAATGTACTTTATTTGAAAAATTATGTGATATTGTTTTTTAAAGAATGAAAATTTTGTCATAGTCTCCTCACTCTAAAAAAAAATTACAAATGAGCATAAAAAGAACCACAAGTACAATATCACATAAATAAATAAAAATGATGTATTATAACATATAAAAATATATATAATTATTTCATTTAAAATTTAAATTTTTCTCACTTTCAATTATATTCTTATCATTTAGACAAATATTTTCTATGAATCTTATTTCTTTGCATTTGAACATGAAAAAAAATAATACAAAAAAAGTTTATCTACCCTCATTCCATTTATTGTCATAGAATTAAGGGAAGAGAAGACTTGATAAGTTGGAAGAATGAACTTACCTTTGAAAGGTTTCTTGTTGGGGACTACAATGAGGTTTTTTACAGCTCTCATTGAAGATGTATCTTAAAGAAAATTTCTTCTTTTACCTTGTTTTGAACATGGTAACTCGTTATTTTGCTCAAGAGAGTTACCTAAACTAATGAAGAGATTTAAGTAATAAAAAATACCTTCAACAAAATAGATTATAAATATTGAAAGCACTATCACAAATTAATGAAATTAATAAGAAATAAGAATTGACATGAAAGTAGCATGAAACAATTGATGAACTTTTTTGTAAACTATCTCATGAATAGTTATTAAAATAGTTAATTTTAATATATAAATGAAATAAATATTTTCAAATACTTAAATTGCAATTTGATTTTGTAATGTTATTGATTAAGATTTACAATTTCATTAATATAAAATAAAGCTGGTAAAATTTTAAATAAAAAATACAAGATTTTTTTTATTAATGATGAAAAACAATACAACACAAATGGATGTTTTTGAAATTATAAATCAGCTTAACCTATCAAAACTTTTAGTTAATTAAAAACTCAAAAAAAAATATTGTAAAATTTGAATAATGGTCAAGCAACATATCTTCTTTAAAAGCATTGGTCTTCATGTGAATTGTCATTTACAACATAAAACAAAACTCAACATTACAACACTACTAAAACCATTTTTTCCTATTGGTTAAAAATAGGTTTCAATGTGATTTCCAATCAAGATGTGTACACTTCTAGCTTTCAGATAGAGATGATTGAACACTAACCAGTGATCTCATTGCTTACCTTGAAGTGTGAATTCATGCACCATAAGAAAAGGAAAGGTTTCTAAAAGCTATAATGTTCTAAAGAAATGGCTCTTTTCAAAAGATATTTTGCGGGGACATTTGTTCGAAATACGGTGAAAATTTGTTAGATCCGTAGATTTGAGTCATTATTTATGTATAATCGGAGTGCTCCAGGGTTTTTAAGCATGTTGAATCTATTTTTACATTTAGAAATGGATTTTAAATAACAAAAAATAGTGATTTAGTGGAAATTTATATGGTCGGATTCGATAAAAACCATTTTGTAGAACATATATAAAACTATATGAAAAATTCCACAACACTGCACATTTTGTTTCTTTTTTAATTATAATTAAAAATAAAAAATAAAATTACTTCTAAAAATTGGAAATATTATATTAATTTATGATATATATAATTAATATTTACAACAATATATTATTTTGAAATTATTATACAAAATAATGATTTAATATTTTAAAAATGTATACATTTATTATTAAAGGACAAATTATTATATTGTTATACAAAATAATGATTTGATATCGTTGGATGTTTATTCCATTTCTTCTAAAACTTTTTATGTCGTGTTATTGTCTCTAATAAATAATTATGCGGAAGACATATTTAGTGTTAGATTTTGTAGAAAACTTGTCAACTAGTTGACAGGTTTTCCAAAACAACCATTTTATTTTGTTTTTTTCACCATTCTTAATGTTGACAGGTTTTCAAAAAAACCATCTTTATTCACCATACCACTCTGCATTTGTCATAGAAATAACTGTCATATTATAAATACTTCTATCTCTTTGTTGTCCATTAAAAAATAAGTCATAAATACTCATGTACTCTATCCACCGCCACACGACCAGTGATCAAAATTCAACACGTCACAGCCTGTCAGAGGGGGTCCAGCACGTCTCAGAAGGGTTATTAAATAATTCAACGTAAAAAAATAAATTTATTTCAATTTTTAAAAATTGTTTTGGAAATGTTAAAAAAAACTTAAAATTTTCTAGGAAGGGTAATATTTTAATTTGTCAGTCATTAAAATTTGCAGGTTATGGTTTACCAATTAAAAATTTGTCGATTACAGTTTACCAATTAACACTCCACTCACATTAAAAATTTCCGGTTACCAATTAACACTCCACTCAGCACTGGTCAATGGTGTACAATGTACACTGTATAGGTAGATAAATGTTGCTTCGTGCGAAATTGCGGTAACATTGAAGTTTGAACAAGTTCCCTTCGAGAATCGAACTGTAACATTGGTGTTTTTTCACTAAATTTTCTGGAGAAGCTGGCTATGGAGGAAGAAAGAGCTGTCAAGTTCACATTACTAGCCTTGCCTGTTGATGCTGTCTGCGACCTCCTGTCAATTGGGGTAAGGATTCAGGAACCTGAACTCTTTACTTTATTTACTACTATATATGTGTATACATTCTTCAAGCTTTTGCAGCTGCTAACAAATTAAGTGGTTTCTCCAAGTCTGATATACAAACAAAAAAGTTTTTGAAATAACATATAATCACTGTAGTAGTTTCATGCCTTGGAAGCTCTTAGTTATGTTAGCACTACAAAGGTATTGGGTAGTTATCCAAGGTTTTGCTCTAGCTAGTAGTCGCAACCAACTAATGCATTATAGGTAGTTGTGGGTCATCAATAGGACCACAGATGGTGTTATAAACATTTTTATCCATATCTTGTATGTGATTTAATCCTTGGTCCTATCATAAAGCAATGCCACTCCACAACATGCAATTAATCTGTCCTCTGCTATTGGTGACGATGGGGCAAACTGAAAATTTCCACCTAAGGGCATGACCCTGTATGGAGGA
>JZKD02S1674921.1:292459-302698 GCA_000966675.3 Picea glauca
AAAAAAAAAAAAAGATCGCAGGGAGCGAAAAAGGATGTTATGCCTTCGATGTGAGAGATTATAAAAAAAGAATGAAAATATGAATGAGATTTCAACTTCAAATCACAATTTAACTCTAGAAAAACCCATATAGCATGATACTATCAGGAAAGGCGCCACACTGCAACTAGGCCTGTAACATCTACTTAGCTTGAATTTCTACTTAGCTTAGCTTGAATTTCAAGTCAAATTTTGAGGGCGATCCAAGTCAAGTTTTTATTTGATGCTTAGCTTGAATTTCTACTTGAATATATCTCACTCCTTAGGGTTTGTTTTTTCGTTTCTCCCCTCATCTGTGGGCTTACACGACGGGCAGTCAATTTAGAGACAACTTGTCAGTCGTTACATTCGGGAATCTTGCAGAGAGATTCTTTGAGTCGATAGGGGGTGATCTCATGTGTGTCATCTGTTTGAAATCGTTCGAGGAAGAGGAGCATATCATAGAATTGTGTAATTTCCATCATATGTTTCATAGGAATTGTCTGGATAAGTGGCTTGATCATCGTCAGACAACGTGCCCTCTCTACAGATCTTTCCTTATGCCAGAGAGAATACTCAATACAGAGGTGAGTAAATCGTGGGTTGTCGATCGGATCACGTATATCTTAGGTGAGGATTTAGCGATTTCGTCATAACAGACAGAATTTTCAAGGCAAAAATCAAATTGTGTATGATGTATATGTTAAAATAGATTAAAATTTATAGACTAATCTGTCCATAACGGGATATGATGGTAGAAGTCTGTGATGGATTTAAGTGGGGTCAATGTATGATTTGGGGTGTAGGGCGGTTTCCAGGCTAACAAGAATTATAGCCAGAAAAACTATCATTAGATCTGCACTGATACTTGAAGTTACAATAATTATAGAGTCAACAACCACTCGCCAATTTTGACACAACATCACCTACTTATCATCTGTCTTCATGATGCATAGAAACTTCCATTAAGATCATGTTCAGTACCGTCAGAGTACCTACTCCCAGAGGTTTCAAACTTATTGTGTCTTTATCCATGAAGACCTTTCCTCCTCCTCCTCCTCCACTTTCCTCTTATAAAAATCAAGTGAAAGTGGTAAACCCGTGCTGTTTCTTTCAATAAATTAGATCTTCTGATCCATTTGAAACGGTGAGGTTGGACCGTCAATGGAAAACAGTAATCATTATGAGTTGTTTGTTAACTTTTTAGACCCCAACCCAATTTCAGTCTCGCTGATTCTTCAGCCAATGTTAAATGCCGAAACTCCAGTTTTAGCGCAGTTTCATCATAAAATAAACTTAGCAAAAAATAAACTTCAGCACTGAAACATGAGGATTCTGAACATCATTTTTAACATAAAAATAAAATATAATTTATTGAGTTTTTATATGCTGCTGATATTTTATTTTTGCGTTGAAAATGATGTTCAGAATCCTCATGTTTCAGTTCTGAAGTTTATTTTCTACTAAGTTTTTTTTACGTTGAAACTGTGCTAAAACTGGAGTTTCGACATTTAACATTGGCTGAAAAATCAGCAAGATTGAAACTGGGTTGGGGTCTAAAAATTTAACATTGTTCACACTCCCACGACTACAGAAAACAGTAATCTCTGTGATCACAACAAAACAGAAGTAGTTGTTGAATCTCTTAACTGCTTTAATTGTCAATGGCACCGTGCACCATCCTTATCTTCTCTCCTTTACCTTCGGAAGCTTCCAACGTCCTAACTCAATGTACAACAGGTCATTCCATCCAATTCGTCTCATAGCAGATAATTTGTTCATGGTCAAGTATTATTGGTAAGGAAAACCTAGAATTAGGTTAAATGTTATTGGTAAAGTTTACCTGATCCAGTTACAGTTTGGTCAAATGTTATTTGTAAATTATTATTTGATTCAGTTGGAGTTATGATGCTAAAGTTTTCTTTGATTTGATTGGAGTTTTGAATTTTTTAAACCTTCAGACGAAGATATATTATTGGTAAAAGGTGTTAGTATTTGGTTGTTGTTTTTTTTTTTAATTCATTTGGAGTTTTGAACTTCTAGATACCTTTAAAATGGGCTAAAACCTTACATATTGTAGGTATGATTAATATCGCCAAATTCCATCCACTCCTTGAAAGTCAATGACTACTAAATAGTCACAGAAGGTGAATACTTATTAAATTATGTTGTTGATGGCTACAATTGAAATTTTTTTGAGTAGTTTGAACTTCCCTGTATACCTGTATAGAGTAAAGGCCTTGTCCATCCCAAACACTATTCATTTATTTTTGTATCAGTCAAAAGATTTAATTGCTTCCCATTATGAAATTGTCAAACTTACTGCTATGATGTAGACTTATCTTACTTCAATTTTGGCAGTTAAAGAAAAACATGTTTGGATTAATATTACTCATTGTAAAGAGACATACAAATGATTATATTCCCATTTAATTTGTATGTTTATATTCCCTATTTTTTTATTGTGTATAGGTATAAATTATTGAAAAATGTCACTTGTGGGTCATCCTAAAAAGGATAAAAAACAACGTTCAATAGCTGATGCATTTGGTATTCATCAATGCTCTAATCAACCATGCAACTCTGAAAATGAAGTATATGATCATCCATTTGAAGGCCACAAATCAGATAGTGCAGAACTTCTTGAAGAGGAACCAACATCCAAGAGGCCCAAAAGAGCATTCAAGTCCAACTGGAAGACAAGATTCCCATGGGCTTATGTCGTAAAAGATTGTAATGGCATTGAAAGGATAAAGTGTTCATGGTGTGTAAAATTTAAAAGGGAAACTCCATTTGCTAAAAATGGAAGTACGACCCTTCAAGTTAGTGGTCTAAACATCCATGCAACATCAGAGGCTCATAAATTTTCTTTGCAACTTTTAGAGGGGGAAAGAAAACAAAGTACTCTTCCAATTACTAAACATGTCGAGCTAATGGTGGATGCTCAGAAGGAATGAATTATATCGGTAATTGAAAATGTGTATTTTGTCGCCATACATGATTTACCTTTAGAAGTGTATAAGTCAATATGTGACTTGAATATGTATAAAAACACTCCTCACATGCTTCTAACAGACGAATATTCAACATATACAAATACAACATCTGGAAAAGAGTTTCTACAAGTTGCTAAGGAGGTATATTGGAAAAAGTTAAAAAATGATATTTTCAACAACCCATTTTACTCAATTCCAATTGATGCAAGTACTGATCGGGCTATGGTGCAACATTTAATCATTTATATTACATATTTAACAAATGAAGGAAGAGGCCAATGTGCTACAAAATTCATACGCTTACTTCAAATTAGGGATGGAACATCACAATCTATGTATGACGCTGTGACATCTCTTTTAGTAGAAATGGATCTATCCTTGATAAAGTTGGTTGGATTTGGATTTGATGGAGCTTCATCCATGAGGGGAATTTGTGAAGGTTTATCTACTAAGATTCGTCGACATGCTCCTCATTTATTAGATATACACTGCATAGCTCATCGGGAAGCATTAGCAGCAAATGATGCTTTATTTTATTTTGCAGAGTTGCAAGCTATTGATAAGTTTACAAACAAGGTTTATTCATGGCTAGGGAAATTGACTAAAAGACATGGAGAATTGAAAGAGTTAATGGAGTCATTTCAAATCACATGGCTAGAAGTGTTACAAATTCATCACATTAGATGGCTTTCTACAGGCAAAGTCATGGAAAGACTCGTTAAGCTCATGCCAGCTTTGTTAAAAGATTGGCAGTTAGGGGAGAAAAAAATGTATGACCTAGACACAATATTTCAAGTTCAATTTTGCATCCATTTGCTTGCATATGTGCTTATTGAGTTGAATAAGCCGAGTTAAAAATTCCAAGAAGATCATGTTGACATTACATCTATTGGAACTACTTTGGATATCACTATTAGCTTGCTTCATAAGCGATTCCTAAGAGGCATATTTGGGGTTGGTGCAATGCACATATCATCTTTTTTAAGTAAAACACAGCAAGTAACTCTTGAGTTTGTAGATTGCACAGGTATGGTACATGTACATGCATTAAGATTTGAGAGTTTGCCAAAGTCAGAAAGATCGGGGACACTAGATGATTGCATTATGTTGGAAAAAAGTTTTGTAATGAAAGTGATTTGACTCTCTAAATGCAAGGTTCATAGATTTGCCTATATTTAATGCTGCTAAGTTGTTTAGTCCTCGTAATTATTATGAGGATATGGATGATAGAGACTCTCAAACAAGAAGATGGCTAACATGTTTATGTGAGAAATTTAGTGTTGGGAACTCACCTATTGTGGATAGTGCTAGATGTTTGGGTGAAATGGACGAATTTGTTTGTACTATGTATAGATCATACCCTAAAAAGCATATGTTTGGAGCATAGAATCTATGTGGAGGTGAAACTGAATGGTTTGAAGGATTTCCACGTTTGATGCAGCTATGGCAAGCTATTCTTGTTATTCTAACTAGCACAGCAGTATGTGAAAGAGGCTTCTCCAAATTAAATCGGATAAAAAATGATGATAGATCAAGACTTTCTTTAGAAACATTGGATATATTAATGTTTCTCTCTCTCGGTGCACCTCATGCTCTAAACGAGGTAGATTGGAACGCTATTCGGGAAGAATGGAAACAAATGAAAGCTCGAAAGCCTCTTCCACTAGGAAAATAGATTCATATGTATAATGATCGAAGATCTGGTAATTTTGAAGAATGTGAACGCAAGTTTCAATATTTATTATTAGCATTGGCTTACCTTACATAACACTTGGCAAAACCAATCCTCATTTATTTGAAGTTTTTTGTTGTAATTTCTTTCAGTAATAGAGTACTGTGATATTATGTTGGAGATTGTGCTTGTTGTCCTGAATTTTCAGATTGTAGATTTATGTAGAATAATTCCTAGTTATCTGTTGTTTGAATCACTTCACAGAATGCAATGTTTGTACTCCTGAATTTACTGAATATTTTCTTAGTAGATACATATATGAAGTTTTGACAAAGGTTTCTAGACTTCAGTTTGTGACTGTAGATTGTAATTCTTTTAGTGCAGTTCTGAACTATAAATTAACAAATTAACAAACATCCTCAATGTGTCTTTGCAGATGGACATTTCCAAAAGACATGCTCAACCATTTCATCCCTATCATAAAGCATGCAGAGATCTCGTAGTTTTGAAGAATGTGAATGTAAGTTTAAATCATTATTTTTATGAGTCGATTACCTTACAAAACACTTGGTAGAACCACTCCTCATTTATTTGAATTTTTTTGTTGTAATTTCTTTCAGTAATAGAGTACTGTGATAATTTGTTGGAGATTGTATTTGCTGTCCTGAATTCCAGACTATAGATTTATGTAGAATAATTCCTAGTTATTTGTTGTTTGAATTAGCTCATAGAATGCAATCTTTGTACTCTTGAATTTACTGAATATTGTTTTAGTAGATGAAGATTTAAAATGTTGACAGAGGTTTCTAGAATTCAATTTGTGGTTGTAGGTTGTAATTATTTGAGTGCATATCTAAACCGTGAATTAACATGATCTAGTAATCTAGTCTATTTTGTGATTGATTACTCTTATGATCATAGTTAACATCATATCAATGGTTATACTAGTATCAATAAACAAGAGGTATTACTCTGAATATGTTTGAGATATTGTGCAAGGCTAAGTTGCAAGGAGCAGGTGGCAAGTTAATTTTCAAAAGGAACATCTTTTTGGGGTTTATCGTTAATTTCCAATTTTTTTTTTACTAATGTATTACATAATAACCTTTTTGGGGTTATGCTGGTTTAAGAACATGCGTTGGGGATAGATGAAATATGATGGATAAAAACACTCAAGTATAATTTTGTTTTGGGGACAAAATGTATTATTTGAGTTTTAAAAGAATTAATACAATTTACAAATTTTGTTTCTCTATAAATTTACATTTTCAAATTTGACTAAATATCTATTTGATGTTATTATAATTGTAATATTTTCGAAATAGTTAGACATTTAGCTTGTACTAATTATTTTATTAAAAATAAATTTGATTAAAAATGTAATATTTTATTTAACAAGTTTTTTTTTTTTTTTAATGAATTGTTAACTTAATTTATTATTATCAATTGAAATAAGATTTTTCTAAAAACTTTAAATTCTAAAAAGATTGCATGATTATATACCCTTCTCACAGAAATTAGAACCTGCCCTTCAAATTTGATCACTGCACACTACTCCTCGACCAACTCATATACTCTATACACCGCCAGCTCGAATCCAGGCAAAACCCTTGTTCGCAGTGCGTGCTAATCACATGTCTGTTGCGAACCGAATGACTTTCTGGCGCTGTTTTTTTCAGGTATTTTATCGTTCGCTGCCATGAATCCTATCGGCTTGCCTGTCTGTTGCACTTGCTCTCGAAATTTTTTGTTTTGAGTGTTTCAGATCCAAGTATATTTTAAGTATAATCCCTTTGCCGATCGTCTGATGGTTATCCGATGAGGAATTTGTGCAGTTTCTAGGTAGTTTCCCTCTTCTATTATTTATTTCAGGGATTTTGTGATGTTTTTTTTTGTTTCATTCCATGTTTATGTGTAACTTAAGGTTTCACTATGTATTATATTGTGAGGATTTGGGGTTATGCAGAGTGTCTAATGGTGTGCTTCCACTGTGCAGGTGTTTTGTTTGTAAATTTTAGATTTCAAAATGCAGATATTCATGAAGACATTGACCAGAAAGACCATAACTCTTGAGGTGGAGAACTCAGATACTATTGACAACGTGAAGGCGAAGATCCAAGATAAGGAGGGAATTCCTCCGGATCAGCAGAGGCTAATCTTTGCTGGCAAACAGCTTGAGGATGGTCGTACTCTCGTAGATTATAACATTCAGAAGGAATCCACTCTTCACCTTGTCCTCCGTCTCAGAGGGGGAATGTCGATCTTTGTCAAAACCCTCACTGGCAAGACCATCACTCTGGAAGTCGAAAGCTCTGACACAATTGACAATGTCAAGGCTAAAATTCAAGACAAGGAAGGGATTCCACCTGAACAGCAAAGGCTGATATTTGCCGGAAAACAGTTCGAAGATGAACACACTCTTGCTGATTACAATATCCAGAAGGAATCGACTCTTCACCTTGTTCTCCGTCTCAGAGGAGGGGCGAAAATCTTTGTCAAAACCCTGACCGCGAAGACTATCAAGCTTGAAGTTGAGAGCTCAGACACTATTGATAACTTGAAGGCCAAGATTCAGGATAAGGAGGGGATTCCTCCGGATCAGCAGAGATTGATCTTTGCAGGGAAGCAACTTGAAGATGGGAGGACTCTAGCGGACTACAACATTCAAAAGGAATCTACACTGCATCTTGTCCTTCGCCTCTGTGGTGGTATGCAGATATTTGTGAAGATGTTGACAGGCAAGACCATCACACTGGGCGTGGAGAGCTCTGATACAAATTGATAACGTGAAGGCTAAGATTCAAGACAAAGAAGGTATTCCTCCTGAATGAGAATGTCGAATGCCGAAGTAATTTAAGAGAAATTATTTCGATTTTAAAAATAAGGTATTTATTTATTTTAGAATAAAATTTCTTTAACGACATTAAAGAAATCATTTATGGTGCTTTCAATGTAGGAACTAACCATGCACAAAGAGAATCTCTCATCTACCCATGACCTTTTTTATAAGGAAGACTTTTATAATAACGTTCCATGAGGTCACAGGTCACATTGTTAATGATAACGAGGTATATTGAATAAAGAAAGAGAAAAAAATTAAATATTTTTTCAGAATATTAATTTTATATTTGGATACTAGGTAAATAAAAATAACGAAGTGGTTTTTGAGAAATTTTTGAAAAATAATTAAATAATAAAATTGAGGAAAGTTATGTCATATATTATTAAGGATAAGGTATGCTAAAAGGAAACGATGTTCATTTTCAATTTTCTTTATATCATAAAGTTTATAAATTCATTTATCCCAATGAGTTTTTAGGTTAGTCCAATGATCAATTTTACTATAAATGTCACAAGTATTGGCTTGATTTTGACAATATTCATTTTGTTTTTTAATTTCATAATGTTGGAAAAATAGTTTTGATCATTCAAATTAGGATTCATAAAAACTTTATAGTATTTTAACTTCCTCTTATTAATAATTTCATTATTGATCAAGGTCGTATCTTTAAACTTTATATAGATGTGAGATATAGTGCTATTGATATTCTTAATTTGAATGTCTTATTTTTTGTTCCAATAGTTGTGTCAAGCATCATAATTTATAGCTCAACCTCCTTTGAGTTGAAAGATATTGCCATTGCTCGTACTAAAAACAATAGCATGGATCTTATCCTTACTCATCTTGAGCAATTTATTATATTATGATGATGGTTATTAACATCCACTTAGACCAATTTTGGTCTATGAGACCTTAAGAAAGGTAAGGAGTTACTTGGTTTTCTTTAGAATTTTAGTTTTGTGCTCAGATAGCTTTAAAAGAAGCATTTCTAAATCACCATAGTTTTGATGAGTTAAAAGGTAAGGAAGGTTAGTGTTGTAACAAATATTTTGAAATTGAGATCTAATGTGGGTGTACCCGAGACATTCTAAGAGAAAGTGATTTTCATCTTCAACTCTCTTAGAGTCGCAAAGATGACAAATTGTTTCTATCCCGTAGATCATAAACTAAAAAGTGTATAACATCTTAAGTAGGCTGCTCTCCAAAAAGCACAAGTAATAAGTAGAGAAGTAATTGTTATTATTACTTTAGTAAGCCCTCTCAACCCAGTAATACTAGGGAGATATTCAAGTAACATAATACATTAAAATAATAATATTTAACATCAAAATACTAATTAAAAAAAAACTAAAAATTAAAATTATATATATATATATATATATATATAATATTTCAAGAGATAAAATCAAGATATAATACATATGTATATAGTTGGNTATATAATATTTCAAGACATAAAATCAAGATATAATACATATGTATATAGTTGGAGTTAGATCCAATTAATTCCAATCATGGAAATAGAGGTTGCAACAAATCTCAAATCAATCTCTAAACTTAGCACCCTGCATTAATATAAGCATTATCTCCAATGTCTTTCATGTACATATAGTTTGTCATTGCAAACTGAGGTTCCTATTTAGTGTACATATTAGTTCAGTTGTACCAAACATTTATCCATTATTGTTCTTTAGTTTCTAGAATTATGGAGGTATGCAATTCGACTCAGCACTTTAGAACTCTACATTTGTATTCAGTGATTGTATCTTAGAGGAAAAATATGGTTGTTAAATTGAGTTGATATCAACTTTGACAGTTTTGATCAAAGGACAGTGTTGATCGGATGACAGACACAAATAAAACATATTCTTGATTTCTTCAAATTCAATTTAGTTGTTGAAACCATTTGATTTAAAGCCATTTTGGAAATAGATGCTATATCTTGCCAGTTTTTTTGTGTTGAAATATTTCGAAGTCATTTGATTTATAAGCTAATTTGGAATTGATCCTAGAAGATGTCAGTATTTGTGTGTGTTTAATTGATTGATATTTTCTTTTGTTTGAACTGCGCGAAGCTCTGAACTCCAGCTATTACATTTTTAACATAGGTAGGGTATCTATGATCTTTGGCCTATATTCTCAACGATAAAGTGGTCCAGTGTCTTGAATTTGATAGGAAGAAGATCACCCAAAGGATATTGAACTGAGCTTTGCACATTTTCCATAGATATGGTGTGAAGGCTGAAACCCATGTTATATTTGGCGAGGCTAAGGAGAGGATATGTGAAGTTGCGACCAAGTTGGAGGCACATTTGCTGGTTGTGGGAAGCCATGAGCATGGTGGTCTCATCAGGTATTTTACACTATTGTTCTTTGAGATATGTACTCTCTGTAATGTCCCTTTCCAAATAGGAGCTCCAGAAAAGGAGGCTTAATGGTCTAAACCGCCCCGTTAGACTATAGTCAGGGCCAAAGAGGGGTAAACAGGGTTACTAGAGGTCACTCTAGTCACAGGTGTTATATTTGGAAAGTGACATTGAGCTAACAAGGGTTAACAACGCTTTTAAGTCATTATGAGCTAAAAATAGAAGTCAAAAGTGAATTAGGGTTTCAGCAGTGATTTAGGGTTTTGGAAAGCTATAAAGGAAGGGTCGGCGACCTAATTCATCATTATGCAGATTATGATTTGTCATTGAGGAGAAGAGGCGCAT
>JZKD02S1674921.1:302782-331372 GCA_000966675.3 Picea glauca
TGATTCCACAGTGCTCCCATATTCCGAGTATTATCTTTTAGTTGCTTATTTGTATTCCGGCTAAGATCCTTTTGTCTTTTGATCTAGCCGAGTGTTATTATTTTATTCAGCCGCAGTTGCTTATTTTCCGACTAAGATCATTTGTATGTTGATCTAGTTGAGTATTGTCAGTTATTCAGCCGCATTCGGCCATTTTTGTAATCCACAGAGATATCATAATACAAACTTGCAGTCTTTTGTCACGTTTATTATTTGTATGATCATTTATATAATGTAAACCTTTGATCCTACACACACATTAGCAGTGTTTCCCAGACCAGCCAAGTCAGGAACATTACACTCTCCATTCTAATTTGATGATGAATTATATGCTTGATTAACTCTGTGGATGTGTGATTCAATGAGTTATAAGATTTATCTTATTGGATTGGGTTTCAAAAGTTTTCATTTTTTAGAGGTTGTATTTAGTAGTTGCTTTCTCTAGAACCTATTTTTTAAGTTAAAATTATAAAAAAATTCAACTATGATCTATAATGTCGCAAACAAAAGCCTTAAAATCAATCCCTAAAATGAAAAGGGGTGTTATAAGTAGCAACCCTTTTTCAAGTTTAAAATTAAAAGTTATTTGAAACCATGGCCTCGATAACTAGTATCATTTTTATGAAAAAAAAAAAATCTTAAAAACGATCCTCAAATCAAAAAATAATGTTGCTAGTAGCACCCCTTTTTTAATTTTAAAATTAAAATTACAACCTATTTGATACAATGCTCTTGATAACCGATGTACAAACTAAAATCTCAAAATAAAAATTGCAAATCGAAAAAAAAAATTAATTAAAAAAAAGAAAAAATAATATTTTAAATTAAAAATAAAAACAAATTAAATATATATATATGGAAATCAAAAATAAATAAACAAACAAAATCAAATACTCAAAAAAAAACTAAACTTATTTAAGAAAAAAAAAACAAATATAAAAATAAAATAAAAAATACTTATTAATAATTAAAAAATACCATATAAAAAAATAAACAAAGCATAAATATTTTTTTTTTAAATTAAAAAATAAAATGGGAGGTGGCGATGTCCAACATCGCCCTAGCCCCGTTCGCGGCGAGGGGAAGGTGACCATCGTCCACCCAAATGAGAAATGAGGGGTAGCTTTTTAGTTTTTTTTTTTAAAATAAGTTTTTAATCTAATATTTTTTTATATTAGTTTTTTAAATAAGTATTTTGATCTTCTTTAAGTTCTTAAAAATAATTTTGTATTTTTTAATATTTTTATATATATATTTTGTTTTTATATGTATATTTGATTCTTTTAATTTCTCTACTTAAAAAGAATTAAAAAAAATCATTTCTATAAATAAAAGTAATTTAGAATTTTCATTGTTATTTTTTTTTATTTTTTAAATCATGTTTTCTTAATTTTGTAATTTTAGATTTAAAAAAAGGTGTTGTGAATAGCACCACATTTTGATTCATATTAATTTTGAAGTTTTGGTTCGTTGTGGTAACAATTGTCAAGGCCATTGTATCAAAGAGAGTGTAATTTTAACCTCCAAATCAAAAAAGAAAGTGCTACTAATAACACTACTTTTTAATTCAGGGGTTGATTTTAAGATTTTTTGTTTGCAATGATACTAGTTGTCAAGGCTATGGTTTCAAACGACTTGTAATTTTAACTAGAAAAGAAAAAGGGGTTGCTACTTGTGGCATCCCTTTTCATTTTTGAATTCAATTTTAAAGTTTTTGTTTGCAATGGTAACATTTATCAAGGCTATGATTCCAAACAAGTTGTAATATTAACCCGAAAATAAAATAAAAAATGGGGTGATTCTGAAAGCAACACTTTTCAATTTGAAAGTTTATTTTAAGGTATTTAACTGCAACTTTATAGAGATTTAATACCTTGGTGGAAAAATGTTGTAATTTTAACCTTGAAAAAAAATTGATTTCGATAACACCATTTTTTTATTCGAGGGTTAATTTTGATGTTTTTTATACAAAAATATAAGTTTTTAGGTATAGAGTTATTGTTTTGAGACCACAATTCTCGTCAAATCGATATCTATGTTATATAGACCAACCTCCTCTTGATGATTGTTACCATAAATTTTGTCATACTTCCCGATTTAAATTAACCTTAATGACTAACTATCGCACTTACCATATGTTCATTAATAACTCAATCGTGTGTCTCTCAATAATAATCACCTTACCTTAAATTTTATCACTCTTTTGAAATTAAACTAACCCGAATGACTAACCATCACACTTACATTATGTTAATTAATTACTCCTCCTTTCTTTCACTACATTAAAAACGGAGTAATATATACCTAATGACTAACAATCTACCTTATGTTCATTAATTACTCCATCTGTTTTTTTCCCGCATAAAAATTAATTACTCCATCTTTTTTTTTCCCGCATAAAAATTAATTACTCCATCATATTTCTTTCACTGCATAAAAATTATATAGCATCAATATTCTTGTATTATTAGTCTGTGCCTCTCTCCAGTGACTCTAGCATTCGCATAGCGGTCAACTATGGTTGACCATGTATTAGTGGGTGCGTTATGTTTTATTAGTTGGTGCATTTTAGAGGCTTTTAGCATGTTTTTTAAAAAACTTTATATTATTTCTTTTTTTCCCAAAAGTAATGCATTTTTCTCAATTTTGTTATTTATTTTATTTAATTTTCGATTGGTTGAAATTAGTTTGACTTGACATAAATCCCCTAGTGTAAGTTAATATGTTTTGTATATTTGTTAAAAATCAAAACTAATTAAAAAAATATATTCTAAATTATATTACTCGCTACTTTGGAAGCTCTGACAATCGACACTGCACACTCTGACATTGCAATTACTTGGGCTCTGACAATGCTACAATGGATATTTTACAAAGCCTCTAGTTTACAGAGGTGAACAACTCAAGGAATTTGCATGCACCCTCTGCAATTTCCATGGGAGGATGGCACGCGACTTTGGAAAACCATTAAGTTGTCTGGAAAATCATTAAGCTATAGCTATCTGGAAAATCATTAAGCTATAGCTATATGGAAAACCATTTGTGAAAGTCGGACTACTTGGAGCGTCGGAGAGAGTTCAAGCACTAGAGAGAGTTGGAAAACCATTAAGCTATAGCTATCTCTAAAACCATTTGTGAGAGCTGGACTACTTGGAGCGTCGAAGAGAGTTCGAGCACTGGAGACAATTCATGGAATTCTGGAGTCTGCCATGGCAGAAATAATGAGAGTGGGGTGAGAGTTTTCCCACCTGCCGACAAAGGAAAAGAAACACTACTTTTTTGCATCAATTATCTGCTTCGTTGTAGTTGTAATTACTGCATGACTGTAAGTCAATGACATTGTACTGATCATATGATGCATGCATGCAGTAAACATGTATTAAATTTTAAAACAATCATATAAGTAGATTTTTTAGGTGTTAGATTATGTTCGCATTTCAACTACTAATTGTTGTATTGATTATATAATTTTGCTATAAAACTCTGGAAAAAAAAAATGCAATGTGGATTATGGTATCTATTAAACGATAATGCAAACCAAGCTCAAACTACTTTGTTCAAGAAACAATATATAGGAAACGACCAAGCAATAGATTTATTACAATTCAATTGGATACATTATACATCTCAATGCCTATTCATGGCAACTTTTGTTAATATTATGGTAGTTGCGGGAGGTATTTACCTCCACGTGTAAACCTGACGAGAATAGAATATTCCGGGAAGAAAGAAGAAACCCTAATAAGTTGGCTAATAACCCTAGAAGACAAGTCATCTCAAGAGGATAATTGTTATTAGGTTATTAGCCTACAAGAGAAGAAGTCGACCAGAAGAAATATTATATACTAAGTAAATAGACACCCAGAATGAGAATTCAGCCCAGACAGTTAGCTAGAATTAGTATAAATACATGTGTCCAGTCTTCATTCTGGTAGGCATTCTCAGAATTGCAGAGCAGCACTTGTGCGCACTGCAGTTGCCCAGTTTGTGCGCAAGTTTGGAGGAGAGTTGTCGTTGCAGCTGCTGCAACTAGCAGATTTTGGTTTTGGCTTGGACTATCTCTTGGTTATGGTTTGGACTATTTGATCAGCTCTTGTTTGGTGCGCTATCCTTGGATAAAGGTGCGCTAACCTTTGTTTGGCTATCTAGCCTAGGGTTTGCTTCCAGAATGATTCCCTATCAAGGTTAAGGTGCTCGGAGGGTGGCTTTGGCCTATGGTTAGGTGACAATAGTGATATTGTCGATGGTAAAACGAGAACATTCATTATATTCTAACAGGTTATGGGACCACACCTCCTTCATTCAGTCTAACCACTGGAAGGGAGCATAACCATAAGGTTATTAAGCTCGTTGAAGAACTATCGCTAGGGTTTCTAGCAGGGGCAGTCACCAAAGCACTGTCGCTAGGTTTACTAGCAGGTGCAGTTGTAGAAACCCTAATCCTCTCGTTGAGGCACCTTAAGTGAAGGGATTGACCTAATTTCCGGATAGACGAGTGTGCCCTAGCCTAGCGCATTTCTTGGTACTCTTAGCAAGCCAAGATGTCAAGTTTGAGTTTTTGGTCAAATCTAGGGTTGACCAAGTCAAAGAAGCCATGACCTACTCCATGAATTTATAAAATAAGTTAGATGGAGCTTCTAACTTAAGAGCGTGGAAGACAAGGATTGACCTCATCCTTGCCAAGAATAAAGCGTTGGATATCGTGAAAGGAAACATCGTGAAGCCAGAGTTTGAAGAAGGAAAAGAGAAAGAACCGCAAAACGTTGCAGTTATGGAAAAGTTCAAAGACAGTGACATCAATGCCATGAGTATCATAGTGGACTATATAAAAGACCACTTGATACCCTACATCTCCCATCTTGACTCATCAAAGAAGATGTACGATTCCCTAACAAACCTCTTCTCGGTTAGAAACATTGGACAAGTAATGAGTCTGAAGAATGAGCTCTGCGACATGAAGATGAATGATGATGACAGCATAACATCATACTTTGTGAGAATCTCCCAGTTAAGAGATCAACTACAAGCTATTGAAGAGATCATTTCAGAAAAGGAATTGGTAAACATAGTACTCAATGGTCTTCCCAAGACATGGGATGCATTTTCCGCGAGCATGAACACAAGGAAGGAGTATCCTACATTTGAATAACTTTGGACTTGTTGTGCGCAAGAAGAATCAAGGATTAGTGAAAAAGAAAACCCCCAAAAGAAAAACGATGATCAAGCCTTCACAACAAGATTCAAGAATTTTAGGAACAAGAGGAAGTTCGGCTCAAGAAAGAATCCCAATCAAGAGAAAGATATGTCAGAAATACAATGCTTCAACTGTCGAAAATATGGTCACTACAAGAATCATTGTCCCAAGGTAAGGAAAAGGAAGGAGACACACGAAGCATCAGTTGTTGAAGAAAATGAACCTACAAAGAAGACCAAGAAGGATAAAACAGACTTCTTCTTCTAAAGACAAGGTAACAATACTCTTCTTATTTCTTGTACATATCTTGTTTGCATAGTCTTTGTGCATATCTTGTATATCTATCTCTTAGAAGATAATATGTTCCAAGAAGAACTATACCTATGGAAGAACAACAAGATAAGGATTTCTATCATTATACAAGTCAGATAATAGAAATGAAAGGATGAAATACATCAAACAAATCATGTGGAAGCTATTACAAGATAAGCTGAAATCAAAATCAATCTTGAAGAAACTTAGAAGAAGCAAAGACAAAAAGAAGTCACCAATCAAGAGGAAATTGGAGAAAGACTTATGACACTTTGCAGAAGACAATAAGGATGCAGATGGAAGCGTGGACTCTGTTAGATGGACAGAGTCGATTATATATTTCCAAAAGAAAAACATGCACTCATACATGAAGCAAGGAATAGGAGGGAGATAATTCTACGATCCATTGAATATAATGAAGTATATATCCATGGTAGCAGCCATGAAAAGATGGTATGTGTTCAGCTCGACCTTAGAAGAAGTCTTCTTCGAAGAGAAACCTTAAAGTATCCCTAGTTTTCCATCCACATACATGATCCTATGATGAAAGGGAGAAGTGGAATCTTTAGGGTATGGAATCTATAAGAAACTCCATGGACCTAAAAGATAAAGAAAAACATGAGGAAGAACATGAAGATTCCAAGAAATATAAGCCAGAACAACCAATCATTGTATCGAGAATCACAAGATTACTAGCCTGATATGAACTCACTAAAAGAAATCAAGCAAAGGAACTGAAAGTTGTGATGAAGAACAGTGTATATGAATGCAAGCATTGCAAGATCCAGAACTAAAGGTTCTCCCAGATGGAGGGAGAAGACTATGATGATTACTTGTTCCAGTAAACCATACATACCTCTACATGAGTCATTATATCATCTGTGATATCCATGGGTTGGATTTCTACATCAGATGAATGCAAAGACTGTTCTCTTGAGCAATTGAACAAAGAGCATATGAAGAGAAACCTCAAGGCTTTGAGGTATACCATAAAGAGACCCTTGTATGCAGATGGAAGAAGACAACTTGGTGGAGAACCTCCAATGCACAAAAGAAGCGTGGTGAATATTTTCTATAACAAAGATATTGTATCAGGATGATTACTCAAAAGATCAAGATGATGGATTTCCAATCCATGAAAAAGATCTCATGATGACAGAAGAAGTGCCACATGGATATGTTCTAGTTTGACCCTTGCCACGATGTTGTGAGCTAGCAGGAACCAAAGAGGAATCCAACAATGATATACTTTATTGATCAGAGCTATATGAAGCCTTCAGAGAAAACCAGTTTTCCAGACCGAAGTACATTTGAAATCAAGCATTACATTATCCGTGATGAAGTCCGGAAAGGAGAAAGTGGTTCTCCAATACATATCTCCACAGATGAGCAAATAAGCAGACATTTTGGTAAATCTTTTGTCCAAGATGAAAGAGTTTGCGTACTCAAGCTTGAGCTCAGAGACAACTTCCTTATTGAAAAAGGAAGAGATGACTCCCAGGTTGGGAGGGAGCACTGATGTGTTATTGATTGATGGACAATCATTTTTTTTAGTTCGAAAAATGGTCCAGGATGAGCAGTCCCTTTCCAATTTGGAAAGTGGTTTGAGATTTCTGACGAACAGGCATTTTCCATTTTCCAGTTCGGAAAATAGTCCAGATCGAACAGTCATTTTCGTAATGAAAATGGTTCGATGGATTGTTGATGTACCATAGACAGCGATTTCCCATTTTGGTTAACATGGGGAATGGTCTAGGACAGTCTCTCTTCTTGAGGGTTACTCAAGAAGACTGACCCGCCTTGTCGGACAACGATTTCCCATTGTGGTTAACATGGGGAATGGTCTGTTTTGGAGGTTGCTGCAGGACAGTCATTTCCTTAAGAAATGGTTCGGATAGTCATTCCTTAGGGCATATTCATTCTCTCCAGGTTTCACTTTGTTTAGTGCTGGAGGAATGGCCCAGGGTGGGGAATGGTCCAAGTTCAGCAATTAGGGACATACATTCCTTAGGGTAGACTCCTTCTCTCCATGTTACACTTTGTCTAGTGTCGGAGGAATGGCCCAGGGTGGGGAATGGTCCAGGCTCAGAAATCAGGACATTTACTCTTCCTTGCTTGAGAAGAATAGTCCAGATAGCTCATCATTGATGTTTGACCTTATGAGGGCAGATGCTCTTCCAAGATCTCACAGATGTGAGTGGAAGAATGGCCCAGATGATCTAATTTATATCATAGCATTGTTTATGTGCAGGTCGATATCAGATGATTGTTATGAACATTGTATGTCTCTAGACAATAGATGTATACTACTGTGGTGGATGTGTTCCATTGTTTCTGACTATACGTCACTGATCAAGTACCTGTGTGCTACTTGGTGTGATAGTGTACCACTAGATTTTAGTTGTGTACTACTATGGATAGACACAGTTGTGTTCTATTGAATGATATTGTTTTGATTGCCTTGAAGACTRTCAACAGTGTTGAAAATGATTATCAACTAGATGGATGATCAATGGACAAATATTTCCCAAACGGAAAATRGTTCAGGACATTTATTTTTTCTAGGAAATRTGTCCAGATTAGAAGAATGGCTCTTGTGTCACTTTGTAGTGTGAGTGACTTATCTAGCATCATGTCTAATTACTCATATAGAGTATGGTTTCGAGAGATGATGCAKCAGATGACATTGATGGTGATGATGGTGCTCATGATCTAGTCATGAGATATTCTATACAACTATGTTGATGCTACTGGGTGAATGGTATGTTTGTGCTCAAGACCATTACCTGTAATACCTCCCTAGCTAGGAGGGAGTGTTAATATTATGGTATTTGCGGGAGGTATTTACCTCCATGTGTAAACCTGACGAGAATAGAATATTTCAGGAAGCAAGAAGAATCCCTAAAGAGTTGGCTAATAACCCTAGAAGACAAGTCGGCTCAAGAGGATAATTGGTATTAGGTTATTAGCCTACAAGAGAAGAAGTTAGCCAGAAGAAATATTATATACTAAGTAAATAGACACCCAGAATGAGAAGTCGGCCCAGGAAGTTAGCCAGAATTAGTATAAATACAGGAGGCCAGTCTTCATTCTGGCAGGCATTCTCAAAATTGCAGAGCATCACTTGTGTGCACTGCAGTTGCCCAGTTTGTGCACAAGTTTGGAGGAGAGTTTCCATTGCAGTTGTTGCAGCTAGAAGATTTTGGTTTTGGCTTGGACTATCTCTTGGTTATGGTTTGGACTATCTAATCAGCTCTTGTTTGGTGCGTTATCCTTGGAGAAAGGTGCACTACCCTTTGTTTGACTATCTAACCTAGGGTTTGCTTCCAGAATGATTCCCTGTCAAGGTTAAGATGCTTTGAGGGTGGCTTCGACCTATGTTTGGGTGATAATAGTGATATTGTTGATGGTAAAACGAGCACATCCATTATATTCTAACAAATTTTTCTTCATTATTCAATTAAAGTATGAAATAAAATTAAGACAAAGTAATTCTTTCCAAAATCAAATGTACCTAGTGAGAGAGGACTAACGAAACAAATGAGATATGTAAATATCAAACCTGATGTCCTTATCATGATACCTGAACATCAGCATGTGGCACCCTGAAAGAAATACATGAACAATTCACTAGAGGTAAAGCAATGATCATCGCTGACTGAAGCTAGGAACAAAGAAAAGACTATGTTAGTCATATTTTTGTTATTAAGCTTGTATGTGTTCATTACTTGTATTGTTGCTCAACATTATCATCCTCTAGATCCCCTACTGCTTAACATTATCATCCTCTGGATCCACTCGCCTAGTATGAAATCAACCATATTCGTCACCTCGTCCTCAAGTCTAATCTCGCCTCCCACAAGAACTTACGCTTCCAATATGTGGGTCTACAAGCACCCAAGAGATTATTTTTTTTATTTGCATTCCCTAGAGATTTAAGTCTTTGAGTGTGAGCATGCACCTGCACTTGCCAATGGAAGAGTCTAACAATCTGCACCTTCCCAAACCTGTTAATGCAAAAGACATTGCAAGTAATGGACAATATTGTACACTCAAAATTTCAAGATTGTTTAACTACATGACACCCATTGGTAAATACTTTATTGCTCCATGTTGTATGGTGAGCATTGTCAATGGTTTCAACTGTGCAAACATATCATGCAAACATTTCAATTTCATCAAAGAAAGATTCAATACCTTTAAGCTCGTCGGGTTGTTCGAGAAAAGGTGGCATCATTTTCAATACACCGAAACCTAGAACCATAATTTTGAAATTGCTTGGATTTTTTATAGCATCTGGAATTTGTTGTAAATCTGCAACGCACAAGTATAACTTTTCAAGGGACCGTTGATGTGTGATTTGGAGATGAAATTCTTCCATTTTCATAGTAGAAAGGTTTAATATTTCCAACGTGCTTATATTTCCAAATATTTTTGTCAAGATGTTCAACTGGGAGAACTCCTCCAAACAGAGATGATTAAGTAGAATTAAATTTTTGAACGACCGTGGCAACATTTGCAAAACAGAGCTCCCAGACAACTCAAGATATTGTAGGTTTGCAATATTCCCAAATGATTCTAGAAGGAAATTCATTCATGTGTGCATTCTCAAATGTTTCAAGGAGCAGAGATGAAACAATTCCTCTGGCAACTTGTGGATATAATGCACTGCACAATGATTTCAACACATGTGAGACTCTATCTCCGAGTAAATTCATATGATATTTTCCTTGCCTCTGATGTTCTATAATTTTTTATTTTTTATTTTAATTCTGATATGTGCACTATAAGGCCACTCTCGCGGATATTGCAGCAGGTTGTATTCTGATCAATTAAAATTCGATAGCCTAATTGTATGCGACTAGTGCCTCGACTTTGAATAAAAAGAAAAAATTCAGAGTCACAAAAGAAAAAATGAAAGTGATTGTTTCTAACCTTCCATGCCCTGCATTCCTATGCTTTCTTCTTACCTTGCATGCCCTGCATCTCGAAGAAAAACGAGAAATTCAGGGTTTTCGTTGCTCCCTTAGCTTGCACGGTCTCATGGCAATGACATTGTTCACTATAAGTCGGCTATCCTTTCACAACTTTACACACATTGCACATTATAATTATACAATTTTATCTTGGTGTCAAATTAATATTATTTTAAGGTGGGTGTGTTCCCCTTAAGATTACTTGTCCTCGCAATAGGAACAGTTGGCGCAGTTCTGTTAGAAATAGGGAAAAGAACAGAAATAATACTTTTCAAAATTTTATGTTTACTAGATCAGCAAGTACACAACAGATCTAAATAAATATTTTTGATCATAGGCACATAAGAAATACAGTAGATCTAAAAACAACAATTATAGATCTAAAACAACAAATATTTATGAGCATGTAAAGCAAGTAGATCTGAAACAATCAATTATTTATGAGTATGTAAAACAAGTAGATATGAAAAAATCAATTCTTTTTGAGTATGTAAAACAAGTAGATCTGAGCTTTGAACAAGTAACTCAAATTGAAGCAAATGCAACTGAAACTTACCTCTGAGATTTACCTCTTAAACAATGATAGAGGAGCTTGGCACACAAATGAATGTAATCCTCCGTGATATGCTCAGATCTAGTTTAGGTTCATAGATCAACCACTTAGGGTTTGATATTTGTCAAGGAGATCATAGGATTGTTTTGCCAAAACAGAAAAACCACAAAGAAAGGTGACAAAACCCCAAACTATTTGCTTAAACAACAAACCCTTATAACATCCACACATAGGGATGGATCTGGCAGCTAGAGAACGTGTGGAAGCAATGAAAAGAAGCCTGGAAGGACAGTCGCGACTCTCACTAGTTCCATATCTTCACACAAGGGTAGATGGAAGCCTACAATAGAGGGCTAGCAGTTATATCACACAGATCTCACACAGAGAAAGGAGGGCCAGTTGCTTGAAAAGAGAAGATTTGTTGAGTGAAGGGTGGTCGGTTGCTTAAAAGATGGCAGATGTGTATAGTAGGGTGGTCGGCTAATTAGAAGAAGATAGATCTTTGTAGTAATAGTGACTTGGTAGCAGTGATCAACTTAGCAAGATAACAACCAGCAGGATAACACCTAGATACCACCTTCCAGCACAAAGAAATGTGAACCAAAACTTGAACAGTCAATGGGGCCGCAAGACTGAGGAAGAATATCACAGAAGTATCCACCACTTTAAAGAGGAGAGAGTGAGTGTGAGTGAGTGTAAGTTAGAATGAAGAGGTAGGTTCTAATTTATAGTTTTAGGCTAGGGCTTAGGTTAATAAAATATTAATTAATATAATGACATATTATTTAATATAAATATTAAATTAATACGTCAAATTAAATATTAATTAATATTTCTAAATTAACATTACAAAATCCCAAAAATACAAAATTAAGAACCCTACTCATACTCAAACTCAAAAACTAAGGATGAAGATCAATCAAGGGGTTAGGAAAGACAAGGGTTTTTCTTAGTGGCAAAACATGCCCATATGAATCTCAAGGTGACCAATAAACTTTATCATTGCTACATAAGGGGGGTACATCACTCAATGTGATCATGCCCATCTTTATAGTATCTCCTAGGTCCGATGGACCATCTTGGGAGAGAGGAAGAAGATCACACATCAACACATCTTGGTATTACACCAAGATCTACCTGGTCAAAGACCAGGTTGCCCCAAAACACATCTGGGATCTTATCCACCAAGGTACAAGACCAAGGATCAACCCATGATTTAATAATGGGTTCTCTGAAACACATCTAGGGACTTATATCAACCACCAAGGAACACATCCAAGGATCAATCCAAGCAGAGGGAAAGGATTCCCTAGAACATATCCAGGGGCCCTAGAATACATCTAGGGTATTTATTGCTTGGTCCTAGACCAAGAACCCTAGTCATCCACTGGGGTCCCTCACAAGGGTCTTTTTCCATGGCACTCACTGCTTTGTCTCATACTAAGAAACCCCAGGAGTGTGTTGGGGTCCCTAGTCCACAGCTAGGGTCTCATGCCATCCTCCAGGAGAATAGCTCTTGCAGCTGCATTAAATCTAGCACTCCCTCTCAGCAAGAGAGGCATTATCAACAACACCAATCTTGTCTCGAAAGTACACAAACTTTGTCAAGGATAGTGGCTTGGTCAAAATATCTATCGTCTGTTCTACCGTCAAAACATACGGAATACTGAGAATGTTCTTATGCACCATGTCCCGAACATAGTGATATCTCATCTCAATGTGCTTCAACCTGTCGTGAAACACTAGATTATCGAAGATCTTTATACATCTTTGGTTGTCACAGTGGATGTCTGTGGGTTCTATCTCTTCACTGAACAAGTTTGAAAGAATCTTCCTGAGCCACATTGCTTCTCTTCTAGCGACACTTGCAGCAGTGTATTATGCTTCTGCAATGCTCTTGGTTATGGAGCCTTATTTCCTATTGGAGCAGGAGATCATTGTTGAACCCAAACTGAAGCAATATCTAGAAGTTCTCTCTTGATCCACTGTACTGCCCATTCAATCTAAATATGTATATCCATGAAGCATTACACCTCCACTGGAAGTGTATCTAAGAACATAGGCTATAGTCCCCCGAACATATCTCAGAATATGTTTAACAACAACCATATGTATATGCTTTGGTTCACACATGAACTAGCTGAGGGCATTTACTGCATAACAAATGTTTGGTCTAGTATGTACGAGGTACATCAATGACGCAATGATCTGTCGATATAAGGTGGGGTCTTCTGGATCTTAACCTGTAACCTGATCTTGTAATTTCTTTAGGTTAGAGATCATTGGTGTGGTCATGGAATTACAATCCATCATGCCAAATATGTGGAGCACATCCACTGTTGTTACACATGATTTTGGTCACTTTGGTGATGTCTCAACAGTGATGTATTCAGGCTCCCAACAAGGACTTTTTGCCTGAGAAAAGTGGCTCTTGTCTTCTTCCAAAAACATATTTTTAAGATGAGTTCGCAGGATGCCTATGGTCTAGGGTGCAAGAATCCCTCATTCTCGCAGACCACCCACACTTAGGGTGTGAACTTATCGCATTCTTCTCCATACACAGGGTGCGAACCTATTTTTAAGCTTGGAAAGGAGAAGAGGTCTCGAGGGTTCTAGAAGGGAATCTTCTAGAAAATGAGTTGGCATTCGCATGGTTATCATTCTACTGACTTCTCAGATTTGATGGGATCATCCTCATCCATGTAACCATCTCTCCTTCTCCTATATATTGAAAAGTTTCTCATGGAAAAGGTTAAGAAAGATTGAATGAAGAATTGGTAAAAGGATTGTGTGAAGAACCCTGCTTAGACAGAAGCTTGAAGGCTCTATTTGGTTTATCAAGAGGAATTGGATCTTCTTCATGCAAGTACAAAGAAAGTGTGTGTGTTGGAACCAAGGGTCACTGAAAGGAAGCTTGCAACATCAAGGCGGTCAGGTTGTATCTTCTACTTTCAATTAATATGATACAACAGCATGTCCCTTTCCCATAAAGTCACTCTTACTTTATTGTGTAATTCTTGGATCATATGCATAGGTTGACATTGAATACACTTTGTTATCTTCACTTTGGTTGGTTTGTGTTGTCTTGGACTTGACTTCACGAGACCACCGGAGCGAAGCGAGAACAACAGAGACTCAAGGAAGCGATATAAAGGTATGTCACTTATTCCTTCCTATTAGTAGATTCAATGATTACAACTTAGGGAAAGAGTCGTGTCCTATCCTGTTTTGTTCTAGATCCAGGTGGATCTAGGGAGATCTGTTAGTGTCTTCACCTACCGATTTGTCTGATAACAAAATTGGCTACTCCATTGGGGATGCAACCCATTTTTGGTGGTTTTTCCTTGGCCATTTGCTCTTAACTTACCATTTTTCATTTCCATCAATCTCTGAGTCTGGAGGAGACCCTGATAGATTCCCTGGGTCCAGAAGTTCCTTCAAAAATTTTGTCTTTTTTCCAAATTTTGCTTAGTTTCAGGCCTTCTCACACTGCACCCTTTTGTAGCCTGCAAGAACCATTAGAGTTCGCACTCTGTTGTTCAATCCATTGCGAACTTCTCGCACTCTCCTTGTGTCCAGCCTACGAGAATCCTTGATTCTTGCACTGTACACCACTGCCAGCATGTGAACCCATTTGCAATTTTTTTTGGATTAAGGTTTTTTGTATCCTCAGATGCCCAGATTTGTATGTGTGTCTGAAAAGAACTTCTCTGGCCAGTAATTGATTGTTTCTTGACTTTGAATTTCGTGAATGATTAGTCTTCAGAAATCGAAATCTCTTCTTGTTCATTTTTTCTCAACTATTACCTCTTGACCTTTTCTTAACAAGGATATAATCTCTGGTTTTGAAATCTGRGTGCTTGTTTGGTTGGRAGYCGGTGATCGGTTTAAAAGTTGGGATTAATTGTCTTTTTCAATTGCTCATTACTTGGAAAATTGTTGTCCACGTGCATTTGAAGAGACTAGTCTTGTCTGTTTGTTATTTTTGTCTTCATTGAAAGATCGGTTTGGGTTTTTTGTTGTATATTGTTTTTTCATCGGTTGCTAATTTTTCTTAGTTCCACCACTGTTTTTTGGTTTCTAGTGAAAATTAAAAAACATTTTTTCTTTTGACATAATTAGCATTCAATTGTTGAAATAGAACGAATAGAGGATTGGCATTGTTCATGATTGATTGATGTTGCATTTCAAAGAAGATCATATATCGTAGTTCAAGTTGTTCCAGAAAACTCCTCTTTTCCTCCTGTAAATAGGATTCATCGAACAAAAAATTTATATCATTCATTCTTATCTATGCATTGTTGGGTCAAAGTCTCACACAACATTGGTTTCATTTCAGTCTCCTTTGAGTAACAACAGCCTTTAATAATATCGCGCAATTTTTAAATTTAACTAGTAACTCTTTTCTAAGACTTTTTTACACCAACATTAGCTAGGCTAGAGCTTTGGAATAGGCGGTGAGATACACTCTCCAAAGCGCAAAACACACAATAGCATCTTGTGGTAAGGAGTGTCAAATTCCATCTGCAACATTTTGTCCTGGGAAGTCCTTCTCACACAAGGGTCAAACCCGAGGTCACATTGAGATTGACAGAGTTACTCACCCTGCTTTGTTGATATTGGTGTAGAGATTGCACGTATTACGGGGGTCACTTGAAGGTATACCCACAATGATGAATGGAAGTCTCTCAAGTTGATTTTGGGCTAGATACCCTGCCCTTGCGTGTGGATTGGACTGTCGACTGTTCTCCCAAGATTTATTGTTGTTGGTGGTAACCTTAGTGGCCTACCTTCTTAGGGTCTTACACAAGGTGACTGTGAAGGGGCAAGTCTTTACGGCACCTGGAATCGACGTTGGCCAAACTCACTCGGGCTCCTTGGAGGGTATACCCATGATTATGCGTGGGAGCTTGCACCAGGGTGTAAGTCCATTAAGCAGGTCGTCAACGTAACTTTTACACCCTAGCCCATCCCCTTCTTGTCTCGTCGTTGCGACATTGCATTTCATCATCAACTAGTGACTTCGGAATTAAAGGGTCTTGTTTGCTTGGTTTTGCTTCCTAGATTTTAATAGCACGTGTTGTTTGTTTACCCAAGTTGACCATAGAATTTCCCCTGTAAGTTTCTAGCTCGTTCACAATTGACCCTCCATGTCGGTCACGTAGAATGCAAGGCTTACCCCCATAAAATCTGGAAAGTTCTCAACCCTTGCCTACCAACTCACCAGAGGGCTCTCCTCAACAGAGTGAAGTCCAAGACGTTGTCACTCCACAAGTGGAAAGAACTAAATCTCTAAAATCGTTTAGAATTACCAATTCTCGAGAGGACTTTTGACTTCTTCCCGACTCCGAGAGACGCATTGTGTGAGTAAATTCTTCCGGAGACTTAGTTGTTCAGTCTTCTAGATCACCCACTGGACCTTTCCTAGGACCTGAGGGTTAAGATCCTTTTTGGACTACTAGCATTTTTAGACAGGATCTCTTTGGCTCGGAAGCAGACGTTGATATCATTGTCTCACCTCAGCTACCTGAAAAATCTGATCCAGACGCAGTACCTTTTACTACTGCTTATTATTTTCCTGGTACAGAAGCTCCGCGAGCTGACCACATATTGACTCTCCCTTTACAAATAGTCCATTACACAGATACTAAGAGTCCTCACACCGGGATTACCGCGGCTAGCCAAGCCCCCATTGGCACACCGCTTTCGCCCAGAGTCACCCCAACACTTCCACCCAGAGTCCATGAGTTGAATGCCTCTATTCCCGCTCCTACACAAATCTCATTCGGGACTCCTAGCAGTTCCATTCCTTCTGGGAACCATCCTCCTGGTTTCATTCCTACACTTTCTCTGCCCCCTTTTAGAGGACCTCTTCCTTCCTCTATCAGAAGCATTGATCCTAGTGGCACCATTCCATCGTTCACACCAAATTACCAGATTCATGTTGGTGGAAAATTTCACCAAGGAGGCGCAACTCAACCCCCTCTTGCAGGACAAATCCCAATTGGGACACAACCCCCACTGACCCTGTGTCCCCCCAATTGGAGGGTAACCCCCATCGACCCCACCCTATGGACAAAACATACCTCCATCCTTGGCCCAGTATTGGAATCATCTTATACAACATAATCCTCACCTGACTGGGGGGCAATAACCTCCAGCTAGCTTCGTCATACCCCCTAGTACATGCCAACCCTATCCAGATACGTCTAATCCTATTTGGGGCTCGATTTCTCAACCCCACGCCCTCGTTCAAGGGTACAACCCTATGATTTACTTGCATCCACACCAACAACCGAATCTACCCAGATCCTCCAATTATATGTAGACTGCTTATGGTCCAACTGGTTTGTCGACAGGACTCCCTCCCCAAAGTCACCAGTACCCACATGTGAATAGACAGTTACCTTTCTTAGCCACCCTAGACCTCCCGGATCTATCGAGGATTTTAAAAGATCTGATCCGTCACTCTCCCCAATGGCCCCCCATATCGGCCAAACTACCATCTGACATCCCTACATTTGATGGCAAACCGAGAGAGGACCCGAACAATCATGTAATAACTTTTCACCTTTGGTGCTCATCCAACTCCTTGATGGATGACTCTATTCTTTTACGCCTTTTTCAGCGAACCCTCACGGGTTCCGCCTCGAAGTGGTATATAGAATTATCATGAGGTTTCTTCGCCGACTTAAACACCCTCGCTATGGTTTTCCTCACCCACTACCAGTTACCGATCCGCTATGAAACAGGGACCAAGATTTTGAGTTCTTTCAAACAAACCAAAGCCACTCATATCTTCGATCACATTCATGAGTAGCGACGGAGACGACATCTCATCAAACTCGAACTTCCCGATCAGTTACTGGCAGAGTGGTTCACGAAATCATTCATGAATGACATCGGTCATGACATCGCCATGGGTGGAGTTGTCACATAAGAATAGGCCATTAGTCGTTCTCAATACCTTGACCTCGTTTACTCACAAATGGGTACTCTTTACGACTTACTCCCTGATGCACCTCATCCTTCTACTTCCACCACTTCAACTACTCTTGTTGCTTCCCATGCAACCGACGGTGTGATTGGCACTTTCCATGCCCAACCGCGTTCCGTCCAAACCTCTAGCAACAACCCCAAACCCATTTCTTCTAATGTTCAAAATGTTATGTCTCCTACCCCTCCCACCGAAAAAACCTCGTCCTTCTACTTCTGCCACTTCAACTACTCCTATTGCTTCTCATGCAGCCGACGGTGTGATTGGCACTTTCCATGCCCAACTGCATTCCGTCCAAACCTCTAGCAACAACCCCAAACCCATTTCTTCTAATGTTCAAAATGTTTTGTCTCCTACACCTACCACCGACAAAACTTCTGAGGTAAATGTTGTTCAATCTACCACCACCGGTAAAAACAAATCCAGAAAGGGAAAGGGTAAGAATAAGGAGGACAAAAATAATTCGCAAGAAGAGAGAACCAAAACACCACCTGGTGACGATAGGGATAAGTGCAAACCCCGATACCCTTGTCTTATATGTGGTGATGATCACTACACTAAAGATTGTTCACAATGAGCCGAGGTTACTAAGTTCCTTCAAGGGACCACGAAACCAACCACTATGGCCGTATTGTCATAACCCTTCCCTTCTCAACAATAGGCCCAATTGGTCATTCATGACCAACCTTCCCCCTCCAATACATCCTATGTCTTAATGTATACAGGTGATTCAAAGCAGAATGACATCACACTTACCACTCGAGCCAAAGATTATTCTTCCTCCAAAGAGAAGGTTGATGCGATACCTCCCTCGTTGGTCCAACCATATCCCACGAATCCACCTACCAACGGTCCTCTTCATCTCGAATGACCAAGCCTCGACACAGTTTTTCGCCCTCTTCCAAAGGGCGTCATTCAGAAATCGACTTTCAATCCTCATGCACGTGTTTCCCAAAACTACAGTATTGTTGAAGATCAGACCCAAGCACCATCCGCGATGTCATCACTCGAAGTCCTTCAAAGTTTTCCTATACAACGGAAGGCACTGTTGAAAGCTATCGGTGGAATCGACCCTACAGATACAAATTTAACAATTTTTGACTTAGAAGATCACATTCCAAGGTTACCCCCTCAACTCGCATTCCAAATACAAGTTATTGTCTCCAACAAGAACATTTGTAGAACCGTTATCGACGAGGGTGCCTCGACATGTGTCATGTCTATTACCTGTTGGAAAGTCATCGACTCTCCTCCTTTGACTGAATCCCACAGCACACTCAAAGCCTTTAATGGCTCCAGTTTTAAGCCTTACGGTGTCCTCACTTCGTTGTCGATTACTTTAGAAGGAAAAATGGTCCAAGTTGAAGTGGAGGTCTTTGACGCTCCTCTCGATTACAACCTTCTACTTGGTCGTAGCTGGATTGATTCCATGCACGCAGTTGTG
Source organism: Picea glauca (assembly GCA_000966675.3). Lineage (NCBI taxonomy): Eukaryota > Viridiplantae > Streptophyta > Pinopsida > Pinales > Pinaceae > Picea > Picea glauca. The sequence goes on from JZKD02S1674921.1 coordinate 322,298, forward strand.
TCGACTATTTTCCATGTCGTGCATTTCCCACATCAAGGAAAGGTAATCACCGTCTACCAATTAGCCTTCTTTAAATCGGATGCACGTACCGGAAACATACAATTCATCGCCAACACCCCCCCCCGGATATGATAACATCGGTGTAGGTCTTCTTAAAGACTCCTCGTTAATGGGTACTTTCCCCATCCAACCACCCAATGTTCCACATCCGTCTGTCGCCTCGATCAACATGATCTCCACCTCTATTCATGGAACCCTTGCATCTCACGACTCATGGATGGTACCCAACCCCGACGATCATCTTTGTTACGACGACGAAATTCCTTTGAGTCCGATCGAATCTGCCTATCGGGCCATTCAATCGACAACCCCTTCTACCCCCTCTCCTGGTGATTTATCTCCAAATCCTTTCCGCGTCATTTTTCCCACAGACGAGATGATTATGTCTGTTATGGAAGACACCCCTTGGGACGATGGACATCATCGTTCCATCCTCTTCCTGGAATAACCAACCATCGAGAGATACCAACGGATCTCGACCCCGTTGACCGTTGTCGTCATTTCTACCATTCCCGAGGTTACACACGATGTGTTTCATGAAGGGAACTTAAGTAATATCTCACCCACCATTCTCCTCGACATATCCATAAAACCTGGAATTGTCAAAAATGTGCATATCGGAGCTTCGTGTTCCCCTGACGAAATTGTCACCTACAAGTTACTTTTCAAAGAATTTTGTGACGTCTTCGACTGGAGCTATGAATAAATGTCGGGTATTGACCCCGACATTGTGATACATGAGATTAAAACATACCTAGACACTAAACCCGTCTAGCAATGCCTTCGTTCGGTCCACCCACGTAAAGTGGTCGCTATCAAGCTTGAAGTCGAGAAACTTCTCAAAGCCGACTTTATTTACTAGGTGGCTCTCACTGACTGGGTTTCCAATCTTGTCCCGGTCGACAAGAAACAAGGCACAATCCGCGTGCACGTTAATTATAGGGATATTAACAAAGTGTGTCCTAAAGACAACTTTCCTAACCCCCTTCGTTGACCAGATCGTCAACGATTGTGCCAGCAGTGAAATCTTCTCTCTGATGGATGGTTTCCTCGGATATAATCAAATCAATATTGTTCCCACGGACCAACACAAAACCGCTTTTATTTGTCCTTGGGGAACTTTTGCCTATCAAAAACTTCCTTTCGGTTTAAAAAACGTTGGCGCAACTTTTCAGCACGCTATGTCTTACGCCTTCCATGATATCAAGCACATCATGCAGCCATATCTATACGACTTAGCCGCTCATTCCATGCGTCGTGTAGATCATCCAATACACCTCCGAGCCATTTTCCTTCATTGTCGATTTTACCATATACGCTTGAATCCTCACAAATGCATCTTCTGCGTAGAATCTGGCCGACTTCTAGGCTTTATTGTTTCACGTTAAGGGATCCGAGTAGATCCTTTGAAGGCCGAGGCCATTCTCAATCTCCCTCCTCCTTCCTCACTTTGCCAGTTACAAAGTTTGCAAGGGAAGTCAAACTTTCTTCGTCATTTCATCCCGAACTACGATGAGCTAACTCTTGGATTTATGTGACTGCTCAAGAAAGGGTCTGAGTTCATTTTGGATACCACTACCAACAAATATTTTGAAGCTTTGAAACTGTCTTTGACACGTACCCCACTTCTCTTCCCACCTGATTACAGTCGCAATTATTTCCTCAACCTTACAGCCTCGGACTACACCATCGCTATGGTTCTCATCCAGGAGGATGATTCTCATGACGAACATGTCATCTATTACTTGATTTGAAGTCTTACGCCTATCGAAACCAAGTATTTGCATGTTGAAAAACCATCCTTGGCAGTCTTCCAAGCAGTTCAACGTTTCTGGCACTATATCCTCTCTCGCAAGACTACGGTAATTTCTAACTGCAACCATATGCAGCACATTCTCACACGTCAACTGCTAAGGGGAAAATACTCCAAATGGATCGTGATACTCCAGGAGTTTGACTTAGAATTCAAACGCGCTCAGTCCAAGAAATCCTTAATGTTTTCCAAGTTGATATGCGACTTTCCCTATTCTGAGATGGAAAATGTAGCAGTCAATTCATTTACCTGATGAATCCCTTTTCCTGATTAGTTCTGATTATCTTTGGTACGGAGATATCATCATATATCTCCAAACCCAGACTTTATGGCCTAATTTGTCTAGTACTAACGGTCGTCGAATACACTACCAAGCCCGTCAGTATATTATCCTCGGTGATACTCTCTATCATCGTGGGATTGACTCCATTTTTCGACGCTACCTCACATTTGACAAAGCCAAGAAAGCCCTAAATGACTGTCATTATGGAGCCTATGGTGGTCATATGTCTGGGTATGCTACTGCCCAGAAGATCTTGCGAGAAGGGTATTTTTGGCCTTCCTTATTTAACGATTGTATAATTGTCATCCAAAAATGTCACGCTTGCCAGACCTACAACCATAAAATATGGTCACATCCTACTCTTCTTCACCCTATGGTCTCCGTTGGTCCTTTTGCAAAATGGGGTATCGATTTCATGACATGTCACCCTCACTCGGTCGGGGGGCATGGATACATTATTTTAGCCGTAGATTATTTTACGAAATGGGCCGAGGGAATGCCGACATTTGACAACACCGGAAAGACCGCAACATTATTCATATTCAATTACATCATAGCTCATTTTGGTATTCCTCAGGCTATCATCACTGATCACGGTAGCCACTTTAGAAACTTCATGATGTCTAAACTCACTGAAAAGATGGTTCTTCGCCATGAAAACTCAACACCCTATTACCCACAAGCCAATGACCAAGTCGAAGCAATTAACAAAGTCCTCATTACCATGCTTCGACGAATGATAGGGATTCACAAAACGAGTTGGCACATGATGTTGTTTTCAACATTGTGAGCTTACCGGACATCTGTTAAGTTTGCTACCAGGTTTACACCATTCTGGTTAGTCTATGGTCTAGAAGTCATCTTGTCGATTGAATGTGAGATACCCTCCCTAAAACTAGTCGTCGAACTCCTCCCAAACACTTCTTCCGAAGAAGAACGTATGTTGTATCTCATGCGATTAGACGAAACTTGTCGCAACGCCACCCTAGTCATAGAGGCCTAGAAGAAACGTGTCAAAGCCCAATACGACAAACATGTCAAGCCTCATGTTTTCTCTAAAGGTGATCTAGTTCTCCTTTACGAATAAGATTGGGATATGCTAGGAGCAGGAAAATTCTAAGCTATGTGGCGAGGTCCTTATATCATTAGATGAGTTTTGGAGAAAGGATCTTATGAGTTAGTGGACTACGACGGTATCCCTTTGAGTGAACTCAGAAATGGGTTGTACTTAAAGAAGTACTATGCCTAAGATCACATGTGCATGAGTACATGTATTTTATTGTATCATACTTCTTGTGTGTTACTGTAATATTCTTTTTCGTTATCTAGTCTTTGCCCTCGACCGCTTATGTTACGTTATGTTTGGTTTCCAGATGTCGGAGTCTTCACTACCCCACATTGGCTTTGCTGATGGTGCTAGTCGTAGTACTCAGAACCTTGCTTCTGTTGCTTGGGAAATCTACGCCCCTACAAATGAACTTATCACTCTACGAGGTGTGTGTCTCGGTCGTGCAACCAACAATATTGTAGAGTATAGCCTCGTCATCGAATTGTTGATTGATGTTATTTCGCTCGGTATCCGCCACTTGGTTATACGACTCGATTCGCAGCTAGTAGTACTACAGCTACGTAATGTCTATGTTATTCGAAGTCCTACTTTATTACGGGTATATTTACAAATTCGCCTCTTGGAATGTTATTTTGATTATATTGAGTATCAGCACATTCCTAGATGTCTAAATACATTGACTGATGCATTAACTAATTATGTATTAGACAGACATTTGGGCCATTTATAAACCAATCATATCACATGTATCACACAACACACGATAAGACGGTAAAAGTCGTATATATGTATATAACGATCAAAAGTTTTTACAAAAAAAAATCGTCCAATGAACAAAATATCAAAATGTGAATCTCATAGCTTCTACAAAATAGAGTCATGGGTGACACTCACGATAACACACAACTACTCGAGCCACCCTACGAAGCAGTCAACTAATAGACTCTGACACGCCCACAGTGTGGCGCTGATAACGCTTAGGGATCTCTCCAATAGCCATATATGGGATGTCAGCGGTCAACCCCTCCAAGTTCTACTCCACTGCCTCGTAGTCTTTGACATCTCATCATGCCACTGGAGCCGCCTCTCCTCGTCGTTGGATAGGAGACGTTCCTGGAGGTCGATATAGACCCACATCTGTGTCATCAAAAAGAGATTTTTTTATTAGTTCTTAGACAAACATAAAAACATTTTATATGATAAAACTTGCAAAAACAATTAAAAAGAACAAAATGTGTACTTCTTACCTAAATCACCCCATTGAGCATCCTCGGGTAGGGCCAAATACAGATCCCCTCGAAAATCCAAACCAACGTATGCGTAGTCATCAACCATCAACATCTATGGCCGCAACTAGTCGAAGAATGAATCATTGTACTTGATGATAGGCCCAACTACGTGTCGGGCCATGAGGTTGCACCACCTCAGCATCCTCGGATCCTATGGGGCCGGTAAACCCCAATCAACCTGTAATCTCAACAATGGAACCCTCTCGAGGAAGAAGGACACAAAAAGTGATTTGTACCCAAACTGCTTCAAGTTGCCCGTCCGACACTTCGTCAATTTCCTCTTCATACAATTTCCTCTTCATACTATGGAGAATGGCATCCGACCAATTGAAGAATCGTGGCTCTGTTCACTCTATGGCGTATTGGAAGTAGCTCTGAAGAGTCATGTGTGGAGCTGCGCTCCTGACCATGCATGCTATAGTGAACAAAATGATTCGCAAGGTTAATTCTTGGACCCCCCAAATAGAAACCTTGTCTTTATTTTTTTCTGCCTCAGGAACACAGTACTGGTGACAATACTCACTCATAGAGAGTCTGCCACCTCGACTACCAGTCAAGCTAGTGTGGTATCCACACTGTGATAACCCTGTTAGAAATTAGATATCTTCAATATCTAGAGTCAATGTGTGGACTCCCACGTGAAACAACTGTTGGTCCACGTCCCACATATGAACCAGGTACTCCAACAATCTGAGTTAGGCCCTCATGCCCAGAATCTTGAAGAATTTCAAGAGCCCACAGTCTCGAAGGGCAGCGATGGTACCCAGGTCATTCCCGACAATGGCATCCTCCTTCTCATGTTCTCTTTCTCGCCACTCCAGCATCGTGATGGTCAAATACCTATACAAGAACCATAAGAGAAGGATTAGCAACTTATTTCAAACCTTGGTTTAATTTTTATTGAGAAAAAATCAAATTTAAATTTCATTTTTCGCCCCCTGCAGGTGACCCTTTAGCACAATGTGAGATTCTCACAGGTGCCCTTAAGGCCGCCTACAAGAATCCTATATTTTCGCAGGTCCCGCATGGTCATCCTGCGAGAATTCTCGGGCACAAATTATGGCCCTGAAATGGAATTAAAACCCTGAATATTGTCAATGAAAACTAAAAATAAACCATGGAAAAGGTAGAAGATCAAAAGCTTACNGACAACACCGGAAAGACCGCAACATTATTCATATTCAATTACATCATAGCTCATTTTGGTATTCCTCAGGCTATCATCACTGATCACGGTAGCCACTTTAGAAACTTCATGATGTCTAAACTCACTGAAAAGATGGTTCTTCGCCATGAAAACTCAACACCCTATTACCCACAAGCCAATGACCAAGTCGAAGCAATTAACAAAGTCCTCATTACCATGCTTCGACGAATGATAGGGATTCACAAAACGAGTTGGCACATGATGTTGTTTTCAACATTGTGAGCTTACCGGACATCTGTTAAGTTTGCTACCAGTTTTACACCATTCTGGTTAGTCTATGGTCTAGAAGTCATCCTGTCGATTGAATGTGAGATACCCTCCCTAAAACTAGTCGTCGAACTCCTCCCAAACACTTCTGCCGAAGAAGAACGTATGTTGTATCTCATGCGATTAGACGAAACTTGTTGCAACGCCACCCTAGTCATAGAGGCCTAGAAGAAACGTGTCAAAGCCCAATACGACAAACATGTCAAGCCTCATGTTTTCTCTAAAGGTGATCTAGTTCTCCTTTACGAACAAGATTGGGATATGCTAGGAGCAGGAAAATTCTAAGCTATGTGGCGAGGTCCTTATATCGTTAGATGAGTTTTGGAGAAAGGATCTTATGAGTTAGTGGACTACGACGATATCCCTTTGAGTGAACTCAGAAATGGGTTGTACTTAAAGAAGTACTATGCCTAAGATCACATGTGCATGAGTACATGTATTTTATTGTATCATACTTCTTGTGTGTTACTGTAATATTCTTTTTCGTTATCTAGTCTTTGCCCTCGACCGCTTATGTTACGTTATGTTTGGTTTCCAGATGTCGGAGTCTTCACTACCCCACATTGGCTTTGCTGATGGTGCTAGTCGTAGTACTCAGAACCTTGCTTCTGTTGCTTGGGAAATCTACGCCCCTACAAATGAACTTATCACTCTACGAGGTGTGTGTCTCGGTCGTGCAACCAACAATATTGTAGAGTATAGCCTCGTCATCGAATTGTTGATTGATGTTATTTCGCTCGGTATCCGCCACTTGGTTATACGACTCGATTCGCAGCTAGTAGTACTACAGCTACGTAATGTCTATGTTATTCGAAGTCCTACTTTATTACGGGTATATTTACAAATTCGCCTCTTGGAATGTTATTTTGATTATATTGAGTATCAGCACATTCCTAGATGTCTAAATACATTGACTGATGCATTAACTAATTATGTATTAGACAGACATTTGGGCCATTTATAAACCAATCATATCACATGTATCACACAACACACGATAAGACGGTAAAAGTCGTATATATGTATATAACGATCAAAAGTTTTTACAAAAAAAAATCGTCCAATGAMCAAAATMTCAAAATGTGAATCTCATAGCTTCTACAAAATAGMGTCATGGGTGACACTCACGATAACACACAACTRCTCGAGCCACCCTACGAAGCAGTCAACTAATAGACTCTGACACGCCCACAGTGTGGCGCTGATAACGCTTAGGGATCTCTCCAATAGCCATATMTGGGATGTCAGCGGTCAACCCCTCCAAGTTCTACTCCACTGCCTCGTAGTCTTTGACATCTCATCAYGCCACTGGAGCCGCCTCTCCTCGTCGTTGGATAGGAGACGTTCCTGGAGGTCGATATAGMCCCACATCTGTGTCATCAAAAAGAGATTTTTTTATTAGTTCTTAGACAAACATAAAAACATTTTATATGATAAAACTTGCAAAAACAATTAAAAAGAACAAAATGTGTACTTCTTACCTAAATCACCCCATTGAGCATCCTCGGGTAGGGCCAAATACAGATCCCCTCGAAAATCCAAACCAACGTATGCGTAGTCATCAACCATCAACATCTATGGCCGCAACTAGTCGAAGAATGAATCATTGTACTTGATGATAGGCCCAACTACGTGTCGGGCCATGAGGTTGCACCACCTCAGCATCCTCGGATCCTATGGGGCCGGTAAACCCCAATCAACCTGTAATCTCAACAATGGAACCCTCTCGAGGAAGAAGGACACAAAAAGTGATTTGTACCCAAACTGCTTCAAGTTGCCCGTCCGACACTTCGTCAATTTCCTCTTCATACAATTTCCTCTTCATACTATGGAGAATGGCATCCGACCAATTGAAGAATCGTGGCTCTGTTCACTCTATGGCGTATTGGAAGTAGCTCTGAAGAGTCATGTGTGGAGCTGCGCTCCTGACCATGCATGCTATAGTGAACAAAATGATTCGCAAGGTTAATTCTTGGACCCCCCAAATAGAAACCTTGTCTTTATTTTTTTCTGCCTCAGGAACACAGTACTGGTGACAATACTCACTCATAGAGAGTCTGCCACCTCGACTACCAGTCAAGCTAGTGTGGTATCCACACTGTGATAACCCTGTTAGAAATTAGATATCTTCAATATCTAGAGTCAATGTGTGGACTCCCACGTGAAACAACTGTTGGTCCACGTCCCACATATGAACCAGGTACTCCAACAATCTGAGTTAGGCCCTCATGCCCAGAATCTTGAAGAATTTCAAGAGCCCACAGTCTCGAAGGGCAGCGATGGTACCCAGGTCATTCCCGACAATGGCATCCTCCTTCTCATGTTCTCTTTCTCGCCACTCCAGCATCGTGATGGTCAAATACCTATACAAGAACCATAAGAGAAGGATTAGCAACTTATTTCAAACCTTGGTTTAATTTTTATTGAGAAAAAATCAAATTTAAATTTCATTTTTCGCCCCCTGCAGGTGACCCTTTAGCACAATGTGAGATTCTCACAGGTGCCCTTAAGGCCGCCTACAAGAATCCTATATTTTCGCAGGTCCCGCATGGTCATCCTGCGAGAATTCTCGGGCACAAATTATGGCCCTGAAATGGAATTAAAACCCTGAATATTGTCAATGAAAACTAAAAATAAACCATGGAAAAGGTAGAAGATCAAAAGCTTACCTCGTTGGTGGAGACAGTTCACCAAATGGTCGCTTGTGCCTCCCGCGATCGTGCAACGAAATTTGGGGGAAAATGAGGTGTATTGGACAAATTTTTTGGCAAAATCACAATGAAAGTGGTAAAATCCCTTTTTACCCATATTTATTCACTTTTTACCATTTTTTGTTGATTTTTATATTGTTTTGTCTATAAAACCCAATACCTAATATCCCTATGAGTGTGACTTTTTGCAGGTGTTATCACCCCATAAGTTATGGGAATCAACTGGTGACTAGGATATTATCTGTCTCTAGTATTTTTGTTGACAAATGATTTTTCATTCTGCAAATAATTTGAAAAAAAAAAAAGAGGGCATAAAAGAATTGAAATAAAAATCCCCATGTAATAATAATAACTTGGTCCATACCTTTCAAGCATG
>JZKD02S1674921.1:341731-353307 GCA_000966675.3 Picea glauca
TTTGGTAGTCCTTAGATGACTAATGATGGGCATCATGTTGTCCATAACATAATAAAAAATGATTCTTTTAGCCTTGGTTTGTTTCTTCCTGTATGTTGCCCTGGTTATGTTTATGGTGGGTTCTTCAATTACCCTAGTAATCAGCTCTTCTAGATCACTCTCTTCAAGAATGTTGAGTATTTTTCACTTCTAATCATTGAAGTTGGAAGCCCCTACAAGTCTATCTTCAACTTTGACTAAAGAGGAGGCCATGCTGAGTTATGGATCAGTTTAGTAGAGGATATGTTGTTGATCTGCAAAACAAACCTTAACAATATGGATCTACACAGGCTCGAGTCTACACTTCTTGAGCTCTTTTCACGCCCTAAGCTCTGAAACCATGTTAGAAATAAGGAAAAGAACATAAATAATACTTTTCAAAATTTTATGTTTACTAGATCAGCGAGTACACAACAGATATAAATAAAGATTCTCGATCAGAGGCACATAAGAAATATAGTAGATCTGAAAACAACAACTATAGATATAAAACAAGAAATATTTCTGAGCATGTAAAACAAGTAGATCTGAAACAATCAATTATTTATGAGTATGTAAAACAAGTAGATCTGAGCTTTGAACAAGTAACTCAAACTAAAGCAAATGCAACTGAAACTTACCTCTGAGATTTACCTCTTGAACAATGATAGAAGAGCTTGGCACACAAGTGAATATAATCCTCTGTGATATGCTCAGATCTAGTTTAGGTTCATAGATCAACCACTTAGGGTTTGATCTCTGTCAAGGAGATCATAGGATTGTTTTTCCAAAAGACAAAAACCCCAAACTGTTTTCTTAAATAGAAAACTCTTATAACAATGACACACAGGGATGGATCTGGCAGCTAGAGAACGTGTGGCAGCAATGAAAAGAAACCTGGAAGGAGATTCGTGGCCCTCACTAGTTCCAGATCTGCACACAGGGGTAGATGACAGCCTACAATAGAGGGCCAGCGATTATATCACACGGATCTCACACAGAGAAAGGAGGGTCGACTGCTTGAAAAGAGCAGATTTGTTGAGTGAAGGGTGGTTGAATGCTTAGAAGAGGGAAGATATGTATAGTAGGGTGGTCGGCTTCTTAGAAGAAGACAGATCTGTGTAGTAACAGTGACCTAGCAGAGTCATCAACTCAGCAAGAGAACAACCAATAGGATAACACCTAGATACTGCCTTCCATCACAAAGAAATATGAACCGAAACTTGAACATTCAATGGGGCCGCGAGACTCAGGAAGAATATCACAGAAGTATTTGCCACTTTGAAGAGGAGAGAGTGAGTGTGAGTGAGTGTAAGTTAGAATGAAAAGGTAGGTTCTAATTTATAGTTTTAGGTTAGGGCTTAGGTTAATAAAATATTGATTAATATAATGACATATTATTTAATATAAATATCAAATTAATATGTCAAATTAAATATTAATTAATATTTTTAAATTAACATTACAAAACCCCAAAAACACAAAATTAAGAACCCTACTCATACTCAAACTCAAAAACCAAGGATGAAGATCAATCAAGGGGTTAGGAAAGACAAGGGGTTTTCTTAGTGGTAAAACATGTCCATATAAATCTCAAGGTGACCAATAAACTTTATCATCACTGCATAAGGGGGAGTACATCACACAATGTGGTCATGCCCATCTTCATAGTCTCTCCTAGGTCCCATGGACCATCCTGGGAGAGAGCAAGAGGATCACACATCAACACGTCTTGGTATTACACCAAGATCTACCTGGTCAAAGACCAGGTTTCCCCAGAACACATCTGGGGTCTTACCCACCAAGGTACAAGACCAAGGATCAACACATTTAAGGATTGATCCAGAATCGGATCCAGGACTTGATGGGGCTCAGAAAGGCCTAAAAATAAAAGTTCTCATAATGGCTTCAAAACGTATGTGTGTGTAGGCCTCATCGATATGAACCCAATGCAACTTGAACGGGCTCAAACGAACATCGTATGCTCAAGTTATGGCAATCTGTTCGTTTTGCCAAATAGGCAAAAAAATGATGATTGTACAGTCCATATAGTACTACGTGGTAGCTGATTGTACAGGCTGTACAATTGTACAACTAACATGGCAGGCACAATTGGCAGCTTCTAGAGGTGACACGTGGTAGTCTAGCTGGGCATACGGACGTTGACATGGACATGACAGTTGGCCCAATTTGGGGGTGACACATGGCACGCCCTACGATGACACGTGGCACGTTCGTACGGATGACGTGGCACGCCCGTATGGATACATGTGGCACATCCATACAAATGACATGGCATGCCCTACGACGACACATGGCAGACAGTGACTAGGAAAGGATGTGCTGACATGGCCGGTAGATGAACGAATAGCAAGCTGACACGTGGCAGTTATGATGAAGTGTGGGAAGGTGCCACGTGGCCCAGACATGGAATTCCACGTGTCACCCATCGGTTGGCTCATTGTTCATTTGCAAAAAAAAATTGGAGTCTACGAGTTTCAAACCGGAGACCTTCCACCGAGCTAGTGACTTGGCAGGCCGGGCTAGCCAGCCCGCCTGCGCATTGGTTCTTAACTATACTTGGCATTATAATATTTTAAGTTTTGTTATTGGTTCATTTGGGTGTGAAAAGTGTTGGGCCTTGGCCCCAGCCATTGATTTAAACCCTCCATTGAAACATCCACATGACCTTGCAGTGTGACCACAATGGTATTATGCACGCGGTGGTGGCAGTTGGCCCTCGGTTCAGCACCCATAGCCATAAGACCCAGTGTTTAACGGTGGTTTATTTGTATACGGTTAGCGTCTGGTCGGTCGGGCTAGTGCGCCAACCAGGGTGCTTGACCAGGGGGTAAGTGTTATCACAGTGCGCATGGAAAAGGGTTAAACCGCAGGCACATGGCCCAATCGTATACGACCAGGTGCCAAACTTCGGGGGCTAGTGCGCTAAGGACCAGCGCCTGGCCACATGGAGGATTTACATACAACCAAGGGGACATCCAGTTAGGGGTTGCGCCCTTATTTCTCCAAAGTGGATTTAAAAACTTTATCATAGTGATTTACTATGATGTATTAAGCTGTTTTGGAGATTTTTTGCCATTTTGGGGGGATATTGGGCCCTTTTTTAAGCCAGATCTTGGAGGAAAGTTGGGAGATGGTTACCAACTTCAGATCTATATACTTCTTGAGGCTAGGGGAGGAGGTTCATAATAGGTTTATGCTGCCGGATTGTTGAGCCAAAACCATTGTCATGCAGGGAAGCTATTGAGGAGCGCACCTTTGCGGGCCATTTCTGGGAGCTTCGTTCATCTAATTTGGGTGCTGTCAGTTTTGATGGGTTCATGAGATCTGGTAGAACACGACCAGATCAGTTTTGTAACCTTTTGGAACTATCATGATGTACTTGTAAATATTTAAACAGAAATAATCAAAGCCCACTGAGACAAGCCCCAGAGATGTAGGGGAGATTGTCGAACTTCGTTATCACATTGGTGTATATGGTTTGTTGTTGTTTATACTTTATTTCAGATCTGCATATGTGTATATGGTTGTCATAATTCCTTCATACTTCTTTCTCTTTCTTTAAGCTTCCTAATTGGTTAATAAACACATGCATAATAACTCAACCATAGTCGTGTAAAAAATCTTTTCATATCAAGTTGGTATCAGAACTAGTTGACGTTTGAATTTGAGTTTGCATGTTTACCAGGGAAGAGCTCATCTCAAGGGAGAAAATGGCATCTATAGGAGGACTTTCTCAAGATGAGAAGGAATTCAGAAATTCGGTGTTTTCCATGGCCGAGATGGTGAAAGTGTTGTATGAAGTCTACTTGGAACGAAAGAGAACAGTTCAAGAGAAAGCTTCAAAGAACAACAAAGGTAAAGAAGGATTGAAGGAAGTGTCTTCTACATCTGTTTCAGAAAACATCTCTGAGGTATGCAGTGAAGGTCATTCATCAAATTCTCATTGTTCCCATCAAGATGGTTTTGGTGCATTTGAAAAATATACAAGAGGTATAGGTTTGAGATTGCTAACCAGRATGGGTTATGAAGGAAAGGGTCTTGRAATTGAGGGCCAAGGTATCATTAATCCCATTGAGGTTGTGGAAAGGCCTCGATATTTAGGATTGGGATATGGCGAAGTGRAGATTGGAGCATCCTCCAAGATGGGTTCCAAAACTTCAAAAGCAAGTAACGCTTGAAATGGCCAGCTTAATTCATTRCAGGAACACTTCACAAAAGGTAWTGGCGCATCAYTCGAGGATTGTGGTAGTGAATGCAAGTCATCTCCAAATCAAAATGAAGATCAACATGGAAGGTATAATGGTCATGTTTTTACCAATTCTTTTTTTTATTATAATAAGCATAATCAAGTATTCCGGAACTTGTGGAATCTTTATCCATGTACTTTTTCTCATTCACCCAAGCATTGTGTTGCCAAGTGTTGGAAGAGACAAACTCTGTACAAGAAACCTATGTCGACCAGGAAGGAAGCACGACATAAAGACTCAACTCCACAACAGAAGAACGAGAAGGAAAAATAGGTCTGGATGCCAAAAACTCAGTACACTTGTTACAACAGGAGTGGACATCAAAAGGCTAGTTGTTGAAAGCTTAATCTGGAGCTTCGTCCAAGGAAGGAAAAAATGATTTCCCATGTACTCACGATGGAAGAAATATTACCAGCGAAGCAAGAGGAACGTCATGAAGGAAAGAAACCAACCACTTGGTTTTTCCAGAAGTGGATGTCACAACTTCATTGTATTTTGCTTCCATTAATGTAATCACACATGTTGAAATGATGACCTGTTATAACATCATTTTTGTACAACATCGTGTTTTGTTTTYGTCCTTATGAGTATGTAATCAGTCAAAGTCCATTTTTGTAACCTTTTGGGGACCAAAAGGTTCTTTAGTGGGGAGGTGTGATCCAGAATCGGACCCAGGAGCTTGATGGAGCTCAGAAAGACCTAAAAATCAAAGTTCTCATAATGGCTTCAAAACATACGTGTGTGTGTTCCTTGTCAATACGAACCCAACGCAACTTGAACGGGCTCAAACGGAAGTCGTATGCTCAAGTTATGGCAATCTGTTCGTTTTGCCAAACAAGGAAAAAAATATCATTGTACAGTCCATACAGTGCCACGTGGCAGCTCACTGTACAGGTCGTACAGCTTATGTGACAGGCACAGTTGGAAGCTTCTGGAGGTGACATGTGGCAGGTTTACTGGGCATACAGACGCTGACATGGACAGGACATGTGGCCCAATCTGGGGTGACACGTGTCACCACTGCAAGGGTGACACGTGGCACACTCGTACAAATGACGTGGCACGCCCTACGACAACACATGGTAGGAAATGATTGGGCAAGGATGTGATGACCAGGCCGACAGATGGACGAATAGAAATCTTACACGTGGCAGTTATGATGACGTGTGGGAAGGTGCCACATGACCCACACATGGGCTGCCACGTGGCACCCATTGGTTGGATCATTGTTCATTTGCAAATATTTGTTGAACTCTACAAGTTTCGAACCAGAGACCTTCCACCGAGCTAGTGACTTGGCAGGTCGGGCTAGCCAGCCCACCTGTGCATTGGTTCTTAACTATACTTGGCATTATAATGTTTTAAGTTTTTTTATTGGTTCGTTTGGGCGCAAAAAGGGTCGGGGCTTGGCCCCAACCCTTGGTTTAAACCCTCTGATGGAACATCCACACGACCTTGCAATGTGACCACAATGGTATTACGCTCGCGGTGGTGGCAGTTGGCCCTCGGTTCGACACCCATAGCCATAAGACCCGACGTTTAATGGTGGTTTAGTTGTATACGGTTAGCGCCCGGTCGGTCAGGCTAGCCTGCCGACCAAGGTGCTTGACCAGGGGGGTAAGGGTTATCACAATGCGCGTGGAAAAGGGTTAAACCATGGGCACATGGCCCAATCGTATACGACCATGTGCCAAAATTCGAGGGCTAGTGCGCTAACAACTAGCGCCTGGCCACATAGCGGATTTCCATAGGACCAAGGGGCCACCAGTTAGGGGTTGCGCCTTTATTTCTCTAAAGTAGGTTTAAAAACTTTATTATAGTGATTTACTGTGATTTATTAAGTTGTTTTGGAGATTTTTTACCCTTTTGGGGGGATATTGCACCCTTTTTTAGGTCAGATCTTGGGGGCAAGTTGGGAGATGGTTACCAACTTCAGATCTATATAAACCAGGCCTTCTTGAGGCCACGGGAGGAGATTCAAAACATGTTTATGCTGCCGAATTGTTGAGCCAAAGCCATTGTCATGCAGGGAAGCTATTGAGGAGCGCACCTTTGCAGGCCATTTTTGGGAGCTTCGTTCATCTGATTTGGGTGTCGTCAATTTTGATGGGTTCGTGAGATCTGGTAGAACACGACCAGATCAGTTTTGTAACATTTTGGCATTATCATGATGTACTTGTAAAACTTCGAACAGAAATAAGCAAAGCCCACTAAGACAAGGCCCGAAGACGTAGGCAAGATTGTCGAACTTCGTTATCACATTGGTGTATATGGCTTGTTGTTCTTTATGCTTTATTTCAAAATTGCATGTGTATATGGCTGTCATAATTCCTTCATACTTCTTCCTCTTTCTTTAAGCTTCTTAATTGGTTAATAAACACATGCATAATAATTCAACCATAGTCGTGTAACAGATCTTTTCAGATCAAAGATCAATCCATGCATGGGGCAAGGATTCCCTAGAACATATCCAAGGGCCCTAAAATACATGTAGGGTCTTTACTGCTTGGCCCTAGACCAAGAACCCTAGTCATCCACAGGGGGCCCTCACAAGGGTCTTTTGTCATGGCACTCACTGCTTGGTCTCATACCAATAAACCTCAGGAGTGTGTTGGAGGCCCTAGTCCACAGCTAGGGTCTTATGCCATCCTCCAGGAGAATGGCTCTTGCAGCTGCATTAAATTCAACAAGTTGGCTTCGTTGGGGAGCATTCATATTTTAATGTACATGTAAAATAAATTTGATTAAAGCTGAGACTACACAATAGTGGTTGGTTATGCCTTGCACCACTAAACCTCTCCCTAATATAACGCCATCGCCCCAACCCAAAATATAATATACCATTGTGTGTATTATAACAATATGACAAATCTCTTCAACGATTCATTTCTAATTGACCGAATATGTCTAAGTAAGTGAAAAGTAAAGTTATTTTAAATTATAGTAGTTTAAATTTTGGTTGTTTTTAGGTTATTTTTTTAGTTTGATTTTGTCTAAAATCTGGTGAGGAATGGCTAATTTGAGTAGCTAAGTTTATATAATGGGAGTGCCCAAGAATTTTTTTCAACACATTTATTGTTAAAAAATACAATTTAAACAACAGCAAAAAAATTACAGATTTTGTCCAAATTTAAATTGCCGTATTCAATCAAAAACACCAAAAGTAGAACGTTTAGCTACACCTTTTAAATCTCCCTCTCCCTTTAAAAATATGGTTTAGAATCTTGAGGACCGTGTTTTCTGTTTAGCAACATGTGCCATTGCCATTCTCTTTTCTTTAAGACAAGAGCAGCAAGAAAATACTAACATTGCTAAATTACTGGTCCCAGTCCCAGCCCTGGCAGCGGATCAACTCCACTTGTAGAATGTTCGCCGGATTTTCTCTCGTGGTTGTCTTTCCTCCCTCCATTCGGCTTTGGAAAATGACGTCGGATCAAGCTCTAGCTTCCGGTACTGTCCACTTCCCCGCCATTCCGGTAACCGTAATATGCAATTCGCATTAGGGTACCCACCTTCTGCAGATCGCTTTTTCATGGCATCCATTTTTGAAATGAATGGTCTCCTTCACCCACCCTTTTAAAAATAAGCCAAGCAATAAAATACCTTACATAAATCGTCGGTCTATCAGGTTTCAGACACGCGGAGATCTGTCCAGTCCAATGATTGGTTATCGCCAGCAATTACACACTTTTCATAACTTCAAATTGTTTGGAATATTCATACTTGTCGTATAAAATGTAGATATTTTTGGAAAACAAATAGATGCAAAATTCATTGACGAGTACAATATAAGTGCAACCCCTTTATTTTATCTAATGTAGAAAATGCATGAGCTATCCTTCATCTTGTGTTGTGCTAAATGTAGAAAGAGTCAATTGTATTTCAGTGTTAATTTCTTTACAATTCCTCCTCAAAATATTTAGGTTATCGGTGTCCCCGAAGGGAAAATGCACAGAGAGAAAACAAAAGATTTTATCCAGTTTTTGTTACTCAGGTTATAGCCTCCATGTCATACAAGCCCAGCAATAAATGCTTGTCGAGTAATGACATCAATGATCAGACTCTTTCCCTTCCCGGCAACGCGTTGGACACTGATGGTCAACAATAATTACGTTGTTTGGTCTGTTATCTCTTAGCGGACCTTACTCCAGTACAGCAAAAGCAAAAGGCGAGATGCTTGTTGCATCATGTCATAAAATATTTATAGGTGGAAATACCTAGAAGAAGATCAGCCGATTTTCTGATCCATAATTATTTAGTAAATTTATTATTTTTTAATTTTAAAATGGATTTATATAAAAAGGGAGTTAGTTAAACTTTTTAATTATAGCGTTTTTGGCGGGAATCAAGTGATTTAAATTTGGATAAAAAAATTATTTTTTATTGTTTAAAATGTATTTTTGAATGTATAAATGGATTCAGCACGCTGAAAAACCTTTGAGCACTTCCATTATACAAACTTAACCACTCAAATCTATTTTTTGTTGTTTAAATTATATTTGTGAATACCCTAAAACACTAAAACACTTCTATTATACAAAAGACAAAACATTTAAACTACTCTTATAACAAATTATAATCTTATAACAAATTATAATATGATAATCCAGAACAATCGTATCATCTTATTATTAATTAATAATAAAAAGTTTCAAACACCTCAACCAATTACTTATCTCGTACATTTATTGTCTATAATAATTGGACCACCCACCGCTTAATAATCGTTCAGGGCTTCCAAGATTGAGAAATTATCACCTATCTATTAAGACTTCTCTTATTTGTTTTCTGGAGTGAGATGATTTATTAAGACTTATCTTATTTGTTTTATGGAGTGAGATGATTTTTTGGTAGATTAATTTATTTCCTTAAAGATTACTCGATCTTATTTGTTTTCTGGAGTGAGAAGATTTATTAAGACTTCTCTTATTTGTTTTATGGAGTGAGATGATTTTTTGGTAGATTACTCGAGCGTCGTGAAATCTTGCCTGCCCTGTGCCCCCTGCCCCCTTTACGTCTATTCTAAGGTAGGACTGGAAAATTAGACCTATTTTGATGTTTTTTTGCAGGGGCGTTTAAGGCAGGTGTGCCTGTCTATTCTCAGTGTTGTTGGCAGCCTTCTCCAACACCAAGCTTTTATGTCAAAGCTACACTGCCTGTGCAATCTAGTCTGGATTTACGTAGGAACACAATGAAATACAGAAATATACATAAACACAAAGATGCAGCGGAAATAAGACTTCATTTCATTAATAAGAAATGACTGAAATATGCTTACAGACAGAATGGAAATAAACTAGCTAGAGCGCTGGTAGCTTATCTCTGAGAAGAGATGTGGCCGCTACTCGCATCTGTGAGAAAATAATTACAATGAGGCTCTAAAGGCCCTTTTTACAATAAACGGGAATGCCAAAAGTCCTAGACATCCAAAAACCTAACCCTGGGAGATGAAGCACCAAAAGTCATGTGGGCCCCGTTTGATTAAGTTGGTGCATCAACTTCCCGGGGTCGTAACTTTTGCATACGATCTTCGTTTTAGGTGTATGATAGCTCGTTGGAAAGATCTATCCGAGGCCTACAACGCTCGAGACAAAATAACATCGTTAAATGTTATTTTGCAAGAGAAAAATACCCAAAATCGTTTAGGGCCTCAAAATGGCCCCAAAAGTTCAGGACCTGAAAAAAACTGCTAAAAATAGTAAACTATGCGAAAACTGAAAAACTGAAAGAAGCAATGGTGGGGGTCCAAGTGGAATAGGTGGGTGGCCACCAATATCCACCTAGATCATTCCTCCCCCCTTAGGAAGCAATGGTCCCCATTGCATTGAGTTCCTCCATGAGATGAGGAAACTTCTGCTGAACTTGGTCCCTGGTGAGCCATTTGCCTTGGTGAAGGAGTTGGCCTGCTTTTACAACTCGATATAGCGGTATCCTTTGTTTTCGAGTCTTCTTGATCTGTGTATCCATGATCTGATCAGTTCTGGCTTGTTCCATGCAGTCTAGATTTAACTCTGTTGGTGTGAATTGCTCTGCCATGTCGGATGTGTCTAGTAGAGGTGGAAAGTAGGGTTGAAGGCGGTCCACATTGAACACTGGGTGCAGACCAAGGAATGGTGGAATGCTGAGCTCAAAGGCATTTTCCCCTACAGCCTTGGTGAGGGTGTACTGCCCATATCGAAGCGGATGAAGCTTGCAGTGGGGTCCAGCGAGGCGCTCCTTTTGCAAATGCAGCCACACTTTGTCGTCCACTTGGAAGTTGTGTGACACACGATATTGATCATGTCGTTGCTTGTACTTAGCATTGGCTCTGTCCAAGATGTCATGAACCTGTTGGCATATGTGTTGAATGTGCTTAATGAAGTTGTTTGCCTTCTCTGCCTCAGACTGGACATGAGCTGAATCTTCCTGAGTAGCCACAAATGGCATGGCTATGTCAACGGGACATAGTGGCTGGAATCCCAAGCCCACTTGAAAGGGGTTGTGGCTAGTTAAGCTATGGAGAGCCCGGTTGTAGTTGTGTTGTACATAGGGGAGGCTCTCATCCCATGTGTGTGGATGCTTTGAATTGTACATGCGCAGAATGTGTACAATCATCCAGTTGACGACCTCTGTATGGCCATCAGTTTGCGGATGGAAAGTTGTGGAATTGGTGAGCTTGGTCTCCAACATCGACCAGAGGCTGGACCGAAATGTACTGAGGAACCTACTGTCCCGATCTGAGATGATAGACTGTGGGATCCCAAAGTGTACCCACACTCGTTCAAAGAAGAGTTTAGCAGTGGCTTCTACTGTGATGTTCTTTTTGCAGGCCATCATAATGGACATCTTCGAGAATCGGTCGACGACCACAAAAACACAGTCATTGCCATGCTTAGTAGAAGGAAGGCCCGACGTGTAATCCATAGAGATGGATTCCCAAGGTCGACTGAGGGTAGGAAGCGGAGTATAGAGGCCTTGCTTCTTGATGGTCGGTTTGGCAACGGCGCAAGCAGTGCAGGACTTGATGTACTTCCCGACATCTTGTCGAAGGTTCGGCCAATGGAAATACTTTTGCAGTATTGCCACGGTTTTCTCGACCCCGAAATGCCCAGTGACTCGACTGTAGTGTGCCTCCCAAATCATCTTGGCACGCTCGCTTGAAGGAACACAAAGGTGTCCCAAGTGACAAAGCGGGGCATCCTGGAGGTGAAAATTGGAAACTTGCTTACCCTCCAAGAGTGTATTGTATGTGTGGCCGAATTCTGGATCACTTGTGTAGAGAAGCGGCCAATCGGAAGTCTCGTGCCC
>JZKD02S1674921.1:355900-393837 GCA_000966675.3 Picea glauca
AAAGTCATGTGGGCCCCGTTTGGGTAAGTTGGTGCATCAACTTCCCGGAGTCGTAACTTTTGCATACGATCTTCGTTTTAGGTGTATGATAGCTCGTTGGAAAGATCTATCCGAGGCCTACAACGCTTGAGACAAAATAGCATCGTTAGATGCTATTTTGCAAAAGCAACATACAAAAAAAACATTGTTTAGGGCCTCAACATGGCCCCGGAAGTTCAGGACCCGAAAAAAACTGCTAAAAATAGTAAACTATGCGAAAACTAAAAAACTGAAAGAAGCAATGGTGGGGGTCCAAGTGGAATAGGTGGGTGGCCACCAATATCCACCTGAATCACAATCGTAATAGCAAGTCAACATGCAAGCCACCAGTGTTGTTGGCAGCGTTCTCGAACACCAAGCTTTTATGTCAAAGCTATACTTCCTGTGCAATTGTAATAGCAACAAAACTCAACATGCAAACCACAAGGTTCTAAATGTAAAGCATCTATTAACTGCTATACAAATTGACTTACACTCGACTTAAGTGAAATAACTTCATTAAACCCAAGGCAACTAAGGCAGGGAGTAGCTGATATGCAGTTCTCCCTTGTTTTTTCTATATTCGATGAAGTTAAAGAAATCATGGATAACTTAATTATTGAAAATCGATTATGTCCACTCAACCTGAACCCATAACAATTTTAAAACATATATTTCAATTTGGTAACGTCGTGTGAGTGGAAAAGATTAAAAATATGAAATTAGAAGCTTGAATGCCTATTAAAATTTTGAGAGGGCCTACAAAGTTCTCCTTGTTACACACATTCCTTTGTCAATAGCTCTGCATATTTTATGGACTATATAAGATGAGAACAAAATGAAATATTGTGGTATTTACTTGTTTACCAAAACCATTTTTTTTCAATTTCAATAACATGTTTAAAACCATTTTTTTTTCCATTTCAATAACATGCATATCCATCATGGTTGACGGATTGTGACAAGGTGTTGTGATTCAAACAATCCAAGTTCAAAATTTTGCATATCCATCATGGTTTAGGGATTGTTAAAACTTTGCATATCCATCATGGTTTAGGGATTGTCACAAGGTGTTGTGATTCAAACAAATCCAAGTTTAAAATTTTGATGGGTGTAGGGATTGTAACAAGGTGCTATGATTTAAACAATCCAAGTTTTAAATTAATTTTGATGGGTGTAGAGTCCTTATGTGCATGAAAAAAGGTGTTTGATCTCAAAAAATCTTTCGTCCATCATCAAAAGTACTTACACACACCTGACAAGTCAAATTGATTTAAGTAAACATTAATAAAATACTTTATCTTTAGGTTATTGTCTATTCTCCACTTCTTATGATTATGATTAATGGTCTACTTAAATCCTAATAAGATATTGTATCTTTATCTAATGATAGTAAGTTCCTCATATTACCTCTTCCTTTTCTCTTTCTCTTCTCCACTTCTTGATTATGGCATTTCACTATTTAAAATTAGACATATTTAGATAATATATATATATATATATATATATATATATATTTAATAGAATGTTTTATTTTTTATCTAAAACTCATAAGTAATATTTAATAATAATAATAATAATAATAATAATAATCTAATTTTAAAGTCACAGTCAAGCCAAACACCAAATTGATGTATGAAACCTCCTTATTTGTGGGACATAGAAACTCCTCCGCAAAGTGAATTACAAATTGACTGCTAGAATCTACGAAGATGTACATACCTTACCCCCTCTGACTTTGATCACTCTCAAATTTATTTAATTTAGGTTGAGAATCCAAGGAGCGCTAACCTCCTCTCTTATTATTAGTTGGTGCTAAGTGGGTGGCTTTGCAATATGTTGTGCTCAAAGTAATACATCCAATACAAAAATACAAAAACAGGTTGTCATGATGAAGTTCTATTTGTTTTGAGTACAATGTATAACATAGCAGCATGTTAGAAGGAAAAATCTCCAATTAATCACGTCTTTAACTGATCCCTCTGCATCCTCGAATTCAGCGTACACCCAAAAAGCAAGACTGACAATATAGACCTGAGACAAACTGACATTTAGGTCTTACATTAGACATTTTCTTGGAGTAAACCATAGACGTCAAATAAACTTAATTAGAAAAGGAATATCTAACTCTTTGCCAAAGGAACTAAAACTCCAAACCATTTGATGAATAGTTTTCCAAAACCAAAATTTTGTGGAGTAAACCATACACGTCAAATAAACTTAATTAGAAAAGGAATATCTAACTCTTTGCCAAAGGAACTAAAACTCCAAACCATTTGATGAATAGTTTTTCCAAAACCAAAAGCATTTGCAATCTTACACCTATCTATTGCCAAAAGGTCAGACTTTACTGTACATACTTCCATTTATGTATTAAAGTTACCAAGTTACTCAAAAGGAAATCACTGCCGGCAAAACATATTACAGTGCTGGTAAAATACAAGACTAATTACAGAGGCAGATTAAGTTTTGTGAATGAATGTATTTACATTTACAGTGGTAGTAATTTTTACATCAGCTTCACCTAATAAAGTATTTGAATATTGATGAACTCTTCCGGTAGATTGCATAAAGAAGACTGGCTGGCAGCGGAATCTTTTCTTCAAGTGCAAGGTTATGCACTTTGATAAGAACTTATACAGATGGGGTAACAAAAAATAAAGAATTGAATCACACGGTGACATCCCCAATTATGATTACCAAAATCTATCCTTGTTGACACTCAGATAACCTGCCATAACTTTCCCACCAGTACTTCTCATGCCATCTACAAGGAAACACCATGTTGAACCGAGAGCCCCAATGAAAAAATCTGCTTCAGCAGCCATCAAGAAGTTCACTAGAGGATAGTTGGTACTGGTTTCTCTACCCAGACTAGCCTCATAAGCTGGCATAGTCATGTTTCCCACCTGGCGTGTAACATTCGTGTAGTAAAAGTTCCACCCAACATATGATTTTGTCTGTTCGATGACTTCCTGCAATATCAAGAATAAATTAGGCAATAGAGACAACTCATGATCAAATCATCAATGACCATCGAACCAGACTGATGTAGCATCAATTCAATGTATAGCTGAGAACCTCTCCATATTATGGTGTTTGTGAAGTATTCTGCTACTACATCTTAAAAGATTGACCAGATAATTTCACAACTTAGGCAGTGATGCAAGTTTGAACGGCAACGCCTTGGTGCATTGTTTACAAAGTCACGACGTATAGTACAAGCAATGTTTACATGCTTGGCGGCTGCAAACAATGATGGCAATAATGTAATTTGGTATTGGAAGGTATCCTACAACATACCACGCATCTCCAATGACAACAAAGAACATTAGCAGTTGAGAAAGTGGTGATTGATGGGGTAGATATAGAGATTTATCAATCAGCTGCTGCATTTTCAGTATCAAGAGATTAAGAGTTAAAAATTGTGTAATTGTATTTTACTCTAAAAAATAAAAGAAGCTTTAAATGTGTTATGAAAAGTTCCTAAACAAGGGGCATGCCATGTAAATAATGTACATACAAAAATATTATGGAAGTTTCCATGTTGTGACTCATTTATGCATCAAGACAAGAATAGATGTAACCAAAGAGAAGCAACCTTGAATAAGTTGAAACTGGAAAAATAGTGGGAGACGAGAGCAAATTCATACAAAATACTGAGGCAACTGAAAAGGCAACTGCAATAAGTTGCTAAACTTATCTAGCAATCGCAACTAGTCAAGAAAGAAGAGGGACCCATTATGTGAAAGTCAGCCACTGCAATATAGACTTGTAGGAGGAAGAAGAATCATTACCAAGGGACCTTTGACCAAGTATGAGCTAACATAAAGATAAACGAATTAGCAACTTTAGTCTACACTATCAAAACATTGACATTCCCATTTCAAACAACTCGTACTCAATTTGGAAACCAAAACCATTTCCAATTTCAAGCGATTTAGCTATAGGACCATCCCCAATTTTTCCAGATGGGCCCCTTTGCATCCAGAGTCATTTTTCACAAACTATCATCAGGAATGACCTTACAAGGTTGCACAAAAGCTTGTTTGTTTGTTTCCTGGAGCCTTTGGGTATAGCTAACTGTACTCCATGACAATGAATTGCTCAAGTCCTTCACCCATATCTCTTCCCACCTATGAAAGCCTTTTTTTCCCAGTTTCTTTCCAGCATACAAGGAGACTAAACAATCTTTTGTCTATGCAAAGGGAAAGTACAAATGACCCTAACTAATGTTTTTTTTTTTCCAACGGTTTCTGGTTAAGGGAGACATCCATGCCTGATTTTAAAACAAAAAGTTTTTAGACTACAAACCAGTTTTTATGTTCCACCAGGAAATATCTGGTAAATGTTTCCTGGCGGAAACATTTGCTAGATTTTTCCATATCCATTTCCATAAAAAGAAAGATGTCATGTACAGAAATGAACCCCAGCTAAGATGTTTCAGTTATACAGCTTACAGTCATATTTAGTGAGCATTATTTCTCACTAAATTCCCAAGAAATGACTCACTGAAACTCTCCACAAACTGAACAAGAAATGCAGGTTTAATCAACATTAAAAAATAGGCTGCATGCACAATATTCAGAAGATATAGATACAGGACCAAACATCTTATCACGACCTATGGGGCAAGCCGATGATGCAGTTTGATCCTACCACATGTCCCCATCAGAGGTGATATGTAAAGCCTCTTTATCTTCATCACAGATGTTAGCCACCAAACATACATGGATCTTCTGAAATAATTCAGAAAGAAAATTGTCAAGGGATCTCTCGGTCTGTTTCTAAAGCCTTTATCATCCTCTGCATTTTGTGCTTGCCAACTTTTATAATAACTGCAATAGGACTAAAAGAAAGTCCTTGTTACACCTCATATTGTATGAGGTTCCACTTTGTGACTTTCATCACATTGATGGAGATTTGCTGCTGGTTCTTTGGAGATCTTTGGCATGGGGAAGTCTCACTTCTCCTTGGTTGGATTATTGTGCTTGCTGCTTGGTGGCCTTCTCACATGTGCTTGCCTTGTTGATCACCCCTTGGTTGCACTTTTGGATGGCTGTTTAGCATACTATCTCATTATGGTGTGGTTTGGTATATATGCTATCTTGGATGGATGATATGGATGATGGTCTAAGCCCCCCAAGGGGTTAGATGATGGTGTTAGGAGGTAGATATTTCATAATGTTGTTGATGTTTTCCTAGTGACTCGGTGTGTTGATGTATGATGTCGGTGTCACTAGGAGGGGGTGTTCTACATGGCCCCCGTGTGTTGGATGTATGATGGGGAACACACTTGATGATTGGATGGGTTAGCACTTTGTTATGTCCGCTTTCTCTTACGATGTTGCTATAGTGGAATGATTCATGTTGCTTTGGTGGGATTTTCTTAGGTGACATAACTTAATGATGTAACATTTGCTAGATATCACCTAGGGGGAAATGTGTTTGATGATGTTAGTACCCTCATTGATGTGTTATTTCCTAAGTTTGAGTTAGAGGGTGGGGGGGTTACTACATATGATTTGATGGTGAGCTAATCTTTTTCCTAAGGTTGGATGATGACTTTTGCTAGGGAGAACATCTTTTATCTACATGGTACAACGCTTTATTAGAGTGCACCCTTCATTGGCACACATGTTCATGGTGATTTAATCAGTTCGTGACTATTTGGAGGGGTACTATGGTTTTATTTCAGCGTTAACCTTAGTGCACACATGTTGAGGTTGATTTAAGTGTTTTAATTTATTTAGATTAAGGCTAATAGCTTGAGCACCCTACTTCATCGACTTCCTTTTCACACTTGAAGGGGTTAGTTGGAGTTGGTTGAGGATTTCTAATGGTGTGCCCCACTTCTTGGGCACAATTTCCCAAGCATGCAATATTTTATTTGTTTCTTGGAGAGGCTTGTAGACTTCTCTAGGGCGCACTCAGTTGGGTTGGTTGGACATCTTTATGACATGGCATATGGAAGAGTATTTGATTGATGAGTTCTAACCACCTTGGCACAATCTCTTAGGGCATACTTCATTGGAGAGTGTTTTATTATTTGTCGGCGGTTGAGGTAGTTGCATGGAACACTTTTCTAGGGTGCGACACACTTCATTGGAGAGTGTTTTATTATTTGTGGGTGGTTGAGGTAGTTGCATGGAACACTTTTCTAGGGTGCACCTCTCCTAGGTGCTCTCTCATCTTTATTGCATGGTTATTTCAGCTACACTTGTCATCTTTTGACCTTCATTGGAGAGCACCCTCACCTCTTTGACTTAGCACATATATTGTTTTAATGGAGGTGGTTATGAAGGACTTTTATTGGGAGGCGTGTGGCATACTGAGGGCCACATGTGTTGCTTTTGCATATTTACTTGGTCCTATTACTAATTTTTAGCATATTCTTGAAGGGAGCATTTCTGGAGACACTACTTGTTATTCTTGGAAATATATATTTTATTATATCATGGAGTTTTGGCATGGTAAAAACCCTAATTCGCCCTTATCTCCTTGGATTTGTATTGTTGGAGATGGTCCACTTGCCATGTTAGGGTTTTGACTACTTCATCTCTTGTGGAGCGCTCCATATACATGGCATCTTGGACATTCATCCATGGAGTTGGTTGCCTTGGGATTCACACATGTGGATTGGTTGCATGCATCTTATGGACCTCTTGCTATTTTTGGAGGCGATTGTTGTGCAGCATTCTCATAGGAGGATTATTATATTGTTTATTCTCTCATGCATCTTGAAGGGCGCACTTAGTAAGTTCTGCTATGTGGACCTTGGAGCACATCCTCCTATGTGGAGACTTATTTTATTATATCTTGCATGCATGCATTCTGGGAGGGTGCATTCCATGTGGACACTTGGAATTTGACTTAGTTTGGTGCCTATTTTGGTGGTGCAGCCCCTTCATGAGAATTATTTAGTGCATACCTCTCTCTATTTTTAGATGGAGCAAGTTGGCTTGAAGAGGCTTATGTCCACATGTGTTTGATTTGGTCAACCATGAATTGAGGAGAGATCTAACAAATCCATTCTTATAATATTTGTTTGAGTTGTTATGGAATTAGTTAGCAAATAATAATATTTTATTGTATGAGAGAAGAGACGCACTCTATAAAGAGGATCTCTCTCTCCATCGTTAAGGTGACTAAGAATTTGGGGATTGAGGAGCTCTTCCCTTGGGCTACATTGTAAATCATGTTAACAAGCTTAATGGAAGACTGGAGGTATCATTTTATCAGATGTGAGGCTTAATTTTTGCATGCTTTTAATATTGTTGGATAATTGTAGGAACCTCTTGCAAATAATGTTTTATGAAGGCCTTGTAACGGAATATTTTCCATTTAGGTAGGAGTAATGTGAGGAGGTTCTCCTTCTTATTTCCTTTTGCTATTATATTTCTGCATATATAAATCCTTCACCTATCAATAAGTGGTTGTTGTAATTAATATATCATTGTAGGGCAGCACCTTCATCAACGTGTTCAAGAGTGGCACCGATAGGGCTCTCCAAGAGTTATTTTTGTAATCATTTCCAACACTATTAAGGTTGATTGTGGCATCCTATTTGCAACCCTTTCCTCCTGTTGGTTTGATCTACTCTGCTATTGGTCTAGGGGGTTCTTTATGGTTTATTCTAATTTACCTTACCATTCTAGATTGACCCTGGTTCAGATTCGATAAGCTTCCCAACAAAAGCCCCTTAAACTATCGGCCCCTCTGGTAAACCAAAAGGCAATGCAGCACACAGAGTGTACTGCGCAGTCTCACCCAAGATAGCTCTATGGGTGGCTACAATACTCAGGTGTTTGCAACCTGAGACTGAGCGGAGATATGTGGTAGTGCGTTGTAATCTCTATTCATTCAGTCTAACTTCTAACTCTAACAGTCATTCTATGCATGCATGTGCAATACCAGATCTACTTAGTTACTTCATTCATCTAACATTCATCAATTAGTCAAACATAAAGACGCATACATTCATTCACATAACACGGTGTTACCGTGGTTCACCCCCTCCTAGGCTACATCCACAAATATTTAGCTCTCAAGCTTTATTATAGTTCAGAAATATATCATGTCACGCGTGGTTACAATCTTAGGTCTCACCCTTTTCCACGGGCTCCTCGATCCCTGTGAGGCTGACTAGATCACACTAGGCTCCTCAGCCTACGATCTAACCCTCAGGATCGAGTCACTCACTACTCCCCTAGCTCACTAGCTGAATGACTCATACAATTCTTACAACTCTCTCCCTCTCTGTCTCCCTCTCTCCCTCTGTCTCTGTTGTCTCTCTTTCTCCTCTAAGTACTACTTATTTATCTCCTTGGCTCACCAACCATTACAATGCATTACAAAAACCCTAACCCTAGCGTTGTTAGGTCTTCCTTGCATGCGCGCCTAGCCTGCTTCTCTTACACGTGTTGCTTTTCCTTCCAGCTGTCTTTTCCTCCTTGCATGCTTCTCCTCCAAAAATAGCCTTTCTTCCTTACTAGGCCTGCATCCAACAGGCCCCCAACACTGACATGTGGCTCGTCCCGAGCCACCTCAACTTTATGCGCTTCTTCAATCTCTCCTACGAGAGCCTGGAACTTCTCTGTGAGTTCCTTTGCTTGCGTTTGAGCCTGTGCGGTCTTCTCCCTGAGTGCGTTCAATACCTGCACTGCAATCTCGTCGCTAATCATCTCTGCGCACTCTACCTGAGTTTGTGCCATGTTCTTCTTTGTGTCTTTTGCTTGCACAATGACCTTTGTCACCCGCTCTTGGAGAGGTTCCATTTGAGCTTGGCACTCCTTCTGTGTCTGCACAGCTATGAGTTCTTCCTGCAGCTTCTTCATATCCTGTGCTCCTTTAACGCGCTTAGTGATCAACATCGTCTTCTGCCTCTACTTGAGGTCCTGGATAGTTGCACCTATCCTCTCCTCCTCCTGGTCCCACTGCTGGACCTATTGATCCTCCTCCAGCTTCGTCCATAGTTGTGTTTCTTTATCGAACAAGTCGACAATTGCGCTGACTTGTCGCTCCATCTCCTCTATCTGCGTTGTTGCTTCCTGCTTCCTCCGCTCCTTCACCTCCGGGGGAGTGGTAGGTATGAGTTGTTCTCGGAGGTGTGCTCGCACTCCTGCATGTATTGATCGATTGTCTGCACAATCTGATCAATCTTTTGCGTCGTCATGAGCTCTGTTATCTGAGCACTCTTTGGAATTTTCTCATAGGCTACAACAATCCCTGCTCAAGCCTATCAGCGCGGTCTTCCTCGTCTTTGGTCTCGAGCTTGACCTGCTCAAGCACCAATTCCAACTCTTCTCTGTTGTCCTTCGTCTGTTGCAATTCCACTGCGTCTATGTGCGCGCGTGACTGTACCTCCTGCGCGACGCTGACTTGCAGTGTATACAAGGCCTTGGTTGGTATCCGCGTCATTACCAACTATAATTGGGCCAAATCCTTCAAGGGTGTCTGACCCACAATTTCATCATTGCACAACTGTAATTGGGCCAAATCCTTCAAGGGTGTTTGACCCACAATTTCATCCATGCGCCGCATGTTGGGTGTAACATGAAACATCAAGCTCGACTGTGTTGTCGTCTGGATTCTATCCTACTCGCTTGATCCAACCTCGGCTCCTGGCTGTGATGCTGTCGGCACTGATTCTATTCCTTTGTCGACCCTTTGTGTTTTTCTGATTTGCTCAAGGAGTTGCCTCATGTCTGCCAGCTCATCCTGCATCCTATCCCTTTAGCATTGAGCTTCGTACAAATCCTCCATTATTCGATCCTGGACCATCTGGGCCACGAGGTCCACGTCGTCCTCCGTGATCGTATATTCTGGTGGCGTTGTGTGCCTTAACTTTCTTGCGCACACCCCCCGTTTGTATAATTGGCCTCTTGGTCTGGCCTTGCTCTTGTTGAGTAGCACTTGATGTTGCTCCCAGTGTTGTCTCTGTCTCTTTTTCTTGTTCCTTGGACACACCACCTTTCTTCTGTTGCGTTGGGTTTTGATCTGTCCTTGGCTTCTTGGGCGTCATTTTGTCTCCTGGGGGTGTTTGTTCCTGCCCTGCCTCAGTCTCCTTATCCGTGGGCATCTCTTGATTCAGGACTGGAATCCTCCAGTCATCGTTCCAATCCATGATGGCCATTTCTATGTCCTCTTCCTTGACACAGTACCGCAGTTGTAGCCATTGGTTGCCGAGATCCTTCCGTGCATGGATCCACATTGTATGCCTGGTCGCTTTAAAGTTGGCTATGCCCTGATATTATGCAACCACCTCTGGTGTAATCCGCTAAGTGTTGGCGATGTTTTCCTGCAAGTCGTTGTAATATCCTTCAAACATGCCTGCATTCGCTCTTTTGTTCTTGGCGTTTGCATTGCTCCTCAACGATAGGTATTGCGCTACGCGACAAGGATTGGATCTTGCGGCAAAGAATGAATACTTAGGCTCCCTCCATCCGACCAAGGCGATCAGGACAAGTAGCCACGAACAATGAAATTATGTCCCCGGGTCCTGTGCGTCCTTGCAGTCTTCCAGGAATAGATTCAACAAGTACGGGGCCCAACTGAGTGTGGTGCCCTCCGCACACTATGCTGCAGCTGCGACGACCCCGGCAGGGACTTCATCCTTGCGACATTTCCTAAGTAACTTGCACGCCATGACTTTTGTGTCCATCCTTGTTGTTGAATCACTAATGCGCTTAATTATGATTCCGTGCGACCCTCTTTCTGTACCATACTTCTTCATTTCCTCAGCCAGTGCCTTCTCCTTCATCTTGTCATCAAGGAACTGCGCGGGTGTCTCCCCCCATGTTGGCAGCCATGTGATGTATGCAATGAGATCCACGACTATCGAGACGAGTTGTTCCAGCCACAAGTATCCTCCGTGGGTAACTGCCATCAGCTACTTGACTCAATTGCTTACGTCCCGGCCCCTCCCAAAGTGCGGGATGTCCAACATGCCTAGAATGTCGGTTTTGGCTAGTTCGATTGCCCACTGTCTTGGTTGGTTAATTGGTTCACCAAAGGATCCTAAACCCGCAGTTTCCAGGTAAACTTTCTTGGCAAACTCTAGAAACTTGTCTATGTCTTTCACATCGTGGTCTGAGTACCGCAATTTCGCCACGTGGCCTAACATGTTGCCCGGGACACGCACCCCTTCTGGAATGCGCGACAAGACTATGGTTGTGGTGGCCTGCTTGCGCGGTGATCTTGCTACTAGTTGTTTTCCCTTGTGCTGTGGTGGCTGACTCGAGGTTCCAGCCTCCCTAGTTCTCTCTTCTGCATACTCCTCTGCCGATGACATCTTCCACTGTGCCCTCCTGTGGTTGTTCTAGCGTAGTTGTGTGCGACCTTTCTGGCACGGTCGTTTCTGCCTGATTTGGGATCGTCCCATTAACCCTCGGGGCTTCTTCAGGGTGTTCCGAGCACGAAGGATTTCTTGTATCCTGGGTCTGCTGACTCTGTCCTACTCCCGACATATCGATGTCCATGCCCACTGGTGTTGTCTGTTGAGTTTCCTCCACTACTGGTGTGGGTCTTCCTGGTGTCATATCAGGTGACGGAATTTCATCCACATTGACGATTTCCAGAGGCCGAGGTGGTTGTTGTTCGCTTTCCTATGGCTGTTGAGGTGCTCTAATGTTGCTTCGAGGTCGTCTACAGGTCTAGCTTGGCGCTCCTAGCTTGGGTGGTGCCATGGGGTTAAAGGTACTCTTCGTCAAGCTTCGTTGTCTCTATAACTTCTACAAACTTGCTATTTGCTCCGTATACTCTATCAGTCTATGCTTTTCTCAATTTCTCAATAGCCCTTATGATTCTCGCGTGCTTACCTTATATAAGAATCGGGTGAAACTTCTCGGAGACGTTACCCCACTTGCGTTTTGAATGAACCGGCGCTTCTCGCGTATTTGCCATAGAATTTCCTTGTCGTCGCCAGTTGGCGCGATTAATGCGATGTCTCGTCAATTTTTCTTGTTATTTAATTTTGATAGTCGTCGTCCGTTGGCGCTTATTTGTCGTACCCGTCATTTCCGTCGTTTTCGCCTTTTAGTGACCGTTGGTCCTTTCTTCATCGTGCTAGCGTTTCCGAGTGGGCATGCTCATTCTCTTTTCGATGCATTACGCCTTTGTTGCCCCTTTGTTTTTTTTTTCGTTTTTCTTTCAAGTATTAGGAGGTCAACTGTCCCTATACAGCTTCAGTCGATTCCCATTGATCATCCCTCTAAGTTATGTTCCTCCTAAGTCCTTCAATTGTACAGCTCCCCCATCTGTGACAGTCTTTACTTCGCATGGTCCTAACCAATGCATTCTAAGTTTTACTGGGTGCTGATGGAATTTACTGTCATACACCAAGACTAAGTCTCCTTCCTTGAAATTTTTCCTCTTGATATGTTTGCCATGCCAAGATTTGTCCCTTGTTTTCTATACTTCTTGGTGAAATCCTGCTAGAATCCTATCTTCCTCCATGTTCATTAGTTGATTTATCCTTTCTTGTATTGCGCCTCGCTCTGTCATGTTTGTAATTGCTGCTACGTGCAGACTAGGTACCAAAAACTCTAATGGAACCACTGCTTCTTGTCCATCACCAATCGGAATGGTGTCTGCCCTGTCAAATTTTTGCATGTGGTCTTGTACACCCACAATACTGCTTGTATCTTCAAGTCTCAATCGTCCCTATTAACGTTACAAATCTTTGTCAGTGCATTCTCGAGGATTTTGTTAAAGGCTTCCACTGTTCCATTTACTTGAGGATGATATGGTGTACTCTTTTGATGATGAACTTCAAACTCCTCAGTCATAGCCCTAATAGTGTTGTTAATGAAGTGAGTGCCTTGGTCACTCATCAAAATCATTGGGCAGCCAAATCTAATGATAACGTGCTCAAACAAGAAGTGTTTTGTTGTCTCTGCACTACAATCTTTTACTGGTGTTGCTTATGCCCATCTTGTCAAGTATTTTGTCGCAATGATAATGTACCTCGCTCCTAACCTTTTTTCTGGTGGGTTAATTGGTCCCACAAAATCTATTGCCCATTCGTCAAATACCTGCAAGGTTACTTGTGGTCTCAGAGGCATCTCATCCCTTCTATTCGGTTTCCCAACCCTTTGACATAAGTCGCATTTCTGGCAGTAGTCCTTTGAGTCTCTGTGAACAGTCGACCACCATAGTCCTGTGCACAATACCTTTTGCGTAGTAGCTTTGCCTACATAATGTCCTCCTGCTATTCCCTCATGGGCTTCCGCTAAAACCCTAGGTCTTCCATGTTCTAGCACACATCTTCTCAAGATGTTATCTGCACCCATTTTGTATAAATGTCTTGCAATCAATTGATAGTCTGCAACCCTAACTACCAGATTTTTCTTCTGCGCAATGTTGAATTCCTGTGGCGCAGTCCCTGTACTCAAGTACTGGATGATGTCTGCGAAGTATTCATCAGCTATATGGACTGAAAATAGTTGCGCGTCGGGAAAGATGTCCTCTAGATTCGTAGGTTCCTCCCCATTCGTGATCCTCGACAGGTGATCAGGTCCTGCGTTCAGCTTCCCTGGTTTGACTATCACTTCAAAGTCAAATTCTTGGAACAGCAATAACCATCTACAAATTGTCCCCCCAACACTGGCTTGTTGAAGAAGTATTTGAGCACTGAATGGTCTGTGAACATCTTGAAATGTTTTCCTAATAAATAATGCTTGAACTTCTGAAGCGCGTAGACCATAGCTAAGCCTTCCCTCTCTGTGGTATTGTAGTTATGCTCTGATTCTGACAGTTTTCTGCTAGCAAATGCTATCGGAAGGTCCAGTTCTCCTGCTCCTGGTTGCGCTAGAATAGCTCCAAGTGCTATGGCCGATGCATCTACATGTACGTGGAATGTCTTTTCCCAATCAGGGAATACCAGTATTGGTGTGGTTACCATTTTTGCTTTCAGTGTGTCCAATCCGCGCAAACAATCCTCATTCCACTGAAACTTGCTTTCTTTTCTTAGTAATTTCCCCATTGGCACAGTGATCTGTGCATACCCCTTTATAAATTTCCTATAGTATCCTGTGTGTCCCAATGTCGCTCTTAATTGGCGGATTGTTTTTGGTGGTGGTAGGTTAACAATTATGGCAATCTTGGTAGGATCTACTTGCAAGCCTTGCTTGCATACTATATAGCCCAATAGTATCCCAAAAGGTGTTCCGAAGATGCACTTTTTTATATTTAACGATATCTGACATTGCCTGCATCTTTCTAACATCAGTCTTAACACCCCTACATGGTATAAATGTCTTGCAAACAATTGATAGTCTGCAGCCCTGACTACCAGATTTTTCTTCTGCGCAGTGTTGAATTCTTGTGGCGCAGTCCCTGTACTCAAGTACTGGATGATGTCTGTGAAGTATTCATCGGCTATCTGGACTGAAAATAGCTGCGCATCGAGAAAGATGTCCTCTAGATTCGTAGGTTCCTCCCCATTCGTGATCCTCGACAAGTGATCAGGTCCTGCGTTCAGCTTCCCTGGTTTGACTATCACTTCAAAGTCAAATTCTTGGAACAGCAATAACCATCTACAAATTCTCCCCCCCCCCAACACTGGCTTGTTGAAGAAGTATTTGAGCACTGAATGGTCTGTGAACATCTTGAAATGTTTTCCCAATCAATAATGCTTGAACTTCTGAAGCGCGTAGACCATAGCTAAGCCTTCCCTCTCTATGGTATTGTAGTTCTGCTCTGATTCTGACAATTTTCTGCTAGCAAATGCTATTGGATGGTCCAGTTCTCCTGCTCCTGGTTGCGCCAGAATAGCTCCAAGTGCTATGGCCGATGCATCTCTACATGTACGTGGAATGTCTTTTCCCAATTAGGGAATACCAGTATTGGTGTGGTTACCATTTTTGCTTTCAGGGTGTCCAATCCGCGCAGACAGTCCTCATTCCATTGAAACTTGCTTTCTTTTCTTAGTAATTTCCCCATTGGCACAGTGATCTGTGCATACCCCTTTATAAATTTCCTGTAGTATCTTGTGTGTCCCAATGTCACTCTCAATTGGCGGATTGTTTTTGGTGGTGGTAGGCTAACAATTACGGCAATCTTGGCAGGATCTACTTGCAAGCCTTGCTTGCATACTATATGGCCCAATAGTATCCCAAAAGGTGTCCAAAGATGCACTTTTTTATATTTAACGATATCTGACATTGCCTGCATCTTTCTAACATCAGTCTTAACACCCCTACATGGTCTTTCAACAGACTATAGACTGTCCAATCGTCCAGATATACCTCTAGAGACCGGTGGATAAATTATTTGAATGCAGCTATGACTACTCTGGAAAATATTGCCGGTGCATTCTTCAGTCCAAACGGCATGACTGTATACTGGTAGGATCCCCATTCTGTGGCAAAAGTGGTCTTGTATCTATCTCCCGGTGCTATCTTGATCTGATGGTATCTCGAGAATCCGTCGGTGAATGAATAAGCTTCCTGTCCTCCTACGTTCTCCAACACCTCATCTGTGAAAGGAGTAGGGAACGGGTCATGTAGGCACGCATCATTCAGCTTCCTCAAGTCGACACATATTCTTATCACCCCTTGTTTCTTCTCTTGAACTACCATCGGGCTTACCCATTCAGATTCTTTTACAGGTTCTATGATTCCAGCCCCCAACATTCTATCGATTTCAGCTTTGACTTTCTGTTTGTAGAACGAGTTTAGTCTGTATGGTCGTTGTCGGATCGACCTTGCCTCAGCTCTGAGCGGTATCTTCATTTCGCCTAGCTCTCCTGCGATGCCTTTCACTTCTGTGAACGTTGTTGGGAACAGATCGATGTACTCGCGCAGTAACTTTGTTATTCTTTCCACTGTTTGCTCATCCCAGTAGTCTCCAATGCTGGCCATTTTGAGGTTCTCAACTATCCCAATGTTGACTTTCTTCACCCTAATCGACACAACAATTACTTTTGATTCCAGAGGTGGACCTCCCACTTCTCTTTCGCCTTCAACTTCCTCAATCTGAATATCGCGCGGATTATCTTCATCAGGTGCTTCTTTCTGCACGTGGTAGCATGACAGTAGTTCTTTTATTGTCTGTCTGTTTTGTTGTTGTTCTTCTGTCATGAGTTCAACTTCTGGTTCTTTAATGAATATCACCCCTCTGATTTGTTTAAGTGTTGCGTCTATGTTGGGGTTCTCATGCTCAAATGAGAAAGTGACTATAAAGTTTTGTCGTAACGTTGTCTAGTTTGTAGTTCCTCTGCGCAGTTCCTGGTCTATATACCAGTTTGTTGGGATGCCTTCTAATGAGTGAACAAAATGATGAGGCCATTCCTCCGGTGGTGTCATCCTCCATAGCGTTATGCACTTCTCCAGGTGTTCTCTTTGTGCCCCATCTCCATCATATTTCTGCGATTGATTGCTCCCCTGTTCTGCGCCAAATTTGATGCGCCGTAACCGCTTACATTGGTACCAGTCCTTGACTGTTTCTTTGTGCGCACCCCACCATCTTGCAGGTGTTGCCTTGAGTGATATATCCAGGGCTAAGAGCCTCTGATTTTCTAACATTTCGTCTTCGTATCGTGTTAAGAATGCTTCTAAGTCATTCACTCCATGGAAGCTGGGAGGTTCCCTTCTCTCCGTACCTACCCATCTTACTACACAGTCTATTCTTGCGCATCTTCTTGTGGAGACTTCGTGTAACCTCTGCTGGCAATTTTCTAAGCCCGTATCTAAGTCTGACGCACATGAGGTGATGCTTCGCCAACTAAGTACCCCATCTGCAGTTGGGTTCACGTAATCTTCATCTCGCGCAGTTGTTCTGTACAACTGATTAATTTCCTCCAAGTCCAAGCAAGTAGGTTCTACGAACCTTTCCCCTTCTGATGGGTCCAATGGCGCAATGACTCTGTATTCTCCTGACTCGAAGGTCATCTTCCAGGTCTTTAAATTGATTATGGCCTGGTTATCAAACGCCCAATCCAAGCCAAGCAATGTCGGATAAGGTGTTGTGCCATCCATTCTCTCGATTACTTTGAAGTCGGCTTTAGTCCGTACTCCATCCAAATCTACTGTCACTCATTTTAGTCTTCCAATTGGTAGAACTCTATATTGATTTGCTAGTTTTAGTTGAACAGGTGAATATCCTAATGTGGGCTCTCCCATGCATTGTCATGCCTTCTTGGGTAATACATTGACTTCGGATCCTAAATCCAGTATAATATCTCCCATGTTGAAATCTCCAATGTTGACGTTCAGTCTGAATTCCCTACTTGTTCTCTTCCTTGTATGTAAATGATTGACTGTTTTATGTTCTAACTTTCCTTCTGCCTCTATGCTACATCTTTCTAGCATATTTTGTAATATTCTGACAGATGACGGATCATTTAGTAGTTTCACACATGATTGCAAAAAACACCTAATCGTACTTACTTGTCCCAAGAGTTGTGTTTCTTTGGTGTGATCCAACGATGGAGGCATCTCGTACGCTGGTACTTCTTTATTATACTGTGCAGTTGATGTCGATGCAATGTCTGGCTTTAGGAATTCTTATCTGGCTTGCTTGAATATCTCATTTTCGTTATGCGCATCAAATTGCTTCTTCGGTTCAGCATTCTTCTTCACCCATTGGTGTTGTGCTGACTCTTGTCTTACTACGTCGTTTCCTGTTTTAGCTCCTCCCCGCGTAACTATGTTGATGTTTCTCCCTTCATCCCTCACTTCTATTGAAATCCACTGAACATTCTAATTGTTCTGATTTATCTTCTCCTGGATCGTCCCTAATAGTGTCAAACATTCTTTCGTGTCATGATCTAATGTGCGACAATACATACAGGTCGTTGGTGGGAGTGGACATTCTCTTGCATAGTGTTTTGGTTGTTGACAATTGTGGCATACCACCGGTCCTCTGCCTCTTCCAAAGCCTCTTCTTGCTCTTCCTCCACCTCTGTAGCCAGCTCGATCCCCTCGTGACGCGTTATACTGAGGCACTTGGTTATATTGCGCGGTATTATAATGTGGTCGCACGGTATTATAATGTGGTTGTGCAGTATTGTACTGCGGTTGCGCAGTGTTAAATTGTTGTTGCGCAGTGTTGTACAGGGCTGGTACTTGGTTAAACTGTGGTGCGGCTTGCCCAGTCATCATTTCTGCCTATACCCTGTATGCATTTGGTGTTCTTTCCCTCATAAAGTCCATGGTTCTGCAATCTTTGTCATCATGGCCTACTGACTTGCAAAAGTTGCAATATGAGTTCTTTGACACTGTCTGGTACTTCTGCATCATTGGGCAGTGGTATGGATCATGACCCTGTTTCTTACAGATCTCACACCATAGTCCTCCTGTTGGCAATGGGTTTGGCATTCCTGCTACCATGTACCGCGCGAATGTTAGACATTCGTTCTTATGGTGTCCTTATGTCCTACATGTGGTACACCAAACGACTTCTCTTTCGTCCTTACTTTTGTTTCGGTTTAGATGGTACGTTAAGTTCTTCATATCCTCCTTTAGCTCCTCTATGGCTGGATCTGTCTTCTGATATTAGTTCTCTTCCAGTTGTAGGGCTACCTGTAGAGCCTCTGCCCTGCGTCTAAAACTTTTGTTGTCACAACGGATATTTCAAGTGTGGTAGCAGTGAATTGGCGAATAGATGCCTATGTTGCATATCTTTCATGACGTATTCTAGCTTTCCCTTCAATCAATTGAATCTCTGATCAATCTCCCATACAGATTCTCCTGGTTTCTATCTTATCTCTATCATCCCATTCATGTATTGGTCCTCTAAACTAGGCTTCTGGAACTCATTTATCAGCAACTTCTTGATATCTCCAATTGTTCTAGTTGTCCCTGGCGGACTGTTTGCAGCTAAACTCATGTATCAATCCAGTGTGCGATCTCTTAGCTTGATAGCTAACTGTGCAAGTTTAGTGTCCTCGTCTGTAATTTGTTTCGCTTCCCAGATCTTTTCACAGATAAACAGGTGCTTCTTTGAGTCTTCTGACGCCTACCCTTTGAATTTTGGTAGCCTGATGGTGGGATCATGTCCTACGATCCTAAATGTTGAACTACTACCTCTGCGCGGTGTAGATACTTGACTAATGCTTCCTGAAATGGCTCCCCCAGTTGTTGTTCCTTGTGTAGATGTACTTCATGTTTTCTTCCTTCTCTTGAAATTCGATTGTCTAAATGGTGGTGTTCTCCTTGGTGTATTAGTCGCACATGGGTTTATGGGTTCCACACACTGATATGCATAGGAGTGCTGCCTTCTATTTCCGCTCTTGGACCTCTCGTCTTCCTCTCATATGTCGCGCGCGGGATTTCCTCAATCTGCTCCACAGCCCGGAGATCCTCTACCTACTCTTCATCACTTGCCAAGCCTTCCCTCGCGGCTACGGCTCTCTTCTTGGTGTTCACCTTGTATTGGTAGGGTACTCCACTGCGCTTCTTTCCAGTTGTTGCCATGATCCGCTCAATCTGGTCTTCGCCCATCATAATTGGGTCCAAGGCCTCCTCCTCCTTTCCTTTGTCTTCTTCTCCTTCCATTATGGGGGTTCTTTATGGTTTGCTTTGAATTTACCTTACCATTCTAGATTGACCCTGGTTCAAATTTAATAAGCTTCCCAACAAAAACCCTTTAAACTATCGGCCCCTCTGGTAAACCAGAAGGCAACGCAGCACACAGAGTGTATTGCGCAATCTCACCCGAGATAGTTCTATGGGTGGCTGCAATACTCAAGTGTTTGCAACCTGAGACTGAGCAGAGATTTGTGGTTGTGCGTTGTAATTTCTATTCATTCTGTCTAATTTCTAAGTCTAACAGTCATTCTATGCATGCATGTGGAACAGTGTTGCCAAAAGCGGGAGCGTTTGAAGCGTCATTTTCCAAAAATCCTCGAAAGCAAAGTGTTCAGGAAGCGTCTGTTATATATCTATATAATTTTTATATATATTGCATTTATATTCAAAAAAATATGCCCAAGAACAAATTAGCTACAGAATATATGAAAACATGCATATTTGTACATCAATATAGATAGAAATGGCATCCATACTACGTAGTTCATCAATGATTAATCATTCGAGCATCAACCATCTAGATTCTAGATTCTAGCAATTGTAGAAAGTAGACCATAAACTTATGAAATGAAATCATATATCCAAAAACTGTCAACAATAACATGAGTCATGACCAAATAGTTATGTTTACAAAATAGGCCATCTACACTAAAGTTACTATGAAGACCGAAAGGTCCAAAACAATAAAGTTCAAAGTTTAAAGATTAAACTGAAGTCTCGGCTAGTTGCCAAATACTATGAATCTATCATCTATATACTATGGCATATAAAGTAATGAAAAAGGAGAATCATCAAATTGTAAACAATTATCAGGCAATCCTTCCACCACCGCGGGTACTGCGTGGGCCTCCACGTGGTGGTAGTGCAAAAGTAGCGCAAAAGTAGATGCAGACGGCTACGGCGGAGCTGAAGATGAA
Organism: Picea glauca; assembly: GCA_000966675.3. NCBI lineage: Eukaryota > Viridiplantae > Streptophyta > Pinopsida > Pinales > Pinaceae > Picea > Picea glauca. The sequence continues at coordinate 376,368 of JZKD02S1674921.1, forward strand.
GCCCCTACTGTTGTAGCTGGAATCCTGGACATGGGGACCCTGGCACTAGATGGGGGTGGCATCTCAACATGATCATCATTGTCCAAAAGAAAACCCTCCAATTGCTCTAAAAGCAATACTCCATCCTCCAAATTATGCTCCTCCGGATTGTTGTCCCAACGCCTCAAGTTTTGATCCATCTGTGCCTCCTCACAGTAATGGGACAACAATCGCAAGTTGTAATGAACATAGACCAAGCTCTCTACCCGACTTACATTCAACCTATTCCTTTTAACGCTATTGATGAAACTATAGGTGCTCCAACACCTCTCTGCAGAAGAATTGTTCACCACCTATGAAAGCACCCGTCAGCAAAACGTTGTAGTTGTGGGGCAGTACCACCATGCATGTTGCACCACTCAAGAGAACTCAGATTCCCTTGATCTCTAATTGCATGGTTGGTCCCAAAGGCACCATTGCTAAGGATGTAATGCCTCAATTGTCTCCTTATGTTGTCACACTCCTCCTCATTCGGGATGAGTTTATCTAATGCTTTCATGTAACCTACTTGAACCTCTGGATCTTGGTGTGGTCTTTTCTTGGTCCCACCACCAGGTGTTGGTGATGAAAACCATGATACATGATAGTATTTAGGTGTTAGCACATATGCTAAGGCATGTAGTGGAATATTTAGCATTTCCCACCGTTTTTCCACCTCTACACGAATATGGTTATAGAGGTTGACATCTCTAGGCTCAACAATGTCTTTAATCTTCCCTAGCATGCTATCCATTTGCTCATACACCTCCCCAATGATTGGCCGATTTGAATCTGCAAACTTGATCATGTGATAAATTGGCTTGGTGAATTGCAAAACAAACCGAACCTGTGACCAAAACGGACTATCAAGGACTGTCTCCTTCACTGTTGTTGCACCTTCTCTATCATTGTTCAATTCATCACTCATCACCATAGCACCCAAATCTTGTCTCACCTTCAATAGGCGCCTAAAGGTGAGGTAATAGCTAGCAAATCTAGTGGTTGCAATCTTAAGTAGTTGCAACCTAGAGTGAGTGTTGTAGAAGTAATTAACACTTGTATGCCCGGTGATAAATTTGATGAGTTGCTTCCCTCTCTTGTACAACTAATTAATCCATCCATATTCTCTATGCTTGACAATATCATGCATCAAAAGGTTCAAGGTGTGCACCAAACACCCAGACCAAAAGATGTGTAGATGAGCTTGCTCAATGATTTTACCTGCTCCCTTACCATTTGTTGCATTATTAGTGATTACTTGAATCACATTAGAAGGACCAACATCATTAATTGTTTTCAAGAGGAGATCTGAAATGTTTTGGGAAGATGCAATAATTGAAGAGGAGTCATGTGCTACAAGAAACATTGCACCGCTAGCAGAAACACCAAGAACATTGATCAAATGTTGGTTTCTAACATTTGTCCAACCATCTGATACAACAAATACCCCAATGTTTGACCATTCATCTGTAAACCGTGTTAGAGCTCTTTGAATTATTGATTTTTCCCTGTCAAATAACACAGTTCTAGCTTTCTCATAGTTGGGGCTCTTGTATCCTTTGGGGGCTTCGTAGATTGCCTTGACAAGATCGTGCCAATAAGGGGAGCGAAGCACATTGAATGGGACACCACAAGCATAGAGAAATCGGGCCACTTTTGCATCCACCTCATCCCTACCTCCAATATCAAGGAAATCTGCTATTGTTCTTCTAGATCCAGAGGTTCCAGAACCAATGCCACATTGAGATGGAGATATGTTGCCACCAAATCTAGATGAGGCATCGGATTGAAGCTTTTGTTTTTTACCATACTTTTTTTGTGCAGCTTCCTCTATCTTTATATATTTTTGTCTCTGCTCCTTGGATATATTAGGGTCCCCTCGGAAGCATGCACCTTTTCCTCCCAAGCGTGCATGAAGCGCCCTCCGAAGCGTGCTTCGGAGGGGGACACTTCCGAAATGGCAGGGATCGCAATTTTGGGGACCGAAGCACGCTTCCTAAAAACTGAGTCGCGTTTCAGAGGGAGCTTCTAGGATGCACCCGCTCGGATCGAGCTTCAGGGCTTCGAAGCAGGGGGGGGAAGCTTCCAATAATACTGATGTGGAATATCAGATCTACTTAGTTACTTCATTCATCTAACATTCATTGATTAGTCAAACATAAAGACACATACATTCATTCCCATAACACAGTGTTACCATGGTTCACCCCCTCCTGGGCCACATCCACAAAGATCTGGCTCTCAAGCTTTATTATAGTTCAGAAATATATCATGTCGCGCGTGGTTACAATCTTAGGTCTCACCCTTTTCCACATGCTCCTCGATCCTCGCGAGGCTGACTAGATCGCACCAGGCTCCTCAACCTGCGATCTAACCCTCGAGATCGAGTCGCTCACTACTCCCCTAGCTCACCAGTTGAATGATTCATACAGTTCTTACAACTCTCTCCCTCTCTGTCTCCCTCTGTCTCTGTTGTCTCTCTTCCTCCTCTAAGCACTACTTATTTATCTCCTTGGCTCACCAGCCATTATAATGCATTACAAAAACCCTAACCCTAGCGTCGTTAGGTCTTCCTTGCATGCATGCCTGGCCTGCTTCTCTTACACGTATTGCTTTTCCTTCTAGCTGTATTTTCCTCCTTGCATGCTTCTCCTCCAAAAATAGCCTTTCTTCCTGACTAGGCCTGCATCCAACACCTCCTTAACTATTCACAAAACAGCCCTCTTTAGAGTGATGTTCCTTGACTCCATTTTGCCAAAGATTTGGTAGGCACTAGTCTTGAGGTTTCCATCACCCTTATTGTTCTCAAACCATTCACATTTTCACCACTACTACAACTATTGGTTTTGTTAGGATTTACTCTTCATCACCTAGAACCTCTACTCCATAGCCTTAGCAATCTTACTTAGGGATACCCTATTTGTGTTGGAGAAGAGCCAACCTTAAGAGAGAGGAAGAGCTATCGAAGTAACAGTGGATAGCCTTCTTTGAGTTACACAAAGCTAGTGCTTGGTGCCTGGGACTTTACACATTGTGGGTGCTAGATTTTGTTGTAACAGTCCTAATACTCAGGAAAGAATATTAATTGTGTTGAGTACATAGCTTGATGAGCATGCCTAAAAAATTGTGTATATTTAAAGAAGATAAGATTAAACTATAGAACCCGCAAATGATTACATTAAAAAATTTTGCCGAGGTGGAAGGGCATGTTACCTTAAGTCCTTAGCAGATGCTGAATAACATTATTATGTTTCTATGTAATCGTGGTTAATATGATGATGCAATTTGATCCTATGACATGTCTCTGTCAGAGGTGATATGTAATGCCTTTTATATTCATTGCAGAAGTTAGCAACCACACACACATGGATCTTCTGACATAATCCATAAAGAAAATTGTCAAAGGATCTCTCAGTCTGTTTCTAAAGCCTTTATAATCATCCAGAAAACCATCCTCATCTGCATTTTGAACTTGCCAGCTTTTATAACAACTGCAGTAGGACTAGAAGATAGTCCTAATACGCAGGAAAGAATAATAATCGTGTTAAGTATGTAGCATGATGAGCATGCTAAAAAAATTTGTTATATTTATAGAAGATGAGACTGTAAACTATAGCCACCCACAAAAGATAATGTCAAAACATTTTGAAAAGGTGAAAGGGCATATTGTCCTTAGCAGATGCTGGATAACAATATTATGTTTCTATGTAATCATAGTTAGTATGAAAATTATTTATAAATAATTAAATATTATATTTTTGTAACGGCACAGCTCATAGTCATTCCCTTACAATAGCATTTAACTTCCTGCTACTGCTTATAACTAATAAACATGCATCATGGTGCAAAACATAAATAGTCTGATATGGTCCACCACTAAAGCATGCTAATGATACAAGACATGAATTGTTCACAGATGGAAAGGCAGAGGTATGATAACAAGTGACCAGCTTGAGATATATCTTCTTTAGTTTCATAGCTTAACATCAAATTTAATTGAATACCATGCAGAGTATGTGCAAAACAAATAAATTCATGTCTTCACAATTGTAAATGCAAACGAGGGATGAAGAAAAACCTTGAACTAGAGATCTCAACCTACATAGTACCCCAAGCGTAACAATGCAATTGAACTCTCTAGTTTTGACTACAATTTTTTATATTACCTGCATCTCTGTTGACAGCCAAATATTTTGAACATCTGGAAAATGTCTCTGGATATGTTGTGCAAGATTCATGTAGCCTTGAAAAGCCACTAAGTTCATTTCTGCTGCTTTGTCACCAAGTCTTACATGTATGCTCAAAAGAGGCCGTGGAACCCAAGGCTTATGATTAGACCAAACATAGCGTTCAATCTCTGATTCAGACCTTGAAATAGCAGCCTGTACAGCAATTCCACATTCAATATCACGTCCAAATACCGGAACTCTTCAAGAATAGAAGAGAAATAACGTGCTAAATATTTCATAAGGATGCAGCCTTCATAAGATGTAGTTCCACTGAAAATTTATTTTTTACTTTTCTTTTAAGAGAGGTTTAAAGTTATAGTGATCAACCCTTGGCACCCAACCAAATCAGATCAACTTATCTGCAATGTCTAAAATTTAAATGAAAATGAGCCAGCCATCAGTTTCAAGTGTTCAAAAAGTATAAATAGATGCATCTTGACACTGAAACCTAAAGTCATTGACTCGTATTCCCTTTATTCTTATTTTTCTGGTTTTGCTCCTTTTAAGGTCAATAATGCATGAGAAAAACACATGTAACTGCATGCATTTGAGTGTGCCTTAAAAGTAGAGAGTGTGCATGTCTATATGTGTTTGTGCCTCATAAAAGAAAAAGCATGCATATACACAGGCCACAGACACATACACACACACACACAGATAATATAAGATAAAATAATTTTATCAATGTCCAAGGAATGACCACAAAAGTAGGTCAATGGAACTAAAAGAGAAGAGTACCATCAATGTAATTCAAGAGAGAGAGAGAGAGAGAGAGAGAGACCTTTGGCCACTCAGGAGGCAATGTTTGAAGAACCATTTTTGCAGCCTTCATTCCAAATGCTTGATGGCGGGCAATATTTAACAATGTGCATGTGTATTCACTTTTAAATCTCATCAGATAGCGCACTGCCTACAAAACAACAAATTAAACTTCTATCATGGAAATTGATGATGTATATGTTTTAATACAGAGAAGCATAAAAGTTGCATTGACAAGAGCACAAAGACCAGCAATTTGACTAACTAGTAAAATTTTAAATAAACAGTCTCAACATGCATTGCCGTTTTAGGTGATCTCTACAAAAAATTTCCTAATACAGAAAAAAATCACATATAATAGTCAAAAATTCTAATGATAAACATCTTTATCGAAGCAAACATGTTATTAGATATTAACTATCACTGAAAATTAGATAAAGAACAAGATAGTCTCTAACATTAATTTTAAGAGAAATGAGAAGCTTTATCAGAATCTACAGAAAAGAAAATAATACAATATTCAAGAGATGTTGTTATCTTTTCAACCTTGAAAATCACAATTTCCCTTAAATAGTCCAAACGGACTGTTACACTTGGATCCTGCAGCTTTACTATTTTCTTGAGAATTTTCTGCTTCTGTTTTTCATAATCACTTTAAGCTCTAGCAATCTGCAACACCGCCATTCTTCAACTAAGATGCCATGGGTGAGGGGTATATATTCTGTCAAAATCACGAAGTACATGCCTGGCCTCATCGACAGCCTCATCTTCTCAATTCATTATTGTTTCCCTTCCATTGACATTCAATGTAATTTTTGGACTCTAGAGAAGAAGTAGCTACACTGACTATACAAAAATACACACACCATATAACAACATACCCCACAGCGGTGTGCCATGTAAGGGGTGAACTAAAACACCATGCAGTGGGCATGTCTGCCACACAGCATAGCTCAGATCCTTGTATAATGAAAGAAAAGTGTGGCCATCTTGAGCCATACTATCAATCCAGTTCAAATCTGTCATTAACCAGAGCCTATAAGAAACATATCATAGTGAAAATTTCTTTAATAATTTAAGAATCTCCTATCTTTTGTAACAATGCCCAAGGACTTAACCACCAAAGACCACAATCAACAAAAAAAAAAAACTCGATAAAAGGCAACGTTACACTAAGTTTCTGATACATGAGGATGTGTACCCAGTATGTGTGGAGAAAGCCCCCCACAAAAAACATTAGGGTACGACAGGTACAAAACATAGGGGACCCTACCCCAAATAAATAAAAATAAAAAATATACTAAATTACTACTGATTAAACATTCAAGCTTTAAACTGAACATTCTCCCTTCAACAATGAAATATTGAAAACTTGAAACTTGAAAATCATGAGCAATAACATGATAAATCATAAATCATAACATCAAAATTCAAATTTTATTTGCACATCAGTGTTTAAAATGTCTCCAATTTCTCCTAATATTTCCGATTTTTTCAAAGTTTTCTGATTTTTTCAAAGTTTTTCAAGTTGCTGATTTTTCAGAGTCTTTCTGAGCTTTCCAGGTCCAAGCTTAAGTTTTCTGATATTTTCCAATATTTCCCCTGATATTTCCAATAAGTTTCTTTCCAGACCCATGGCAATACATTCCCCAAAACAATGTTTGCAACATCGTTGCACATTTTATCATTTCATATCTAATGAATCATGTATTTCTAACTCTGAATGTGCCATTTCATACACATGTCTTAAGTTATAACGAAAAGTACATTAAATGATGGGTTGAATCTGTGTAGAGCTCCAATGTAATCGCACGATTAGCAGCTCTAATTCGCCCCAAAATACTATCAAAGGTCTCATAAATCTCTCAAAGACTAGGAAAGTATGAGTTTGCATATCTAATGACCTTTGCTATAGGGGTTCTGAATGACACCAAGTATTTGCAATATACCCACCAATCATCACCTGAATCTCCACCTTCTTCCCCTCATTTAAGTTGGACTTTGGCCATCTAGTCCATTCAGGGCTCGCAACCATCTGTTGCAATGGCACCTGCACCTCAAACATCCTCTCTAATAGAAGGAAACTTGCATATCAAGTTTCAATGGGCTTGAGGAATTCCTTCCTCAAATAACTCCTATATGTGGATAAGGATGTATGGTGGTTGCAAATAAACATATGCACATCTTTCGCTGCTTTCACCACCTCTAATATCCAATCACTCTTCCCAATATCTTTCAATGCATTGTTAATATGCATACACGCAACAGGGATTCCAAAAGATATGCATGTATCTATCATAAACCGGTAGCACTGATGATCTACAGACAGTTGTTATATTTGTCACTACCTGCACCACATTCTGTGACCCATCCTCCTCGATCACCTGCTGAAGATTCTCAAATTGGAAAGACACATCTTTGGCTTTCCTGAACAATCAACTGCCCTACAGAAGAAGGGACCAGCAGAAGATGTAACAATAATGTTGATGGGTGGAAATCTACAAATATCTGTCCACCCATCCATAACAATAGAGCACCCTATCCTCACTCAAGTCTTGCGATGCATAGCCAATTGTACATTGATCCTTGTGTACTGTTTGTCTAGAAAGGAATTCCTCATCTTATGTTCCCCTGGCAGCACGTATGAAGTTCATGTTGCTGCAATATTCCTATCCATGTCCTTATAATAAGGAGAGTGGGTAACATGGAAAGAAATGCCATTGAAAAGACAAAAATTGGGCAATGACATCATCTGCATCCTCGTGAAGTTGTGTTTTATACATTTATGTAGTTGATGCAGTGTGAGAGACTCACTTCCTCATCTTACAGGTACTAGCAGAAGACCCAAAACCTGCATTTTCAGTCTCTTTCCCAATCCCTACATTGGATTGATATTTTGAACTAGAACCCCCACCATCTGCCTCGGTTTGCAACCTAAGCATCTCAGATTTTTGAATCACTGTCATTTTTTGCAAACTTGGAACATTGGCCAACAAAGAGAAGAAGATGATCCTTCACCCTACTATAACTCCCAAACCAAGTATGAGCGTAATGTTGCAGATCCACTCTTTTGAAGCACCACTGTTTTTGCACTTGTTTTTTATAATGTCAAGAACAAATTCAGCTAGGGTTATAAGAGCCCTTTGCAAATTCAGCTAGGATTCTTGAAAGACATTTAAACCTTTGAATTTCTGTTTCAGCCCCTCCATTCCTTGTCACCTGAGATTGAATTTCTACTATCATTTCATTTTCAGATTGGGATTGAGAGTCCATCTTGCTGTCGCTACTGGCTGAATGAGACATATTTTGTATTGTTTGTTGGCTCTTACAGGACTTTGTATTGTTTATTGGCCGTTGCAGGGATTTTGGTTGCCCCAGAAATATAATTTGGATTATTTTAAAACTATATTCTTCAAGCTTTCAATAAAAAATAAACAACTGTCCCCCAAAAAATTTAAATAGCAAATTTCTATGTTAAATCAGATGGAAGCAGTCTGAAAATCGTTTGCCAACAACTTCAAAGGAATGCCCAAGAGCCACTGGATGCCCAGCACTAGCAAAATGTCCAAGAGAGAAAAAGGTATAAGTAAACCATCCAGGGTAGAAGTGTGAATAACTAGATGGTAGGTGGAAGTTGGAACAATTAGGGTTTTGGGGAATCAAGAAATTATTAAAACATGTTTTAATAAATGTACGGTAGGTTAGAGCTTAGGTTTTTTATTTTATTAATTTCTTATTTTTTTTCTTGTTGGCCCAACCCAAACCCATGGGATGTGTGGACGTCCCTCATCCAAGACACAATCAGGGATGGGGATGTACCCCCTATGTCCCCTACGTACCCTCAAGTATTTGATATGACTTAGCCATATCCAAAGCATACCCCACATCCCCAATACATCATCCCCATCTAGGATATGTATCCGGGGTATGGGTATACATACCCATGTTCACCGATCAAAGGTCTTAAACAGTCATCACAGTCTTCCAATGAGATGCATTACATCAACCATCTACCTGAATCCCAACACTAAAGACATGGCAGAAACCTTAATGAGATGGAACTCATTGAAAGACAAAGAATCAGTCTATTAGCAATGGCATAACCATTTCTTGAAGAACTCCACATAGGATGCCAAAGCATAGATCTGTGCAATGAAGGAAAGATGATGTATTGGCTTTGATCCTTAACAAAGACTCCAACCACTGAAACCCAATCATGATGTGCATCTCCCAATGACAGCGGGGGCTTTACTCTTCAGCAGAGTCTAACTAATACATCCCAGACCCTGCTGCCAATTACTGATGCATAAAACCTTCTGTATCAAGGAAAAGTTAATTGGGGATTAGTTATACAAAGAAAAAGTTATAGATAAAGCAATGAGAAATTCCTCTAGCTCCTCCAAGATGAGGCAGTGCCAATAACATCAAAACCAACCAAACAACCATTCAAGTCACTTCCCGAAAATGTCCAAGATTAAACAGCCGCAAACAGAGAACGAACTGATGTCACTGCCAGAGCAACCTAAAAACACTGTCTAGTAAAAGGAACAAAACTAAGTACAAATTCTTAGAGAAGTCCAGAGAGCCTCCCTCCTTCCTTAGTCAAGAATCAAGATTGTCTTGAAAATGTTACTATAGGCATATAAGGATTTCTAATAAAAAATTGCAGAGGAATGTACATTATCGTTTTCTTGCCATGAATGAATAGCATTCAAATATTTCAAACCACATTTCTATGACAAATCAAGATTCAAGTATCTACAGTGGATTCCAGTATTTCGTTTCCAGTGCTTCAAATATTTCTTAGTCTAGGATTTATTTCCTGCACTCTACATACATTATTTTCAAAATATAAAAAAACCTAATACTTTAAAATGAATCCAGTAACCAGTACCACAAACTAGAGGATTTGCCAATCAGGATAAGAATCCCACATTGAAGGTTTTAGCCTGGAAAATCGCTTACTTTGACGAGGGTCAAAAGCCCATGTCAACAAGAACCCCTTTCATAAACAAATGCCTACACATTGGGACTACAACAACACAGCCCAGATCTTCACCAGCAAATGGCACACAGACTCAACAACCGTTACTTAAGAATAATAATGACCTTCATCGTCAGCATTGCAAGCAAAATCAACTGCCCAATGAAATACCTATTGTAGGGAACTGCTAATAGTACCCGTGCACACCTGCACAAAATTGAGGACCAAAGATTTTTGCTAGAAAATGCTTCATATATTATTTCCTAGAGGCTAGAACAAATAAGGACATCTTGGAACAGAGAGAATTACAGCACATGAACAACAGGGGTACCAGGAAAATCCCACCCTAGAAAATCCTCTCCTTGGGGACATTTGGATGATTAGAAACAACTGCAAATCTTTGTGGCATACAGTTCAGCCGACTGAAATTGGTTTTTGGTGGAAACACCAGTGTAAAATTACTTTTTATGAGGACCCCTCTGTTAGCTTTTCGCTCGGTTGGTGTCTCAGCTATGCCTATGTGTGCTATGCTAGCTGATGGACACATTAAAAGGCTCAGATCAGCCTTATTTATCTCAGCCTAAATCTAACTTAGACAATCAGCAAAATTTCAGTCTTGAGTGGATTGTGGGGCCCAGGAAAAGGGGGCACCCAGCTGAGTGCGTTGTGGGACCCTATCTAAGTGGGGTGCTCCACTTAGTGGAGAGTTGGGTCCAGCCCAAAGAAAATGGCTAAATCTTAGCCATTGAAGGCATGGCTGGGCACACATCTAAAGGAAGCAAAGTGGCTGATTGAAGGATAAAAGGAGGGGCTGAGGGTGTGAAGGACACACAACATTCTCATTTGTGAGTTGAGCAAGTGAGCTAAGGGAGGGTGCTTGACACTGAGGAAGGAGGGCGAGCTCTGCTAGGGCAAGCAGCAAGCTGAGGAGGGTGCTTGAGGCTGAGAAAGGAGAGCGAGCTGTGCTAGGGCAAGCAGCAAGCTGAGGAGGCCGAGTTTGGGTGTTGAAGGCAGCAGGAAGGATGCCAGCATCAGGCCATATCAGGCAGCCAGCATCTGTCCTTACTCGGGCCGAGTTTTGCAGCAGACAGAGGGGCAAAAGAGAGCCGTACAGCCTCATCAAGGACAGGCCAAACTTGGCTGTAAGTTTCAGCAAGGAACAGGGCTGATTTCTGGCCACATTTACAGTCGACAGCAGGCTGTACTGAAGGCCGTACAGCTACAGCAAGGAGTACTGAGATAGCTGGGCCGTACAGTGGCTGTGGAGAGCTAAGTTCTGCCCAGAATTTTCTGTGAGAAATTTCTGAACTGTTCTTGCTGTAAAATTTCCTTAGAAGCCTCAATAAAAAGCCCCTCTGCTGGTTTTCTCCACACTGGGGTTTCCAGGATATATCTGGTGTCCTTGTGTATTTTTTGCTTGGTTCTGTGTATGCTTCTGCAGTTATATAACTCAGCTGTAGGTTATTAGCATAATTTTCAGATTTATATCAGCAAGTATAAATTTCTGAGTTTAGTAAATTATTGGCTATAATTTCATATGCTTAAGGAAAAATAACACCCTCCCCTTGTTGCTTAGGGGAATTGACCAAAGACTCTGGATAATTGTCGTTTCTTCCATCATTCTTGGAAATATTCCTACAATGACTATCATGTTGTAAAGAATGCAAATATCCACGTATTACATGCCTAGACAATTGCCCATTGTTAAACCAGTAATAGTGAAAACTGTTATTCCTAATTCCATCCAATTTGTTCTTGTGCAACAGCCTACTCAACCAATCGCACAGAATGTCAAGCAGTCGATTCCACATTTGCAATTAAATGACACCCCAACAACCTAGCAACCATCCTGGGCTCGGACATCATAATGTTCCTCCATCAGACTGGGGAAATCTCTATGCCATACATGAATAAAAAGAGACTCAAATTTCGAAGCATCCTCGGACACAGAATCAGAACAAACCTAATATGCCTCGCCCAATTCCACAATGTCATGACTATGGTATGTGGGGACATACTGCATGCCAATGCCATTTCAATAATGCAACCCAGACAGTCTATGTTATCTGCCATCCATGACATCATGAGATTATGAATTGTCTGAAGATTAAGGACGCTATCATCAATCACATTCAAATGGTTGCTTTGGTGACTGCAATGTCTCCATAAGTGACTTTTTCCAAATAGGATGTTTGGTCTTGGGCATTTTTTATCCCCTTACTCAAGTTACCCAGTATGATTGATGTATCCCAAATTACCTTTAGATTCTTGGTTGCTTTGCATGTTAATGTCTTTTTCTTTCTATAAATGAACTTGTGGATGCAAGGTAATAGGGAGATCAATCCGTAAAAATTACTTATTAGTGGATCAAGTACAAACAAGCTTATCAGTTACATAATTAACTAATTACTTCTTAGATTAAAATATGACTGAACTAATTAATGAAGTTGGCCTATGAAAATAATTCCACTGCAAACCCAAAATTGTTTGCTATTCCTAAAAAAAACTAATTTCGTTACACACTGTAATGACATCAGTAATTATAGTAACCAAAAAACGCAGAGTATAGATAACAGAATTCCAATGCATGCGATGCCCCATTACACTATATTAATGTTGAATCGTGTACAAGGGCACAGATACTTTGGTTTGCAAGGAGAAAATGGACAACAAAGCACTGAATATCTTTTAAGAAAAGAAAATTATGTCAAATATAAGAGAATTTCAGGTTGAGATTCCTACTGCAAGAGAGTATTTGGGATAAACTTGTTTACTGCTTCTAGAAATAAATAGCTACCATTATCATCTTTCTCATTTAAACCTAGTGACTACTCAAGTACCTGTGCTCGCCACCATCTCCTATCTTTCGTTCGATGATGCTTAAGTAATTTGCTGTCTATCTCAGTTGTTGGCTGCATCCTCTTCCAAGGTTTACCCCATTGTCTGAGAATACACTTTTACAAGACCAAGATTAGCAAAAAAAAGGTTTTCCACAACAGAGATTACCCATAGTAGCATATAGACTTCAAAGCACCCTCATTAAGCAAGTAGGAAGAAAAGGGCATCCACTTATGCTTGACATCCAAGCTCATATATTTGTAATATACAGAGAACAAGAAAAATGCATATACACAGTAAGCATGAAAACTCATGTGCTCCAGTCAAAAAGTATTATTAGGAAGCCCTTGTCACCTTGGTGTCTTGCCAACCCAGATTTCCTTTGTAGTATAATTTTCCTTCCTTGTTATAATGCCTTGCTTCCATGCATCCTCTTGCAAAGCCAGCTCCAAGGCACGTTGTTTGCATTCTGCAGATGTTTCAGGTAAAAAGTAGCATGACCAGTGCGAGCGAACAGAACCTATCAAAGAAGGAAGCCATGTTACAGAATTGAGTACGACACAAATAATTGTGAAAATAAATTTCAATCCCATAAATTTCTCTTAATGTCTATTTATACGAGTTTCTGATTTTCTCCTTAAAATCTAGTTTAATGAACAGTTTAGAACTTGGCTTCAGAACTAAAATAACAGGCTCTAACATCAAAAGCATAACATGCAGAAAGAAAAGTTCATTTATGTTCCCACAAAAAAGGACCGAAATAGAAGCTGTGCAGGGACTATCAATCACAGTGCTTTTATGCATATGGACTAGGAACTTTGAACCGTGCTTTCAAATCCTAACCCTTAAATTGAAACCTACTTAAAAGGTAATTAACGGTCATACGAAAAAGGTACAATCTTGATACCTAATAGCCCATCTTAAATGATAAAAAGTACCTACACAGCCTTCATGGTCAGCCCGATTGGAGTAATTCGTAACCAGAATTCTCTTCTCGTTTACAGCAAGAGCAAGCATTCCTGCCATGCCAGCTATCTGTGCACCAATCCCAAATCCTGGATTTCTTTCCCAATCAGTTAAAAGAAACCTTAACTGAGGTTCATGGCAGTTTCTTGGATGCTGATGCAGCCATAGATCCCGCTGTACACGCCTAGTCATTGGAAGATTATCCTCGTCTCCTCCTTCTATCTACTCAGACAGTACCATAACATGTTAGCAAGCACACGTGTGGATCATGAATAAAATGCTACAACTACCAAACCATACTTTGAACACTATTAAATATAGCATTGTACAGGTTTGTTTTTGTTCACCACTACATTTATTATTACATAAGCAATAAGTTATTTAACAAGTAATATTATAAGTAGCATGGGGGCATGTCCCAAGCCAAAAAAGGGGGGGATACCAGGATGTCCATGTATCAGGTATACCGGTACTGGTACCAAGACATCATGGGATGTCCTGGACGTCCCTGAGACATCTTACCACCCCCCGCCAAAAAAAAACATTTTGGGGATGTCTCCTCCCAATCTAGGGGCGTCCCCAGCAGGAAACCCCACAAAAACATTTAACAAAATGAAAAATAAAAAACATAAAAATGGGTCAAATCTGCTGACACATAAACACTAAATGCTCCTTTTCATATATTTGAGCCAACACAGGCGAGAGCTGAAATTTTTTTATGAGCACTGGTTTGCAACTTTGCAGCTGTGGACACAATTTGTGGCTGTGAGCATAGATTTCCAGTAGTGGGCAACCACTTCCTTGCTACACATTACTTTGCTGTAGGAATCGAGTTCTCACTGGACAGTGGATACCAACCGTTTTGCAGATGTGGAGACAAATTTGTAACAGTAGGCATTGATTCCCAGTGGTGAACAGCCCTTTTTTTGAGAAAAATATGTCTTCAAGGACAACACCCCCGACAGTCACGGAATCTATAGATATCTACTAATTAACATCAATTACAAATTTCAACCTATTACTTGATATCAGTCTCATACAATGATGGTCTATATGCGGATAGCAAATGAAATTACATATAAAGATCATCAATATCATTCAAGACTTATGGCAATTTATTGTCACGCAAAGTCTCTCCAATATGCTTATTATGCACTTACCAACCAATATAGTGACTTCAATAAAGTGAATCTGAAGTTCACAACTCTATAGCAATTGTTAAAACTTGAGTTGAAATGCTTCTGGACACACCTTACTTTTAATTCCAAAAATAAAATCTACAGCTCAAATAATCACTGCTTATTATGCACTTACCAACCAATATAGTGACTTCAATAAAGTGAATCTGAAGTTCACAACTCTATAGCAATTGTTAAAACTTGAGTTGAAATGCTTCTGGACACACCTTACTTTTAATTCCAAAAATAAAATCTACAGCTCAAATAATCACTGCTTCCATCTCCTAATAGATTTCTAATAATTTCTGTATCAGACTTTTAGAAAAGACATTCAAGTAATCATTACAAAAAAGAGCTGCATGGTTCGGTAAGTTTAACATTATCCCCCTGGCTTGTGAGAGCGCTGGGGAAACAATCGAGCACGGATAGATGTGAAGAGACTCTTTGCCAACTTATCATGTAATTTGTGCATTTAACTGTGCGGGCTAGCAAAACATGTAATTTAAACTTTTCCCTTCCACTTGAGGTGATTTGAAGTGTTCAACTAATCTAAGAAATAAGTCTATTAAGTTGAAAGAATTTGCCTACACACCCATGGAGGATATGGACCATCAGGTATAGTTTTATGTTCAAGCAGCAAATCCTCTTCTTCATCCTTCTGTACTGTGGACTCACCAAGCTCAAGACCTAGATATCCCTTCCAAATTGTCCAAAACGGACGACTTCCGTTTTTTCCACGTGTATCCAATCGTTTGCTGGCTTTTACATAGGCCTTACAGTTCTGTATGTGGGGTGCTTTGGGCACATTAGACCAATCAACTCCAAGTATTTTCCAAAAGGAATCAATCTTTTTCCTAGAATTAAGAAAATGTTCTTCCCACAAAGAATGCAATAATGATATCCTTTCCTTTTCCCGAACTTGATTCTGAAACATGTGTCCTCTGCTTTCCTCGAAGTCCTCGCCTCTTCCTGTGTATAAACCATCTTCTGGCTCTATGATCGAAGAATTGAGATTTTCGATCCTCCGGAAATTTGACTCTGCAAAAGCCCAAAAAAAGTTACAAACTTCAAATTATTGCACTATACCTATCACTAATATGCATTAAGCAAATAGCGGCCAGATATAGCGCTTTGGAAAATAAGAGAAATATGAATTTAAGAGCATCTTTGTGAATGTGTGTTTGCACTTCTGCTTGAAGCAGCCCCTGGGAGATAGTCATTTAGGTTCCTGCATGTGGGTTTCATCGAACAGTGATCAAATTTGAATAAAATGTGAATGTTCGGGTCTGAGAATGTATTGGACGGAAAAAAATTCCGGCAAAATTTCACAGTTTACTTTTTTTCTAAGGCTTCAAGACATTCTATTTGGCACAACATCACAAGCGGGAATACAATCTGTGTGGAGAGAATAATTAACCACCTAAACTAGACCCCATTGACAACACAGTTTTCATTTAAAAAATTAAATTCAAAATTTATCTAAACCAATGGGTTATGTGCCAGATACTCTGAAAAGGTATTATTTTCAAAATTTATCTAAACCAATGGATTATGTGCCAGATACTCTCAAAAGGTATTATTATAATGATTTTTCAGATGTTAATTATAAAAAGTAAATCAAATGCAAGGGGACTTTGCAAAGATCATTTATTTCTCAAGAATTGAATGATCATGTCTTTGATCATAGTGTCATAGTGGGCATAGTTGCCCCTCTGTAATTTACAGAGTATAGATCCATTTCAACCTAATATCTATTAAGATTTCAGATGGATAGATCAAAAACAAGTGCAAACCTCTTGCTTCTTTAAAAAATCCAGGGCTATAGCTATTAATTAAAAGAAATAAAATGTCTGCATTTTTTTTCTCTTTTAACAGTTCGATAATAAATAGAAATTAGATGTTTATCACCGGCTTGTTTTTCCATTTTTTTATCAGCAATACCAGCGGATGTGACAGACTGAGATGGAAATTTCTCCCACCTTAGGCTGTCAGAGCACCTCGCTTGGTGCAGAAAAGCATATTTTATTGTAAAATTAAAAACCATCCAACTGTTTGGCTGCCTTGCCTCTTATCCTTCTATAAGTGTGTATGTGTGTCAGGAGCAAAGATCCTGCCAACGTTGTGTATTAAAATGATTAGCACTCTCTCCCATAATCTGCGCTCTTTGCAATTTGAGGCATATAGAAGCAGGTGAGACAGAAGAAAACAGAGTTTTATAATTGCCCGGTACTTGTGCAAATGCTGCTCCTGATTTCTTGATAAAATTAGCTCCCAATTAGTCTCCTTGCAGAATTATTATTTTTTAGATTATTGTCTACAATTTTCCACTGAATTTCGGGCTTTGAACTTACAAAAACCTATCATTGTCAATTATTATGTTTTAGATTATTGTCTACAATTTTCCACTGAATTTCGGGCTTTGAACTTACAAAAACCTGTCATTGTCAACAGGGTCCAACAGAAGGTCCACCTTCTGTTGGTAAAGTGGAGTGTTGTTA
>JZKD02S1674921.1:402492-431603 GCA_000966675.3 Picea glauca
AAAAAATTTAATGAATTATATCATTTTAGTTCTATATCTATTACAACTTATATTTATTATAAATTAAAATTATTTTATAAAATTAAATTAAATATTAAATATTTTTATATTTAATTAAAATAAATATATAATATTTTTAAATATAATATAAAGATTAATTAAATAAATACACATCAACTTTTAAGTTTTAACATAACAAGGAACATACACATGAAAAGTTAAAAGATAAACTTATACTAAAGAAACGTATACTCCCCTTTACCTTCAAAAAGAAAAATGATGTCTCCTTAATTCGTGTCATGCCATGCATCCCCCGAGAGAGGAGTGTTGTTGTACGCAATCATTCAAAGTCCTGGATGGAGTGCTTATCTTCAAGCTCCCACACATATCCCAAAGATATCCGTCAACATCTTCATTATCAATCATCTTCTTTATTTATTTTTAAATAGTTGAAATATTTTTCTTTGAGTTTTGAATTTTTTTTAAATTAAAATTTTATTATTATTTAAATTTTGTAGAATTGGATGATGATGATGATGATGATGATTATTATTATTACTTATTAATAAAGTATAATGATGTAATTAATTACATATAGATAAATTGAAAAAAATAATAATAATAATTAAAGAGTTGTCATGTCATTTATACAGGCTCTAGGGGGTTGTCATATCATCATACTTTCCACAATAGAGCCATCGCTTCTGTTAGTTACTCATCCTACAATTGGGTCTCTTGTTTTTCTCATTCCATTTGTACACTATCACATAATTACTTTGTTTTCATCCGACCAACTCATTATCAATGCCTTGATGCATAGGCGTTATACAAAGGTGCAATGAGAATAACCCTCTATCATTTGAAAATGTCATATGTACTCACACATTGGAAATTTGAAACAAACGACTCTAGGGATTGAACTAGTAACTTCATGAAAGAAGAAAACAACCCAAAAACTCCTCGTATGTTGAATCCTCTTATCATTTCAAATAACAAACACCCACATTAAATGCTAGAGCCCAAGGAAGGCAACACCCAAAAAGATGGAGAGAGCAAGAAGACATTTATGGTTCATTTGCCCATGGTAAGAACAAGCTCGGGGTCATTCTTTCTATCTCGATAATTCTGGTTGCATCACAAGCACCATTTTCCATGAAAGTCGTGTGTGTCGACCCTCACAATCAACATAGAAAAATGTACACACACTACAAATCCAAAATCTCACATAGCTAGCGACCGCCTATTTTTTAGAATTCTACTCTAAACCCTAGAACCTTCGAATATTAAGGAAGTGAAGGGTTCAAACCTTGGACTTATCAAGCAAAAACTTAAAAAACATATACAATTGATGTAAAAAAACAATTAAAAGAAAGAAAATAATATACACCGCACAACAGAGTAATAAATATTCTATAAATTGAAATACATACTATTGGATCTAGCTACTAAAATACTCGAAATACAGAATATTCAAGTTGCATTGTCGATAAAATTTGATTATTTATATAATATTAAATATTTTATTTATGTAATATTGTAGATAATTGGGATCATAATCCATCAAAATATGTAATCCTTAAAAACACAAATAACTAAATTAATGGAATAGGTTCTCCCTGCTAAAAAACAATATATATAAGCATTACAAACCATTTTTGGTCTTATTATTTGTCAACTATCAATTCTGGAGAGGCACATTGTCCTCTCATTTTTTTATTCAAATCCTCTCATAAAATTTAACTTATCATTCCGTAGATATATTGTAATCATTTGATAGTTTTGATTGTTAAATAATTAAAAAAGTTTGATTTATTTATCCTTTATGTACTATTTTATTTTATGGGTCAAATATGTGATATGATTCTGAAATGACTAGTTTTACGAATCATAAATTCAAGTGATTTGTAAGTTTCGACTCTCACTAATAAAATAAAAAAATAAAATAATGAGAGTGCTTTCAATTTTAGTTTTACTCCTTTTGAGGTGAGCTGGATTGTTTATTTATTTTAATTATATCACATTATGCAAAATATTATTTATCATAGTTTGTTGATTTTTACAAGAATATAATCATGTCACTGATATAAGGGAAAAGTTTAGGCATTGTTTTTTAAATGTGTAACTCATGGGAAAAGGGTGTTTAGTTTTATTCATGTTTAGGTGAGTGCAGTGTTTGCACTAATTTATTGATTTTGATATTGATACATAATGATGTAAGTGAATCAGGGGAGGCAGGTGTGGGTTTTTTTTATGATTCTAGGGTAAAACGACAACTTGCTATCACTGGAATTTAGGGACAAATACCAACAACAAAGCTGATGCCTTTGCTCTTTTAAAGGGAGTCTAACTGGCCCATTCAAAGGGTATAAGAAAGCTCGCCGTCCTCGGAGACTCGCTCACCATAATAAGATTGATGACCAAGGGTACAAACCCCAAAGATCCAAGTTTAAAACAGACTCTTGATAGAATTAGACTGGCCTCCAAAGACATCAAGCGCACCTTTTTTCACATCCTTCAAGGCACTAATAGTGAAGCTAACAAGATGGCAAATGAAGCCATCGGGACAAATCCCGACACTCTCAGAATTGACGAAGTGGTAACCCTAACCACCTTATATTAATGAACCTCCAAGAGCGAAGTTTGGCATGCCAAAGGAGCCCACCCCATGGGGGCTCTTTAAGCACCCCTCAGAACCACATGGCTAGGCATATAGAAAGCACCGCTCAAGTGTGGCGAAAAGGAAGTGTCCCACCGTTGGCTTGCAAGATATCTCATGGCATGAAGGAGTGGACGCTTTCAGTCGTCCACGTGACAACCTGTCGCCGCACCATATGACATGTGCCATGCGCGGATCCTCTCCCTCGTTCGTACAAAATGGCTTCACCTTCAAGCAGGGCGAATTATCCTCTTCGCATGGGAAATCTGGTATACTCGGCTTGCTTGTGTGGACATGACGCTCTGGTCTCTCACCTCCATCGCCGATTCAGCTCCCCTGCTGTCAGACGTCCCTCCATGGCGTTGGTCAGTGCTAGGTATTGTACTCTTCCCACAATCTCGCAGGCTCGTTCGTCATCTCCCTCCTCAGCAATCAAGTAGCCCTCGTGGGAAATCCAATCTGCCCGTATGTCTCTCCAGTCCCTCCTGGCTTTTATCTCGGCCTCTTCATCACCTTACAAGCATTCCCGTAGTATTCAGAGAGCTCCTTGGGATGTTTGGTGTTGGGATCTGCCCATCTGCAGAGATTGGAGTCCCCTTCTTGCCATTCTCCTAACCCTCCTATCGCATCTTGCTGAGCAACCCTTTAGTTGTCCCCTCTCGCGTTCGCTTCTCCACTTGGGCCCTATGCAGAATTCGCAAGAACCGGCCAATTTTGGCCTTTCCTCCGGGGACAGAGAAATGCAACAGGAGAATTCTGGGCAGGAAGACTCAGACTCCTGGCCAGAAGATAATTGGGAGCCTGAACGCGGAGGATGCAACAACCTCCGAGAGCAATTGGGAGTGCTGAGTGCCAACAAGGCGTTCGAAATGGAAACACTATCCCATCATCGTTTTTTGATCAGCAAGCTACAAGATGAAAGTGAAGTGCAAAGAAGCCAAATTGTTTCTAATCGGGTGCAGATTGACACTCTTCGGCTCAGGTTGGACCAACTTGATGACACGCAGGCCCCAACAAGCAACTCAGACTCTCAGCAAGGATATTCGAGGAATGTCCAGTCCAATTCGATTAATCGGGTGCCCGATTTGAATGAGCAGCAACCCTGCGGAGAAGAAGGTCTAAGTTAATCGCCCTTAATCTCAAATAGCTCCATGTTTTGTCGTTTTATGTTTATAAGCGACTCCTTCTGCAGAATATAGGTAGGAAATTCTCCACACAATATTTGTTGTAAGCAAAGGGGATCTCTGAAAACCCCAATTTTTGTAACAGTGCTCATAGAGAAGAACTCAGACACAGTCCTCCATGGTTGTTTTTTTTGTAACTCCAGTGGATTTATCCACACCGATTAATATATCTTTACTCGTTCTTGCAAAAAAAAATGATGTAAGTGAATAATGTATTATAATTTTTAATTTTGAAATGAATATAATTATGTAAGCAATATAAGAGAAAGGTTGAGGTAGTTTTTTATTTAAATTTAAGGGAAGAAAAATAAGCACATGTTAATGTGTTTGGTTGAGGTAGTTAGTTAAGGGATTTTTGTCTTTTTATTATTTGATTCCCGTTTGTTTTTATATAAAATGATTTTTAATACCATTGATATTTAAAGCAAAGTTATTTATACTTATTTGTTAATAAAGCAAAGTGATATTTGTTTATACTTATGCTTATTCCTTATTTCTTTATATTTAATGTGTTTGGTTGAGGTGGTTGAGTAAGGGATTTTGTGGATTCTCATTTGATTTTATATAAAATGTTTTTATGAAATTTTTAATAAGTAATATTGTTTATATTTATTGTTTAGAAATTTTTTAATGTAATAGTTATTATATAGTTTAAAGAAAAGATTATAGTTTAAAGGAAAGATTAACGTAATTATAAAATACTTGAAACTTATAATAATATTTTTTTTGGATCTAGTTTAAAAGCAAAAGAAAACTAACAATGGTTATTCCATGTTTTTAAAAGTTGAAGTAGAATTAGATATATATATATATATATAGGTGTTAGCAAGTACTAACAATGTCACAAGTGTAGATTGAAGTTTTCAAAACCTTTATAAAATAAATTGATGAAAACAATTTGTGACATATTAGTCTTATCCATAACACTTCAAAGTATGATTGAACTAGAACACACATGCTCTTCTAGATTTTTAATAACAAACTATAAAAGATATCTAACATCACCTAATCAAACATTTAAAATGTCATAACATAACTAGTTATTTGCATTATAATAGTTCATTCGAAACTTTTAATATTCTAATTCAATTATGAAATAAAAATGAGAGTATAAGATTCACATAAACAAAACAATATAATTATTCTGGTATTAATCCTAAATAAGTGAGAAATGAAATTCACTGACAAAAACATATTTTAAATACCAAAAAGTAGGAATTCCATTTTTTGCCCACCTAAATGTTGAACATCCTTTAGTTTAGTTAAAGAACTTAAATAATTATATAAATTCCACCATAAACACCTAAATCCAAGACAGGCTCTACCATTAAGCGATTTAAATGGAGCGTGCATTTTTTCTTTAATAGGTTTCCATGATTTCCAAATAAGATTTGAAATTTGGGGATCCATTTACTATCACTTTAAAATGACCCAATAACAAATTACAAAAATTAAGTTTTCCAGTCTTTTATATCCAATATCTTTATTCTCACCATGGTCTCCTAAGGTTGAGGTCTTGAGAAAACATTAAGAATCCATTTTGAGGCAAGTGCAGTACCTTGGGGTATAAAATCTTTTAAATCAAAACCTGTTAGCTCTTTAAATGAGGTACATATTGTCCAATTGATCAAAGGTCATTAGGCCAGTGAATTTCAGCTTGTGAGAAACAACTTACACCAGAACTCAAGTAGTTTCTCACAATCTTTCCAAGTTGTTGAAACTGCTAATTAGAGAATAGCCTTTAGGAAGAAGACTAAATATGAAAAGTCGATGAACAATTTTGACTCGTGAAATCTACCAATCAAGAAAGATAATTGTTATGATATATATTTAATTTGGATTTAATTTTCCCAATCAACCAATTTCACATTTGATCCAATGTGGATTCATGACTAAAGGGATTGCCAAGATACTTCATAGTAGACAAACAATACAAATCCAATATATACATCATGTTTTTAATTTTTTCTTCATCCAATATAGGAAAAGAGAGGTGGCATTGACCTAATGGAAGGCGGTGCAGGGAGGATAAATCAAAGAGGGTTAATCACTTCATAAGTGGACCAAGATCGATGACCCTCAAGAAGTTAGTGATGGTTTTGGAAACTATAGCAAAAAAGGAGGGGGGCAAGGGGCACCCTTGCCAAAATGATCATTATAGATTAAAAGGATGGGAAAAAGAAGAACTAATTTCAACAACAACATAAAGATCCCCAAAGAGTACCTCAATCATCCATATGAACTTCACACCCATTTCCAAATTTCCTTCATCAATGTAATAAAAGGTCATGTTATCATATCATATAAGTCTTTTAATTTTGATAAAATGCTTCCTTTAACTATTAGAATAAACAACATGTATAAGGATTTTAATAAAAAAACAAGTTATGTTACATAATTGCCATAAGCATAAAGAAAAAAAATACTAAGAGCCTAGGGATTTATTAGTTTGACATGCATATTACAAAAACGCCTCGAAGGCTAGAATACCAAAATCCTCAAAAGGATACAAAAGGTCAAATCCAAAAGCTTTGGTCAGTGTGAAAACATGGATGTTAAATATATCTTCTTGCATGGGTATTTGCAAGAAGAAATTTGCATGGAACAACCTCTAGGCTATGTTTAGAATGACTCTAACCTTGTGTGTCACCTTAAGAATTCTCTATGGTCCTAAATAAGCTCCTCGGGCTTGGAATGCTAAAACGGATAACTTTCTTCTTGGCATTGGCTTTTCCAGATGTCATTTTGACCCCAATGGCTATACCAAGAAAGTAGGAGACCATATCATAGTACTTGTTCTTTATGTTAATGACCTTATTCTCACTGGTAGTGTTAGGAATGGGATCACATAGCAATACAAATAAAACAAATCAAAATGAATGCATAAATAAAACACAGAAGAACACAATACAAGAGAAACATTGATATATGTGGTTCACTGAGTATGGGCTACGTCCATGGAGAAACAACCAATCCTTCCTTTATTCCATCCAACAAAATGAATGGATAACACCTACAACACATATGTTGCAACCTCCTCTTCACTCTCTCCTAATCTCCTCTCTCAGTCACAATACTCTCTCTCTCATTTATAAACTTCACCATTACAATACAGTATATAAGATCTCGTGGCATCAAAAAGACCTAATCCATTGACCTCAATTAGATTACAACATTAATTCCTTAACTAGAATTAGAAAACAATGAGCTAGAAAATTGTGTGCCAAAACGGATGCAAACAAAATCGCTCGAATTTTTTTTCTCAGGGGCTCAGCCCCCCCATGACCCCCCTTGTCGTGCCCAGTGCAACATAATAGTGTGTGGGTCTATTTGTGCAAAGAATATAACACATACCAAACACAACCCTATTAGGTATTGAGATCCAAACGTGGTTGGAGGAAGACCTCTGAATCATGAGAATAATCAGGCTCCACAACTAACAGGTAGTGACCCCAAACTTTTAAACCGTGTGAAAACCAACCTTAAGAATTTTTTTTGAAATGACATACTTAGGTTATTTGCATTATTTCTTTGGCCTCCATGTATTGCAAACCAAGGAAGAAATTTCCCTTTTCAAGTCTAAGTATGCATGGGACCGTCTTCTCTACTTTCACATGGAAGATTTTAAACTAGCCCCATCCCCCTTCTAGTCTGGAGTCAAACTTGTGGCCACTGGTGCTACACCCGAAGTAGATGTCACTTTGTACCATCAGTTAGTTGGTATCCTTTTATATTTGACTCATATCTATCTTGAGATTTCCTTTGTTGTTGGTCTTGTTGCTTGGTATATGAAAATACAACATGAGAGCCATTGGAAAGTAGCAAAAAGGATACTTCAACATATCTAAGGTATAGTTCAATTTGGGGTACATTGTAGTTCAAGGGGAACTCTTTTGTTGGTTGGTTTCAATAATTTTGATTGGGTCGGTGACCCTAGTGATTATAAGTCTACAACAAGTTATGTTTTTAGTTTTGGTTCTAGAGTTGTCACTTGGGCTTATAAGAAGGAATGAACTCTTTCTCTTTCTTTAGCAAAATCAGAGTATCGAGCAAGCGTTAATGCAAGTCAAGAAGCCATGTGGCTTCGACAGATCCTTTTAGATTTTGGATTCCAGCAGTAGCATCCAACCACACTTTGGTGTGACAATGCCATCAAGCTCGCAAAATATCCAGTTCAACATCAACGTGATAAACACATTGAGCTACACATGCAATTCATCAGAAAGATTATTCAAGATCATGTTCTCGAAGTACTATTTTTCCCTATAGTTGATCGAGTTGCAGAGATTTTTACAAAGTCAGAAGCAAAGTTTTCCAGAATTTAATCTATGTTAGTAGTTTAGAAAGTTATCATTAAGGGGGGATATGCTCTAAGGCCTCCTTCCTTCACCCATTGTGCCACCCTTGTAAATCCTTCAATCATATCCCAAGTTATTCTTAAGGGAGGATGTTAGGATGTTAAGACACTTAGGAGTTAGTTAAAATCAACTTGGTCTAATGTGTTTCTTTAGTGTGTATCCTTAGTTTGCATTAGTAGTTATGCAATTCGATGGTCACGATATGTTCTAGACATAAAGTGATGCGGCAATTCATATTCTCCTCAATACTAATGACTATATTGATTTGTGACTTAACACCCAATTCGTCCATGATCTCTATTTAAATAACATGGAGGGTCATTTGTTGATGATTGATTGCGAGAGAATCATATGTAATTTTTTTCCTTTTGCACTAATATATTGTATCAAGTGGTCTCATTGGCTAGAGCCATGGATTGTTTGTCTCCTTGAGGGTTTTAAGCATGTAATACACTGACTTACTAATCTTTGATCTATTTGCGTGAGAAATTGCTTGATGTCACTAGTACAAAATGGGTAATTACTGTCTATGTGACCAAAAAAGTTAGGCACAACAATTTTATACTACTAAAGTTGAGCAATTTTAAGTGATACAACTAAAAATGACTAATTTAGTCAAGGGACAAAAAATATGACTAGATAACAACTAAATGAATATGAATTAGTAGTATTTATGCCAATGACTTGACATAAGCACATAACTTGCATTCTCTCATGCTTAGGAATATTATGGTCTTTGACATCCTCAAAATTTAATTTTGTTTGTCTGTTTATTTACACCTTATTCTAGTTGGTTTGGAGGAATGTCACATGAAATATCCCTGATCCCGCTGGTTAGGATATCTACTACGGATATAGTGTTCTGTCTCACAGATCTGATACACTAGGGGTTTATAAATGTGTTTTATGTTCAAATCTGATACTCTGGGGGTTTCTGGATGCGTTTTAGTTATGTGCTTGAGATGTTTTGTGGTTGTTGCATGTGCATGTTATATGTTATGGTTTAAACAATATATATATATGATGCATGCAAAAATAAGGAACATCAACCGCCCAATAATATGTATTATGAGATTCAAGCATGGAAATACAATGAAATAATGGAAATATAAAATATAGTCTTTAGTTAGATCTCATGGATCATCACTGGAATACAAGCAAATAACATAAAATACATGTGATCAGAAGATGAAGACAGATATGATGCATGCACGGATAGATCGACCAAATCGACGGTTCCGGAGAAGCATGGTAACCGCTACAAACTGGAAAACTCATCCGGAAGGTTATACCTATCGAAATGAGTTGGAAACTATCCCAATAGAAGTGCCCTGGCCTCTAGAATGATACTGGTGACTGTCGGATGACAAATATGGCCTCTGAAGCTCTGGATCTCGTCTCTTGGGGGTCTGTGCACCTCCTAGCTCTCTGGATGTGCCCCAAATGATTCCACCAACGGAATTGGCTGCTATAGGACTCAAAATGACCGTCTCTCCAAATGCGGAACTCGATCGGAAGGGTTTCCCCAGATCTGCTATGATGCTCAGTCTATAACCCCAATTGTCGTTCCAAAAGAGTTGTGCCCTAAATGGTTGAATGATGCACTCTGAAGGATTCCACTATCTGAATCTGATGAAAAGTGGCTCAATCTATGCGCCTTGGCTGGATCTCAACTAGGTTGGAAGGAAACTGCAATCCGAGCTCTGGTCTTGTGCAGCTACACAAACCCTCTATTTGACTTGTGCCCCCATTGGTTGAGTTGCGCAACACTAATAACTGGATACTCCTGAATAGCATGGTGAAATACCTGGATGGTATCTTCGATGGGCTAGGGTGTGTCTCTCAACATCGAAACCTATCAATGGTGGTGGTTTCCTCCAAAAATCCACAAAACAGTAGAAGTCGAATCTCTTCTTCCTCTGGGAACTCACAACATCAAATCATAACAATGCAATGAGGAATTAGGTCGAATTCCTCCCTTTATACTCTTCCCGATCTAATTCACCATTGACCTCACTTAAGCTAGGCGCTTTTCCACCTAAGGTGAATAATTAATTAATTAAGACCCCCTTTAGCACCTTTTCATTCTAATTATTCGTTGACTTAGGCTTAAGTGACTTTTCCTATGCTTTTTGGCTTAATTCATCGTTTAGCCACCAAATCACCCTTATTTCTCCCTTTTGTTCCCTATTTGTGCCTGACTATAGTCTATGGGAACACATAGACTACTAATTCACTCCCTACTGGCCTACTCTTAGGAATGGGACATCACAATCCTCCCTTCCCGAGATTGCTTGTCCTCAAGCAACATCAATCCTGGGTGCTGCAAAATATGCTCTCCCTCCCATGTGGCATCCTCCACTGGAAGACTCCTCCATCTAACCAAGCACTCCCTGATGACCTTGCTCCTCAACCTGCTCTCTCTCTGCTCTAGTACCTCCTCCGAAACTAGCTCCAATTGGCCATCCTCATCCAAGGGTGGAAACTCCTCTGAAATACTAATCTATTGTCCCACGACCTTTTTAAGGTAAGAGACGTGAAACATGTTATGAATCTTGCTACCCTCCGGTAGATCTAGCTCGTATGTCACCTCGCCTATTCTCCTAATGACTCTGTATGGCCCATAAAACCATGGCTTCAACTTCTATGCTCCGCTCCTCTTCAAGGAGGATTGTCTGTATGGCTATAATCGCAGAAAAACCAAATTCCCTACCTCGAAACTGTGCTCGACTCTATGCCGGTCTGCATAGATATTCTGTTGGTTCTGAGCCATCTGCAAGTTCTCCCTCACTGCCTGCAGAATCCTATGACTCTCCTCCACCCAGTCTTTGGCCCCCGGGACCCTGTTGTCCCCAAACACAGTCTCCACAAAGAAGGGTGCATCATATCCGTACAATGCCCTGAACGGTGACATCCTGATAGACATACAATAAGTTGTGTTGTAGCAATACTCACCCATGTGTAACCATCTCACCCATGTGAATTGCTTCCACCCCACATAGCTCCTCAAATACCCCTTCACCCATTTGTTGATGATCTCTGTCTGTCCATCTGTTTGTGGATGGTAGCTGGTACTCGTAGCTAGCTTTGTGCTTGTCAACCTGAAAAGCTCCTGCCAAAACACGCTGATGAAGTGCCCATCTCTATCACTGACTATCTGCCTAGGTAAACCATGCAACCAGAATACCTCCCTAAAAAACAACTCTGCTACCTGTATGGCCTTGTAGTTTGTGGGTATGGCAAAGAAATGTGCAAATTTGGTCAGCCTGTTGACCACCACAAATATATAGTCCCTGCCCTGCACTCGAGGAAGGCTTGTAATGAAATCCATAGAAATGCTCTCCCATTTCTGCTGTGGAATGGGTAGAGGCTGTAGAAACTCTGCAGGGTGTGTTCGCTCGGACTTGTTCTGCTGACAAGTCGTGCACTCCCGAATGTGTTTCAACACATCATCATTGAGACCCTTCCATGAGAATCTCTCCCTGATCTGCCTATATGTTTTGAAGTACCCCCGATGCCCCACTATAGGCGAATCATGACACACCTTCATAATTTTCCCCTTCAGGGTAGATTCTGGAACCAAGTAGTTCCGGTCCTTATAGAAAATGACGTCATCAAGAATCCAATATCTATCATCAATCACCTGTTCATCCATCACCTCACAAGAAAATTTGTTTTTGGAGTACTCCACCAACAAATGAGCTTTCCAATATGTACAAATGTCCATCATCGAACATCCTGCTGGCCTCCTGGACAAAGCATCTACTACGATATTACTTTTCTCCTTGACATACTCAATATCAAAGTCAAAGGCTTGGATCTTTGAGACCCAATTTTTTTGTCTCTCGCCGAGGTCTTTCTGATCTAGGAAATACTTGAGACTGTTATGATCAGTCTTCACTACAAATTTGTTGCCTACCAAATACTGCCTGAATTTGGTTAAGGCATGCATGATCGCTAGCATTTCCTTGTCATAAATAGGATAGAGTCTCTCTGACTCATTGAGCTTCCTACTCTCAAACACAATGGGGTGCCCCCCTGCATAAAAAATGCTCCAATCCCCACCCCTGATGCGTCACACTCTAAGACAAACGACTGTGAGAAGTCTGGAAGGGATATAATAGGGAATGTGCTCATAACCTCCTTCATTTTGTCAAATGTCTGTTGTGACTCCTCTGTCCAATGAAAATAACCCTTCTTGGTCAAGTCTGTGAGTGGTGCTCCCCACTATGAAAAGCCCTTGACGAACGGCCTGTAGTAACTGCATAACCCAAAGAATCCTCTTAGCTCCATGAGGTTCTTGGGCATTGGCCAATCCAAAATGTCCCTGATCTTTTCCTGATGAATCTGTACTCCATGCTCACTGATGATATGCCCTAAGTACAATAGTTCTCTCATGCCAAATTCACATTTGGACTCCTCAACATATACCCCAAATGTGCCAGATCCTCATCCCATGTCTTGTTGTAGATCAATATATCATCGAAGAATACTAGAAGTTACTTCCTCAACTGTCCTCTAAAGATATGGTTCATGCAAGACTGGAAAGTGGCTGGTGCATTGATTAATCCAAATGTCATGACCAAGAACTCAAAGTGTCTGAAATGGCATCAGAATGTTGTCTTCTCAATGTCTTGCTCCCTGATGTCGATCTGATGGTATCCTGACCGTAGATCAATCTTATTGAAGAAAACTGCCCCATGTAACTCGTCTATCAACTCATCTATGCATGGGATGGGGTACCGATTCTTGATCATTTTCTTGTTGAGCCCTCTATAATCGATGCACATCTGTAACGTGCCATCCTTCTTCAATACCAGAATGACAGAAGATGCAAAAGGACTCATGCTTGGCCTGATGTGCCCCATTGCAAGCAATTTTTTGATTTCTTTCTCAATATCATCCTTGAATTTCTTGGGGTGCCTATAGGGCACTGTGATCACTGGTGTAGCCTCGACCTCTAACTCAATCGTGTGCTCAAATCCCCTGTCGGTCGGTCTCCCTGGTGGTATAGACCCAAATACTGGCGCATACTAACCCAAAATCTCTTTGATCTGTGAGTGGTAATTCTCCCTACCCTCTGAATCCTTTCGCGTGGTGATCAAACACTCTGTTGCGTAAGACACATCGCCGTGACGAAAGATCTGTTCCATCCTATTTGTCGATACGGCTTGAGGTGCCCCTATAGACATGCCTCTCAACACAACTCTCGATCCACTGGCATCTTTGAAGCTCATGGTCAACATTTGATAGTTGAACCTGATCTCCCCCATTGAATATAACCATTGTACCCCCAACACAACATCCGTATCTGATAGGTCAACTACATAGAAGGTGTATGTTAAGGTGTAGTTGCCTAGTTTGACCTCTAGGTCCGGGATCATGTCCAAACATGTCATCGTGTATCCATATGACATTGCTATGTGCAATCCCTCAAACTCCTCAATGCGTAAGCCCCTCCTGGATACTAAGGACGCATCTATGAAGTTGTGGGTGGCCCCACCATCAACTAAGGTTGTCATGCGCTACCCCTGTACAAGGCCCTTGAGCTTGAGAGAGTTGTACCTGGGTACTCCTGAAAGGGTGGCTATGGTTCCTCCCTTCACCTCTCTATGAGGTTTTGCATCCTCCTTGGCTTGTGCCCCTGCTGATATCTGAAGTTTCTTCGGCTGTTGCTCTGGCTCCTGAGTGGTCTCATCCTCTGAATCACTGTTTTCCTGTGCCCCAATATCCTCATCCTCCTCCTCTCTGCCTAATTCCACTTCAATGTAGTGGAACTATCCCTTTCCCAAGCATCTATGCCCTGGGACCCAAGGGTCTCTGCAAGAGAAGCAAAGATTCTTCCTCATCAACTCCCGTCTCGTATCATCATCCAACTTGGGCTTACCCTTCCATTCCCTTTGAGGATTCTGTTGATCCTTGTATCTTTATGGTACAAAGGGTTTGGTAAAGGGTTTAGTTTTTGGCATAGATTCCACCAAATCTCTAGTGCATCGGATGGCATCTTGCAAGGTGTGAGGCTGGTAGGCCTTCACCCATCCTCTCAAGGGTTCTGTGAGCCCTTCTGTGAATAACATGATCAACCGAGGCTTAGATATATTTGTCACTGCCACTACTACCATCAGAAACTCTGAGATGAATGTCTCTGATGTGCCAGTTTGTCTCAACTGGGCTAGATCTATGAAATGGATTTCTAGATCCCTCCTGTCAAATATATCCATGAGTCTCTATGTGAACTCTCTGTAGGAGGTGATGTGACTGTGGCCCAATGTCACCAATCCATGATACCACCACTCGTGTGCCTCACCCTCCAAGTGTAAGGTAGAGAAACTGATGGCTTATGACTTGTTCTTCTGGTTGAGCTTATAGTAGGTGTCTAGCTTCTGTACCCAAGCTCTGAAGGTGCATTTGGACGATCCATCAAAAGAAGATATGGTGACTTTACCAACTTTTCAGATGAATTCAATGTTATTCCCTTGCTGCTGCTACGACCCTCCTCTCTGTGGCTCTCTGGGGCAGTTCCTGAGTCTAAGTCCACAATACTCGACTAAGGTCATATTCTGATGGAAGTCACGACCTAATGTTGCATACTCCCTTTGATACTCTGTAATGTCCTCTGCATGAGTGGGTGGTCTCTGTGCTATTGACATCTGTGCTGCTATTGGGGGTGCCCTCTGGAAACTGGGAAACAAAGGCTGAGGAATCCTACTCGCAGAGGTGTATGTGCGAGTGGGTGATTGGGATCTACTGCATGCCCTTGAGTTCCCTTGTGCTGCATGTGGGGCTTGTGTGCCCGGGATGCCTACCATATCCAATCTATCAGCCACCTGAGCCAAGGACTGAGACTTGGTCCATTGACTGACCAACATATCACTGATAACCTGCATGAAGGTGGCCTCTGGTTCCATGGGGGCCTTACCACTGCCCTCTGGTCGCTCATATCTGTCTCCTAGCATCCTTTCTACCTCTCGCTCTACCCTTCTCTCTACTTCTCTGTGTGCCTCTTCCTCTTCCTTTGAACTAAGAGGGAAAGGAGGAAAGTCAGGCCTAGGCCTTATTTCCTTGCGCCTGTTGTAAGTGACATATTTGTCACCTACGTGCTCACGACCATCTAGGTCCTCTGTTGTACTCATCGTCTTTAGTCACAGGCTGGCAGGACTAAAGCTCTGAAACCACTGAAATATCCCTGATCTCGCTGATCAGGATATCTACTATGGATCTAGTGTTTTGTCTCACAAATCTGATAAACTAGGGGTTTCTGAATGTGTTTTATCTTCAGATTTGATACTCTGGGGGTTTCTAGATGCATTTTAGTTATGTCCTTGAGATGTTTTGTGGTTGTTGCATGTGCATGCTATATGTTATGGTTTAAACAATATATATATGATGCATGCAGAAATAAGGAACATCAACCACCCAATAATATGCATTATGAGATTCAAGCATGGAAATACAATGAAATACTGGAAATATAAAAGACAGTCTTCAGTTAGTTCTCATGGATCATCACTGGAATACAAGAAAATAACATAAAATACCCGTGATCAGAAGATGAAGGCATATCTGATGCATGAACAGATAGATCAACAAAATCGACGGTTCTAGAGAAGCACGGTAACCACTACAAACTGGAAAACTCGTCCAGAAGGTTATACCTGTCAGAATGAGCTTGAAATTGTCCCAATAGAAGCACTCTAGCCTCTAGAATGATACTGGTGACTATTGGATGACAGATCTGGCCTCTGATGCTCCATATCTCATCCCCTGGGGGTCTGCGCATC
Organism: Picea glauca; assembly: GCA_000966675.3. Taxonomy (NCBI): domain Eukaryota; kingdom Viridiplantae; phylum Streptophyta; class Pinopsida; order Pinales; family Pinaceae; genus Picea; species Picea glauca. The sequence continues at coordinate 418,472 of JZKD02S1674921.1, forward strand.
TCCTGGCTCTCTGGATGCGCCCCAAATGATTCCACCAACAGAATCGACTGTTATAGAACTCAAAACGATCGCCTCGCCAAATGCGGAATTGGGTCAGAAGGGTTTCCCCAGATCTACTCTGATGCTCCGTCTATAACCCCAACTATCCTTCCAAAAGAGTTGTACCCTAAATGGATGAATGATGCGCTTTGAAGGATTCCACCGTCTGAATATGATGGAAAGTGGCTCAATCTATGCGCCCTGGCTGGATCTCAACTGGGTCGGAAGGAAACTGCAATCTAAGCTCTGATCTCGTGCAGCTACACAAACCCTCTATCTGACTTGTGCCCCCACTAGCTGAGCTGCATAACACTGATAATTAGATACTCCTGAATAACACGGTGAAATACCTGGATGGTATCTCCGATGGGCTAGGGTGTGTCTCTCAACACCAAAACCTATCAATGGTGGTGGTTTCCTCCAGAAATCCACAAAACAGTAGAAGTTGAATCTCTTCCTCCTCTGGGAACTTTCAGCATCAAATCATAACAATACATAATGAAGAATTAGGTCAAATTCATCCCTTTATACTCTTCCCGATCCAATTCACCATTGACCTCACTTAAGCTAGGCACTTTTCCTCTTAAGGTGAATAATTAATTAATTAAATCCCCCTTTAGCACCTTTTCGTTCTAATTCTTCATTGATTTAGGCTTAAGTGACTTTTCCTATGCTTTTTGGCTTAATTCATCGTTTAGCCACCAAATCACCCTTATTTCTCCCTTTTGTTCCCTTTTTGTGCCTGACTATAGTCTACGGGAACACATAGACTACTAAGTCACTCCCTGCTAGCCTACTCTTGGGAACGAAACATCACATCACATGCCTAAGAAGTGTCATCTAAATCCTCAAGTTGCAATTTCCTTTTCCATCCACGTCACATTGTAACGTATCAATGTTGTACCTATATCATATAATTGAATATTACCAAATTGATGTTTGTTGATGTTTATACTCCTAGCTTGTTTGACATGTGACATAAAGGATTGCACATTAATGATATATTTACTCAGCCACTTTTGAATTCATACTTGAGGCCTACGAAGAGAAGACACATAATATATTGTGCTTAAACATCTATATCATCATCATCCTTATAAAGTCTATACTTATAAAGTTATAATATTATATATTATTAAGTTAATACATACATATACATAGAGGTTATAATAATACATTTCTAATTAATAAGTTACATATAAATCATTTTATATATGTGTATATATATATATATATATATATATATATATATATATATATATATATATATATATATATGATTTATCAAAGTTATATTATAATATATAGCTATGTAATATAGTTATAATATATTGATCTAATTTATATATAATATAGATAATTTCGTATAATAATATATAGTTGTATAATATTGTATAGTTAATATATATGTGATATTCAATATATATTAAAAAATGTACGGCTCTCAGGGATGGCTCTACAATTCTGTATTTGGTTTGGATTTGGTGCTAGGTTTTTTTGCAGGAAAACCCTAGCCCCCAAGCGACTCTCTCTCTCCAATGCTTCTGGTTTCCCCGCCCCTCAGACAAAACCCCTCCCCACGTGTCCCACAAATTTGCGGTGGCAGTTGCCCCCTCTTACCCTCCCCTCCACGCCCCATCAACCTTGGATCAAGTCCTTCCAAGGTCCCCACCTTCTCCATGCTACTTTTCATTTTCTTCCCCTATTGATTCAATGTGATGGATTATCTAACAGAGGAAACTGAAGCTCTAAATTATTCAACGAATCTGCTTCAAGACTCAGAAATTTGTTCCTCCCCCCCCTCGTCCGACAACTACCATCATCTTTCTGACCCCCCACAGTCACTGTCTTCCCCTCCTAATGGCGTATCTCCCACACCCTCCTCCCCATATTTGTTGACACGCCCTCTTCCTGATGTACCCCCCATCTCTTCTCATGAAGACCCCTCCCCCTGCTCCAATGAACCCATACCTTCACATGCTCCCTCCTATACTTTCCCCATCACTTATTCTCACCCACCCCCCTCTCCCCTCTCGAACAATGCTTCATCTACATTGGACCAACTTCTCTCCTCATTGCCAAACTTTCTACCATTGCAGTCACAAACGGTTTCCTCATTGGGAGGCTTTGTTAGTTTTTCACCTCTGAACAATTTATGATAGGGAAACACTAGCTACCTACGCTAGACTTCGAGAAAATTATTATTGGGATGGACCCTCTGCGAAAGAGTAAAAAATGCATAAAGTGATGGAAAGGGCCCAATTAACCTCACACTTGGCGATGGAATAAAACTCAACGACATTGTCACCATGCAGAATACCACCATGGTTGGAAGATTTGCAAGCAAGCGACCTTATCCTAATACTCTCAAAACATGGACTGCGACAAACTTTGCAATCCACCTTGGGTATGAACCCTCCATCCTTGTTCTTGTGAAAGGATGGCTTGCTTGGCATTTCAGGACTAAAACTAACACAAATGTTATTCTCTATAGGCATTGGTGTTTCAAGACTCATGCCCTATTTTTGAAACGATGGACTCCAGGCTTCAATGCCTCTTCTACCCATAAGGATTTGGGTCAGGCTTCTAGGCCTACCACTATATTTTTGGACAGAGGATTGTTTCCAGAAAATTGGGTCAACTCTAGGACAATTCTATGAAGCAGACCTCTCCTACAAGTAAACATGGTACATGGCCATGGCTCACATTCTAGTTGGACTCAAATTGTCATGTGGCCTAGATGACGGCATTTCCATTCAACACCAAGGCTGAACTTTCACTCAGGAGTTCAATTATGAAGGGATACCGTTCATATGTGGTCATTGCCACGTCTATGGCCATTTGGTGAAGGATTGTGTGTTGCTAGTCAAAAAATGGAAATGGGTTAGGAAATAAACCACCATTTCGAAGGGGACCTCTCCTCCACCTATGCCTCCATCAACTCCTCCAATTGAGTCTTTGGGCCCTTTTGTTCAAGCCTAGGACTAGGCATATCCAGTCAAAACTCCGTTGATGCCTCCTTCCTCAATGCCAGATGATAACATGGGTATGCAAAACTCTCTCACCACTTATTTACCCCCATCGTCTTCTTATTCTGATGGTGACACAATTTATGGTCCTCGGTCCTCTCTCCCCCATGACCCTTTAAACATTTCCTTTCTTGTTGGCCTCTCCATTATTTCAAGCCTTGAATTGAATCCACTTATCTCCCTTCCCCCCCATCATCTTTGACCAATCCCTCTCCCCCTCTCCCCCCCTCTTCCCCCCTAGCCTCCGTGCTTCCATTCTCTTCCCTCGCTCCCTCTTTCCTTTCCCCCTCTCCCCTTGACCCCCCACACATCCCCTCCCTTCCCTCTTCCCCACACCATCCTCCAAAATATAATTTGAGGTCCACATCCCATGGTTCAGAAGAGAACCCCATCGACACTCGGGGGGTTTAGGATTTTTCGAGGACCAGGACAAAAAAACCACTCATAGAGGAATAAAATATTGTTTATCTCAGACTAAAAAACAAGCTCAATCAGAAGTGCGATCCAAAAAACAAAATCTCTTTTTGGAGCTCTTAGAGCATTGGCCCCTTCTCAGGGTTCCCAATGATTTTCCTCTCATATAACTACAGAGGGTTGGCCAACCCCTCAAAAATATTGGCCATCCTGAGACTAGTCGACCTACATAATCCTAGCCTCCTTGTCCTTCGGAAAACTATGATGGATGGAGACTTAGCTATAAAATAGATTTCAGCCTCCTTCCCAGGTTGGAATTTCCTAGGGTTGGATGCATCTAGGAAATTAGGCAGCCTCATCACTGGCTGGAGAATAGACACCCTACAACTCACCAAATCTTGGGCCACGCCGATTGTTTTGGGCACAAATTTTCTCTCCCCTTCCCACAACCTTTCCTTCCTCTTCATCGATACTTATGAGCCATACTCTAATAGGAAGGTATTTTGGGACAAACTTTCCCCTCCCCCCTCCTCTCCTCTGGGAACATCATTATGGGAGGAGATATTAAATTCACAGTGGGCTCTTGTGAAATTGAGGGCCCCTCAGCTCACCCTAATCCTCTACCCGATTATTTTATCAAAACTCTGGAAGACTCCATGCTAATCGATATCTAACCAATCAAAATTTTCCCCACTTGGCGAAATAAGAGATCTAGGGATGCCCGCATTGCAAAGCGACTTGATCGTTTCCTCATCTTCGAATCCTTCTTACAAGAAAATTACCGCTTCTGCCAATGGGTGTCTTTGGGAGGAGTCTTTGAGCACACCCCTATCCTCTTCAAACTTTCCCCTGATCCAAAGAAACCTCCCAACCCCTTCAAATTTAACTCCTCTTGGTTGGAGGATAAAATCTACTTGGACCTTGTAAAAAACACCTAGACCCCCTACAATGAGGATCTCTTTGAATCTCCACCTCTACTTTTTCTGGAGAATATCAAAAAGGTCAAGAAGGCCACTGTAGCCTGGCAAAAGGATAAAAAACACAAGGAAAATCAATCCCTCTCGAAGATAGAACAACAACTAAAATATTGGTTGGAAGAAGAGGTCAAATCGAATTTCACCGAGGAACAAAAAGGAAAATTTATTCTTTTGGAACAATAGAGGAACGCCATTTTTATCTCTATATTAAAGGAACAGAGACTAAAAATCAGACCCCTCTGGCTCCAAGCTGATGATGATAATACAAAGTTCTTCCATCATGTCGCTAATGGAAGGAAAATAAAAAACATAATTTGGTCCATTTAGAGAAGAGGTGGATTTGTGGCCACGAAATTTTAGGACCTTGCAATGTAAGGCATCTCAGACTTCCAAAAGATCTTCAAGGTTGATCAAAGATTGAAAATCAAGTCCATTATAAGAATTTCCAGCCTCTTCCCCAACTTTGTGGATAATGAACAAAATGACTCTCTAATGGGAAAAGCCACAAAGGATGAGCTTCAAAATATTCTTCACAGTTTTCAAAAAGACAAAATCTCGGGGCTGGATGGTTCTCCAGTGGAATTATACACTAACACCTTCGATATTATTGATGATGACCTTCTTAAAACCATAGAATAATCCCAAACCACGAGTCAGATTTTGGCCCCCTTCAACTCAACATTCATTGCTCTCATTCTGAAGTTAGACAACCCTCAAGCTTTTGACCAATTCCACCCTATATATCTCTGCAACAACATCTATAAAATCATCACAAAAATCATAGCAGACTAATTAAAGGATATCGTTACAAATAATATTTCTAGAGAATAATTTGCCTTTCTGCAAGGAACACAAATACATCAAGTTATAGGGCTAGCACAAGAAGGTCTACACTCAATCCATATAGGGAGGAAAAAGGCCATCCTCTACAAAGTCGACCTTGCAAAATCCTTTGACAGTGTCAGCTGGATCTACATCAGGTTTCTCCTCATTAATATGGGGTTCTCACACTCCTTTGTTATATGGATTCTCCACTGCATCTCTACCACCACTTTTTTCCATTCTCATAAATGGATTCGTGTCCCCATTCTTCAAAGCAGAAAGAGGGCTTAGGCAAGGATGTCCACTCTCCCCTTTTCGTTTCTCCTGGTTGTTGAAAGCTTAAGTTGGCTCATCACAAATGATGTTTTAGAAGGACACTTCAAAGGCATCCAAATCTCCCCAAATTGCTTTCTCACACATCTACTCTTTGTATATAATATCCTCATATTTTGTGAAAGATTTTTTTTTATTCTTGGACAATCTAAAGAGCATCCTCCACACCTTTTCCCTCTCTACAGGAATGCAAATTAATCAAGAAAAATCCTTTTCGATGGCTTGGGGATTAAATGACCAGGAATCACATATGGTTTCTTCTCTCTTTGGAGTTCAAATCAAAATTACCATAAGATGGCCTCAAATATTTGGGCTTCATTATCAAGGCCATTGGATATATAAAAAAATAGATTGGGCATGGTTGTTGGCTAAAGTGGAAAAAAAGATACTATCTTGGTGCAACAAATGGTTGTCTAGAGCTAGAAGATTAGTGCTTCTCAAATTAATGACTGAAGTGGTCCTTGTATATTGGAAGTCCCTTGCATGGGCCCCAAAAGGAGTGTTGCATAAAATAAATCAAATGACCACTCATTTCCTTTGGGCAGGTAAAGATGACTCTAGACACTTGGTCCTGGATTAAAAAAAGAATAATCTCAAAGACAAAAGCCAATGGTGGTTGAGGCCTCAAATACATCTTTACTTTTTCAAAAGAACTGGAAGCAAAGAACACTTGGAGTCTAGTAGATGGAGCAAGGATTTAGCATAAAATCATAAAAGAGAAATACACCCCTCAGAGGTCTCTCCTTGAGTGGATCCGCTCCCCAATTAAATCCTCACAGGATGTTACCATCATATGGAAAACCCTCATTAACTATTTTCATATAATTGGGGATTGGCTCATTTGGAAGATTGTCAATGGATCAAATGTTTTGATTAGAAAGGACCCGTGGATAGGTTGTGCAAATAAACATATTCTGCGAGAGGAGTTTGTCAACAACCTCAACCAAAGATGTTTCTTCTTTCTAAAACAAGTTGGGCACATAGATTACATAACTGGAGTTACAAGATGGACTTCAGGGGAAGATCTAAATTTAGAAGCTCATCAGACCCTTGCAAGGAATCACTACATTTACTCTTTGAATATTTCTGTTGACAGGCTCATGAACCAAGAAGACCAACTTATCGAGTCATTCAGCTCTGTTAGGAAATACTCTCCCAAACTTGGATACTTGTCTCAACTCCAAGTAGCTGAGTAAGATCCATTTGCCTAGTGGGGTAAACCCATTTGGAAACTAAATAGTCCTCCCAAATCAAAGCTCTTCATGTGGTTCCTCCTTCAGAAAAATTCCCCAACATGGGAAAATCTACAGAAGCGATCCTTCATAGGCCTAACTGGATGTGCCCTATGAAAAATATAAGAAGAGTCCAACTCCCATCTATTCCTACATTGTCCATTTACAAAATCAGTTTGGAGAGAAGTTGGTAGCTCCTTTGGACCAATTTTCAATTGGAATGGTTCAAATATCTCAAAGGCTCTACAAAATTGGTCGACAAAACAAAAAAAATCATGAGCACAAGGCCTTTCCACTCATTTTTTGCTGGGATATTTCATTGGCTTGCAATCACACTATTTTTTATGACAAAAATGGATCCATCACACACTCTGCCATGCAATGCCTCAAAATATTATCTACTTTCCCCCCAAAAAGCACATCATCCATAACACCCAAATTTATAAAGCTTCCTGCTATCAACAAGGAATCTCATTGGGCTTTTTTCGATGGAGCTTCCCAAGGTACCCCGTCAATAGGAGGAGTTGGGGGAGTTCTTCACACATAAGAAAATCATATCCTTTCTTTCTCGGTTGGCTTGGGCGAAGCCATAAACAATTTCAGTGAATTCATGTCCCTATATCTTTCTCTCCTCTTAGCCCTTGAAAAAACATCAATTAGTTGAACATATATGACGATTCGATGTTTGTCATTCAAGTAATGAAAGACACACACTTTTTAAGATCTTACATTATGGTCCCATTATTGGAGGAAACAAAAAGGTGCGCTACATAATTCACTCATATTTCATTTATGCATTTCTACAGAAATCTAAATAAAAAAGTGGATCACCTCTCAAAAGATGGACTGGTTATGGACAAAGGAAGCTAAAAGATTAGAGAAGAAGGCTCGGATGGCTCTCGAGAACTTTTCATAACACTTGGACCACTTTCTGACTGAGCAACCTTTTTTTTGACGACTTCGAAGTTTAAAAACAACATCTACTGAAAGGATGGACAATTCTATCCATTAGATCTTAGCATATATGATTTTGGCTATTTTTGATGTTAAATTTTGTTGTAAATGATATATTCCAGACCTCCAATGGATCCCGTGGATCTGAACTATTGCGCTATTTTTTGGAAAGCACTTTCTCTGCACAATGTCAAACTGCCTATCAGACACAGAACATGAATGCCAATGGCATATACTAATGTAATTTTATTCCGCCACAAATAAAATTACTGCTTTTTTTCCTTGGGAAAAATATATATTAAAAAATGTATTATATATGTTTGTTATTATATAATACATTATAGTTATATATAAATATATAATATAATTATGTATATTATATGTAATAGTTTAGCAATCCCTTCAGTTGATGTATATATACAATAATGGTGAGCCCAAGGGTTAGCTCAAGTGATTTTGAACCAGACGTGAAGCTATCCCTATCAAAGGAGGTCACGAGTTCGAATCTCTTGTTCCCCCTTAGGGTTAGGCCCCATAACTAGGGCCAATGGTTTACTCCATTAACCATCCATGAAGTGGGGAAGTACTCAGGGGTTTCCCGCGAGATATTCCATCCGAATATATATATATATAGGGTTCACCATTATTATATATATACATCGACTGAAAGGAGTGCAAACAAAGGAGAGGGATCAATGGATTTATTAACTTGGGTCAGCCTCAAACAAGGAAACTGAAAACTAAATAGGTAATTCGAATAATTTGAATGGAGCAGGGGAAAAACCAGATTAGATCACGATAATAACCAGGGTTTCAACATGAGAATTGAGATTCCAAGCCATGTATTACCCTATCACATCGTAGATCACCAAAGGTAAGGGGTTCGTTTGTGTTTACGGTTGTGACAAAAACCATAACATATGAGAGCAAGCATTTAGTATCTCAAATCATCACCATATCCTGTGTGATTATACTACCTATTAGAAGTGAGCGTTCAACTTTCTAAGCTGCACATTTGAAGCACCTACTCCACTCCAAAGTTGGTTCAAATTTTGACCTCAATAAATGGGATAATTTTTTCTATGTTAGCTAGACCAATCATGCTTATGCTTGCCATAATTATTTGTTCAATTCATTGAGGCTAGAAGGGAGAAATTACCACACCAACCTTCCTACCATAATGGAGAAATTCAACCTATGCCTGATGCTGTCAGAAGTTATGAATTGGTCCCAAGAATCCGCATGTACCTACTTTATATAGAAAAGATGGTCTCTACAGGTGGGTGTTACTAAGGTTGGTTAATCGCCCTACAATAAAGAGTAATTGCAATGATGTAGAAACAAAGCAAACCCGACATCTTAGTTAACATCATTACGAGAAGTAGATGAATTGCATTCTCGAGGATTCAGTTAAATAGGTCACCCAATTGCATTTTACCTGGCCTTGCTTGAAACTATTGAATGAGTTGCTGGGATAAATTTAACCACGATAGAAAAATAAAGGCTTTAACAAAGTTACCAACTTAATGAGAAATGTGACCTCAAAATGAGACCTCTAGCCCTTAAAACCCATATTTTTCATTAAAAACATGAAAATCAACACCCAAATAAAAAAGTGGTGCTACTGGCAGCACCATTTTTTTGTAACCGGGTCAAAATTACAACTTTTTTCAAGCATGGGCTTAAAAGATAAAATGGTTGCTCAGAAAAAATTTAAAATCAACCCCCAAATTAAAAAGTGGTGCTACCGGTAGCACCATTTTTTCTAACCAGGTCAAAATTACAACTTTTTTCAAGCATGTCCTTAAAACATAAAATGGTTGATGAGAAAAACCTTAAAATCAACACCTAAATAAAAAAGTGATGCTACCTACAGTGAAATGTTTTTTCTAAATGTTAAAATTGCAGCTAATTACAACCTAATTGAAACGGTGGCCTTGACAACAAATCCCTACGCAAATAAAAAACCCAAAATTGGATCCCAAATGGTCATTTGAAAATTTATTTACTAACTTTTTTTTTCCCAAGAAAAAAGCGTAATTTTATTTCATTAGTTGAGAGCAAAATTACATTTTGCATATACACCTCTCAGTGTATTCCTGTTACATTGGAGTCTATAGTTGAATGCTATCAATGTAGTTCGAGTATATTTCTGCAGTTGTGTCTTCAAAAAAGTCTTTTGTTCCTTCTGAGAGTTCTGTACTCAAGAGCTACTGTATGAAGCTCAATCAAGTCCCTAATTTGGGTTGTTTTGTGCATATGTATTCATTACAAATTGTATACAAAAAGTATATTTTGGATCTGTATGAGGTCATTCCAAAAAAGATTGGTGTAGATATTCGTGGGTTTGATCATTTTGATATTCAATTACTTTCCATTGGCCCATAGCCAAATGAAGCCCCTCTTTCGACCTCCAATCCGCTTCTTTATTGTTTTCCCTATAGACATGTTGACAAATAAATGAGTCAAAAGTTGTCTGTAATCGAAAGATGTCTTCCACTAAGGAAATACTAACTTTTTTTTTTAATTTACATTAAAAAATAAATAAAGAGAAAGGAGAAAATCTTCACAATTTTTAGTTTTTAATGAAGAAAAAAACACATTAAAAGAATATATTCAACCCCCTCCCCCCCAAAAAAAGGTGGAAAATAAAAAAACTAAAAAGAAATGAAAAAAATTTAAAATTTCCCTGAAAAATGATAATTTAAAAGAAAAAAATTGTAAAAAAGAATAATTAAAAATCCCCTGAAACGTTAAAAAAAATGAGAAAAAATAACAAAAAAAATACTAAAACAAAATCAAATTCAAAAAAAATATTTAAAAAAAATCTAAAATAAAAAAATATTTCAAAAAATACTAAAATTGCCTAAGCTAAAAGTTTTTTTTTATTAGCTAAATATCTTTGACTTGAGGGATTAGCCTGTGGCTAAGATGCCAAGACCCAGTGGCATCTAAGCCGTCAAAATCACCCGGGGATTGCAGTTGACCTAGACTGCACCAACCCTTAACATGGCTGAATTTGACGTGTCCACTGAGGTTTCGAACCGATGACTTCATTTCAAAGTGCCTTAACAATGCACTCCCTCACCGATTTCTCTATACAATGAGGACTGGAAATTTGAAAGACATGGGGGTGGGCTTTGATCCACTTATGTGTGCACGAGTCACGGTACCATTATATATAGTATCTTTGGGTGCAACCACATATTCGACCACTAACTCAAGGTGTCGCCATGGCTCCAGGTAAATCCCTCACGGGAATTGAACCTTCCCTAAAGGTGAAAAACTCATCACTTCCCACCATTGGATTCAACCCCTTTGGGCTTAAAAACTTTGAAGGACATGGCAATGGGCTTTGATCCACTTATGTGTGCATGGGTCATGATACCATTTAATATAGTATCTTTGGGTGCAACCACACGTTCGACCACTACCTCAAGGTGCCCCCATGGCTCCACGTAAGGCCCTCACATGAATTGAACCTTGCCCAACTTTGAAAAACTCCTCGCTTTCCACCATTGGATCTAACCCCTTTTGATGCCTAAGCTAAAAGTTTATTTTAAAAAACATTTTAAAAATAAAATTAAAACACTAATTTTTTTTTTAAGAAAATTATAAACTTTAGGTTTACTATAACTATATAAATTATATAGTTATATATAATATAACTATTTATTTTTTATTTTTTTTGTAAGTAAGTATCTATATATTGCCTGTCATAAAAACAAAATTATAGTATCCACAATGATATCAGAGATAAGAGTTTGTTGAATTGCCCCGAAGGGAAACCAATTCAGTTCATCCCAGGTCCTAGCATACAGAAGAGAGCTTAAACAATCTTGTCTGAATCGCCCCATAGGGAAACTGATTCGACTGTCCATAAGGGTAGATAATTGTCCTCTGAACAACAAAAAAACTGAAGGTGCTAGAAATAGAAAGACATGCATGTAAACACCTGGCCGTTCTCCGACTGTCATGGTTCATGGTGTGCTCTGCTAGTGTCATCTTCCCCGACTCACTTGCCCATGTCCCGAGAGAAGGCCATATTACCTGCACTATCCATCTGTGGTGCTGGAGCTAGAATAATTCGTGGTGGTGGAGCCATAATAACATTCCCTAGTGCAGCGGTGTCCACATCTTGTGCTTGCATGGGTCAAAGAATGAATGCCAAAAGAGTTTCTAATTGCTATGTGCATTGGCCAAGGTGCTCCATGCGAAAGCAAAGGTTGTCAATGTCTTGATGGATAGAGAATACCAGGTCCTGGAGAATCGAGACTGAGTCTCGGTATCTAGAGCAAGAAGCAGACGAGGATGAGGCACACGACGCCTCATCCGAGCATAAGTGAGGCTTTGGACGAGGTGACTCCTCCTTGACAGTGAATTCATCCAGTTGAATGTGGAGGTCTTCCAACATTGGCCCAGAAACAGAAGGTGGTGGAGAGTCGCGAGGTGAAGGCGGTGGTGTAGGAGCGGAAAGGACGGAAAAAGGCATGAGAGCGGAGTGGGTGGAAGGTGGCGAGGTAGGTGGAGAATTTTGTGCCATTGCAGGTTGAGACGGTGAAGCAATGTACGAAATTGGATCGGGTGCAAATCCCAGTGAATTTCCTTACAGGTTGAACCATTCCACCCTACATGCCCAGGGAGAAGAGAACGACGAAAGGCTTAGATGTTTCAAGGGGGGTGAGCGGATGCCAGGGGTGAGAAGTCAGGTGGTAGTGAAAGCATGGGAAAGCGATGAGCCATGGTTTCTTTACTTCGATACCAGAGAGGCCCCCTTTTAGGCTTTCCTCTCTATTGAGACATTTTATGCGAGAACATAGAATTGACCAGGGATAGCGTCGAAGGCGAAAGAAAAAAATCGGCCAAGGGAACCAGGGATAACGCCTTGGATTAGGAGTTTCCAAGGGGGAGGATCGAGAATGGAGTACGCTGAGGAGATCCATCTGCATAAAATGGCACCTGCATACTAAATTCCCGCACATGCAGAGGCACTGGTAAGCCATACTTCGCCATGGCCGAAATGAATGTCTAGCGGGGGACGCACTGCAATAGCGGAGGGTGGCTGGAGTCATAAGGAGGAATGAATGTTGGGGGACGTCACAAGTAAATGCAGGAGGGGCTGACATGTGCCGATCACATGTCCCTTAGAGAGGTGGCAGATGCCAACTCGTTCGTTGGCCAAGTGTTGCGCACTAACACCCCATACGAGGAATATAACTATTAGAATATATATATATATATATATATATATATATATATATATATATATATATATATATATATATATATATATATATATATATATATATATATATATATATATATATATATA
>JZKD02S1674921.1:433096-445265 GCA_000966675.3 Picea glauca
TATATATATTATCTGCGGTTTTCAATGGGAATAATATTTCTCTTTGGGTTTTACCTTTTTTTTCTCAGAATAATCTCTGTAGTTTCTCTCGGTTTCTTTGGAATTTCTCTGTGGTTTTCGGAAATTGTTTTCGGCTTCTTCAACCGGTTGAGCAATTGGACATGTGAAATGAGGCGAGTCACTTTTTACTTTGATTCAATTTTAATTTAAAATATATTCATAATCTATTAAGTAAAGAGATAATAATTAAAAGTTGATTGAGAGATAATAATTAATATCATTATTAGCAATTAAAAAAAAATATTTTCCATTTTTAAAGTGAATCCAAAATAATAATTGTTACATTTTTTTTTCTCTTCTTTTCAATATGATCACTCGACCACCTATTCCAAAAACACAACCTAACAGCGGGAGGTCCACCAAAATCACCCTAGATATCCTTTACGATTATATGGAATCAATGGAAAAAAGGAGAGAAGAGAGAGATGCCAAAATCCAAATAGAGTTAGAATCACTAGAAAAAAGGAGTGAAGAATGAGACGTAAAACTCCAAATAGAGCTAGAGGTAGTGATTGATAAAAACATTAAATATACCATTCAAACTCAAATAGAGGATAGATTCTTAGGGTTCAAGAGTGAATTGCAGACAATGAGGGATAGGATTCAAGAAATGGAAAAACATAAACAATCAACCCAAGAAGGAGGGTCGAAGAAAATCAAAACTTGAGAGATATGATTAAAGAACTAGAAGAAAAACTAACCAATAATTTGACTGTCAGTAATATGGAAAAACAAATTGGATATCAAACCCATCAAAGAGGAAATGAATAAGCTAATCGAACTGGACCATGAGCGTAACAAAAGAGCCTTGAATCACATAATTTTTTGTATAAAATAACAACAAGAGGAGGATACCCTAGCAATAGTAAAAGAAGAATTAAATAATAAATCACAAATTGATACAACTTTCCTCATAGAAGCAAAGAGGCTAGGAAAAATAATTGATCACAAAGATAGGTTGATTTGTGTCAAAGTAAGTTGTAATGACCATAAATATAGCATACTTAGTAAATCTTTGATCTTGAAAAGGTCAGGTATATTTATAAATGAAGACCTCATTCCCGAAGACCAAGTTGAAATAAAGAAGGAAGTTAAAAAGGTAAAAGAAGCCAGGAAAGAAGGAAAATGGGAAATAATTAGAAATCGAAAAGCTATTGTTAGGGATAGAGACGAAAAGGATAATAATATATAGGAATTTGGGACACTCGAGATCCTTTTTTGGAACTGTCGTGGCTTTCCATGGCATAAAGGTCCTATGATAAGTTGGATCCCGAGTGATATTGATATTATCTGTCTAGTTGAAACTTGGGAGCATGAGGAGTCTAAGGTCTCTAATATAGAAGGATTTGTCTTGTGGCCGGCATGGAACAAAAAACCCCACCGTAGAGGGATAAGAGGCATAGCTTGTTATATTAGAAAGAACATTTCTCATCACATTCAACTTCATAAGATTGACCCTCTCAATCATTACATTTGGATAGAAATTTCAGACACCAATGCTAAGAAGATGTATATAGAAATTTGTTATTTTGTACCTATTAATTCTATTTTTTATAAGAAAAATAATCTAGATAACAATTGTCCCTATAATAATTTAGAACAAGATGTTTATAGTTTGAAAAAGGACGGTAATATCCTCCTGCTAGGAGACTTTAATGCTATGACTTGAACTAAACAAACTACTCTTTTAAGTACTGATTCCAGCCATAATCCTTTATGGCTAGATGATGACCTTGTTTTATCTAATAGCTACAAAAGAAGCTCTGAAGACCTAATTGAGAATTTATTTGGTACTGAGTTGGTCAAACTATGCATCTCTCAAGACCTAATAATTTACAATGGAGTAATGAAGTGGCCAAACTCGAACCGGATGACTTGTATTCATGGGCTAGGTAGTAGTGTTGTATATTATGTGATATCGGATATCCTCGTTTCCAACCAAATATCAACTTTTGACCTTCTAAATGACCATGAGACTGATTCTAATCATAAACCTTTAACCCTAACTCTGAACTTTTCCATGCATAGGAGCGCCATTGAAGAGAATTGTGATAATCAAAGGAATTTGCACTTTGACAAAAGTAAAGTTGACATTTTCTTAAAGGATTTAAATAGTAAATTAAATCTCCTAATTTATAAGGACAACATTGAAGAACTCTATCATAATTTTACAACTAATTTTTCGAGGTGTCCTATAAAAAGAATAATAGAACGACCAACCCTTGGTATGATAAATAATGTAAAATTGTTAGGAAATCCATTAGGGATGCTTCTAATGAGTCCTTAAAACTTGATAAGATCAATACGTACAAAGCCCTAATTAAAAGGAAAAAAAATACTTTGAAATCCACTTAAATCAAAACTTAAATCCATGGTATTAAAAGGAAAAAAAGGCACCCGAAGTACCTAGAAATCCACACAATCTTTTGAGAGTCTTTGGGTGAGACCAGTCTTGATAGCTTCAATATTTTTAGGATCCACCCTGATGCCAACCTTGCCAACAAGATGACGCAACTACTCGACTTCCGAGGCGCCCAAAAGCACATTTAGATGGTTTGAGGAAAAGTTGGTGCTGAGAGAGTAGATGGAAAACTCAATCCACATGAGCAAGATGGGTCGTCCAGGTTTTACTATAAATGAGGATATCATCAAAGAAAAATAAGACAAAATGATGGAGAAAAGGACGAAATACATGATTCATGAGGCTTTGGAAAGTGGAGGGAGCATTACACAAGCCAAAGGGCATGACCAAAAATTCATAGTGGCCCTCATGATTTCTAAATGCAGTCTTAGGAATGTCTGCCTCTTTCATACAAATTTTGTGGTTTCCAGAATGAAGATCAAGTTTAGTAAAGAACTAGGTGCCACTCAATTCATCCAAGAGGTCATCAATGACATGAATGGGAAATTTTTCTTTAACGGTGAGTTTGTTGAGGGCACAAAAGTCGGGACACATGCACCAAGAACCTTCTTTCTTAAGGACCATGACCACAAGAGAAGAGTAGAGGCTCGTACTAGGGCGGATAACACCTGTGTTGAGAATTTCTTGAACCATTTTCTCAATTTATTTTTTTTGGGAAAAGGGGTGACGATAGGGATAGATATTGGGAGGAAGGCTTCCTGGGACAAGAGGAATGTAATGATCATGAACACCACGGGAAGGAGGGAGTCCTTGAGGAGTGGAAAAAACCACTTGATGTTTATAGATGATGGATTAGAGGTCCTGCGGCACAGAGAGTGTCTTAGTTGCTCGTATTGCATGGAGTTGGGAAATAATACCAGAATGACCTATTTTGAGAATCTTTTGAATGCGATGGGAACTAATGATCTCCAGGGAACTGACGATGATGCCTTGGAACTTATATTGTTGGCCCTCTTGGTCGAATTGCATGGTTAATTCCTTAAAATCCATGATAATGGGACCCAAAGTCCTTAGCCATTCTTCACCAAACACAATGTCACAACCGCCCATGTCGATAGCAAACATATGAGATTTCAGGTGGTATTCACCAATTTGGAGACACACATTTTCACAACACCCTCCACATTTCATGGATGCGTCATTGGCAATCATGATTTGAACATTATTGACTGCATAGATATAACAATTAGTTTCTTGGGAAATGCGACGATGAATAAAATTATGGGTGCTTCCACTATCAACAAGAATGATGACCTTCCTATGCTTGATGTAAAAATTAGCTTGAGTGTTTGGGGAGAAGAGAAGCCAATGAGAGCATTTAGGGAAATGACCGGTTCTACTTCGAGAGGGTCTGAGGGATGGGTTATGTTAGTGGGTTCATGTGACACTGACACAAGGGGAGCCTCAACATCCTCTTCCAAAACATCCTCCGATATGACCATAAAATGCTTTTGTTCCTTACACTTGTGTCCCGAAAAATATTTTTCATCACAATTATAACAAAGGCCTTTGAGTTGGTATTCAGTTATTTTGGCCCTGGTCAATTTCTGGATCTTTAGTGGAGTAGAAGGAGGAGTGGGAGTTACTGGTTTAGTGAGGAATAAAGAAGGATTTTCAGCTTTGAGAAGAGACAAATTGTTGTGATTCCTTAGCTCTTTTAGTAGCATCCACCCAACTTTGGGGCCGAGCCATGGGGACATGGGCACGAATATCATCCTTGAGGCCACTGATAAAACATTCTTGGAAAAAAGCATGAGACATGCCCTCTATATGAAAATCCAGTCGCTCAAAAGCAACTATAAATTCTTTCTCTGTGCCAGATTGTTTCAACTTTGTCAAATGGCCTAAATGGTTGGTGTCAGTGTCAAAGCATTCATAAAGCTCTGCCACAAAGTGTTTCCAAGCCACATACCCTTGGTGGGCATTTTTTCTCCATTGCCACCATTGCCAACGTTCTTGATCTAGATGGAGAACACCATATTGAAGTTTGGAAAACTCCTCCGTAATGCCATACAAAGAGAAATAATGTTCCATTTGAGTTACCCAGCCAGTGGGATAAGAGCCATCAAATTTGGTCACATCCACATACAGAAGGCGTAGGCCACACTGAAAGTGATGGGGTTGAAAATTCTGGGAATGAGAGGAAGATTCACCTTCAGTATGCAAAGGTGGGTTAGATAAGGGAAGATCTGCAGGGATATGCAACTTGGCACATATCATCGTAGTGACAGATTCAAGCTGGGTAGTAATGTTTTGTTTGACCTCTTGTTTCAGTTCCTCGATTGAGGCATCGATGGAGGAATGCATAAGCTTCTATTAGGTCTTCTTACATTGGACTTATTCTTCCTTATTGCTAGGCCTTATTAATATTGACCTTTATTACATGGAAATATATTATTCTACCTGCGTGAGGGGTTAGGTCCCTAACATGTCCTCTCCCTTAAAAACAACTTTTTCCTCAAGACTTGAGATGGGGAAATTGTTGCAGAATGGTAGACGATTCCCAAGTGGCATCTGTTGGAGTTGTATCTTTCCACTAGACTAACACTTCCTTGATGTTTCGCTAACGCAGACGATGCTCACGCTGGTCCAAAACTACTTGTGGTTGTAGCCAAATGGAGCCTTCTTCGTCCAACTCGGGAAGGTTTGTTTGAGTTTGCCACCTTCCAATCACCTTCTTTAAGAAGGAAACATGAAAAACAAGACGAAGCTTAGAATGATTGGGAAAAACTAACTGATAGGCCACCTTTCCCACATGCTTGAGAACGATATAAGGACCATAACATTTGGGAACCAGTTTAGAATTTCTCCTCACATTCAACTTCATAAGATTGACCCTCTCAATCATTACATTTGGATAGAAATTTCAGACACCAATGCTAAGAAGATGTATATAGAAATTTGTTATTTTGCACCTATTAATTCTATTTTTTATAAGAAAAATAATCTAGATAACAATTGTCCCTATAATAATTTACAACAAGATATTTATAGTTTGAAAAATGAAGGTAATATCCTCCTACTARGAGACTTTAATGCTATGACTGCAACTAAACAAACTACTCTTTTAAGTACCGATTCCAACCATAATCCTTTATGGCTAGATGAGGACCTTGTTTTATCTAATAGCTACAAAAGAAGCTCTAAAGAACTAATTGAGAATTTATTTGGTACTGAGTTGGTCAAACTCTGCAACTCTCATGACCTAATAATTTGCAATGGAGTAATGAAGTGGCCAAACTCCAACCAGATGACTTGTATTCATGGGCTAGGTAGTAGTGTTGTAGATTATGTGATATATGATATCCTCGTTTCCAACCAAATATCAATTTTTGACCTTCTAAATGACCATGAACCTGATTCTAATCATAAAACTTTAACCCTAACTCTAAACTTTTCCATGCATAGGAGCGCCATTGAAGACAATTATGATAATCAAAGGAATTTGCGCTTTGACAAAAGTAAAGTTGACATTTTCTTAAAGGATTTAAATAGTAAATTAAATCTCCTAACTTATAAGGACAACATTGAAGAACTCTATCATAATTTTACAACTACCCTTTCCACTTATATTAATAAGTTCTCTTTCGAGGTTTCCTATAAAAAGAATAATAGAACGACCAACCCTTGGTATGATAAATAATGTAAAATTGGTAGGAAAGACATTAGGGATGCTTCTAATGAGTCCTTAAAACTCGATAAGATCGATATTTACAAAGCCCTAATTAAAAGGAAAAAAAGGTACTATATCAATAAAAGGCAAGACCAACTTTCACAACTATATAAGCTGGATCCTAAGAAGTTTTGGAGCCAAATTCTAAACCGCAATACTAAATAACATAATAGGATTCCCTTAAGGGACTGTAATTCCTACCTTAAAAGTCTTTTTGATTTCTCTAATGCCATGGACACCATTCCTGTTGTCCCTACAAAGGAATAAGTTTTTTCTTTAGATGACAAAGAGTTCGGGGTTAAGCAACTTGCAAATAGGAAAGCTAAGGACATTAAAGGCTACCAAACTGAATTTTTTTAAAATCGGAGGGCCAATCCTTATCCCTCACATACACAAGCTCTTCAATTTAGCAGTCAAGGAGGGCTTCCCTAAACCTTGGATGCAAAGCCTCATTGTTCCTATTTTAAAAAATGGGGATAGAAACATTCCCTCTAATTATAGGACCATTATGATTATCCATATTTTAGCCAAGCTTTATGGAATTATTTTGGAATTATTTAGCCAAGTCAAGGTAAAAGAGCTAAAGTCCATACCCGGTTTAGGAGATATCATTCAGCTGTGGACCATCTTGTTACCTTTAGGATCATTGCAGAGGAGTTCCACAATACTAAAACCAATCTTTTTTGTTGTTTTGTTGACTTTAGAAAAGGTTTTGACATGGTTCCTAGGAAAAACCCTTGGAATAGGTTGGAAGAGATAAAAGTGTAATATTCCAGATATAAAAAGTATGTAGAACATAAATAAATAGCTAGAAATGGCAGGTGAACAACAATATAACCAGAACAACACCACAATAATACCAAAATGATACCAAAATAACACCAGAAAGAGCACTTTGATTACTGAGAGCAATGTTCACTTGCCTCTTCGAGGGGGCAACCTCTAGCAAAGTAGATCTCTATTTCAATAATATCCAAGACAAAAGGTCTCATACCCTCGGCTCCTATTTATACTAAATATGTCTATCAAAAGAACCATTTAGAGGAAGCTCCTTTTAGAAGCATAAGCTTCTATTAGGTCTTCTTACATTGGAATTATTCTTCCTTATTTCTAGTCCTTATTAATATTGACCTTTATTACATGGAAATATATTATTCTACCTGCGTGAGGGGTTAGGTCCCCTAACATGTCCTCACCCTTAAAAACAACCTTGTCCTCAAGGATTGAGATGGGGAAATTGTTGCAGAATGGTAGATGGTTCCCAAGTGGCATCTATTGGAGTTGTATCTTTCCATTGGACTAACACTTCCTCGATGGTTAGCTAACACAGACGATGCTCATGATGGTCCAAAACTGCTTGTGGTTGTATCCAAATGGAGCCTTCTTCATCCAACTCGGGAAGGTTGGTTTGAATTTTTCACTTAGTTCCAATCAACTTCTTTAAGCAGGAAACATGAAAAACATGACAGAGCTTAGAATGATTGGGAAAATCTAATTGATAGGTCACCTGTCCCACATGCTTGAGAACGGTATAAGGACCATAACATTTGGGCACCAGTTTGTGAAAATGGTCATCCTTGAGCGAATTTTGCTTGTAAGGTTGCAGTCGAAGAAACACCTGATATTCTTCTGCAAATTGATGTTCAGAGCTACCTTGATTTGCTTGTTGCTTCATGTGATTCTGGGCCATGAACAAATTCTCTTTGAGGGTACGGAGAATAGCCTCTCAAACTGAAAGTGTTTGGTCAACCGCCTGGACCTTCGAGAAACCTGGAAAATATGAGAGAACTGAAGGTGGCTTTTTTCCATATACCGCTTCAAAAGGAGTCATGTGGGTAGCTGTATGGTATGAAGTGTTGTACCACCATTCAACTAGTGGTAACCATTGAGCCCACTGATTTTTCCTTTCCGATGCAAAACACCTCAAATATGTTTCCAAACACTTTCAGTTTGACCATCAATCAAGGGATGGTAATCCGTGTTGAGATGCAATTGGGTGCCTTGTAGCTTGAACAATTCTTGCCAAATATTGTTGCTGAAGGTTGGGTCGCGATAAAAAACAATAGAATGCGACATGCCATGAAGCTTGAAGACTTGATCCATGAAAAGTTGAGCCACATTGGATGTTGTAAATGAGTGTTGAAGAGCACATAAATGAGCATACCTGGAAAGACGATCAACTACAACCATAATGATTGATTTATTGCACGATTTAGGTAAGATTACAATAAAATCCACAGATATATGCCGCGAAATAACAAGTGGAATCGGAAGAAGTTGTAGTGCGCAAAGAGATTTGACTGTTTCTCCTTTGTTGTGTTGACACACATCACATTCAACCACAAAATTACGAACGTCCTGTTTCATACCATCCTAGAAAAAAGAATGTTTGACCCGATCATAGGTTTTGGTAAACCCGAAGTGCCCTGCTGTGGGTGTAGCATGAAGCTTAGAAAGTACCGTGTATTTAAGTTGTGACTGTTTACTTAAATACAAATGAACTTTGTATCGAATCTCATCATTGAGCCAAGAGTTACCTCGGGAAACTGGAGAATTGGAATGCAATTGTTGTATCATATGCGAACTTTTGGGATCTTGTAGCCATTCCTGGCGAACAACTTGGAGCCAATATGGTACAATGAAGGAGAGAGAAAAAATGGGCCCTTCATCTTCATATTTTCTTGAAAGTGCATCAACAACCACATTGTCTTTGCCTTTCTTGTAAATGATCTCATAATCATATCCAAAGAGCTTAATATCCCATTTTTGTTGCTCTGGGAAGGAAAGGCGTTGTTCCAGAAAATACTTGAGGCTTTGATGATCTGTCTTAATTTGGAATCGTTTCCACAATATATAAGGGTGCCAAAGATCCACGACATGTAGAATAGCCAACATTTCCTTTTCATAGATTGATTTGCCCAAATTTCGCTCAGACAGTTGTTTGCTGGTAAAGGCCAAAGGACGACCCTCTTGCATAAGGACAATGCCAATTCCTTTTTGGGAAGCATCACATTCCAGGAAAAAGGTCTTTGTGAAATTAGGAAGGGCCAGGATTGGAGTGGTGCACATGGCCATCTTCAAGGTTTGAAAATACTAAGCAACTGCTAAAGTCCAAATGAAAGTATTATTTTTAAGGAGTGGAGTGAGAGGTGCCACAATCTTTCCATAACTCTTATCAAACTTTCGATAATAACCTGTTAAACCTAGAAATCCACGCAAGATTTTGAGAGTGTTTGGGTGAGGCCAATCTTGATAGCTTCAATCTTTTTAGGATCCACCATGATGCCGACCTTGCCAACAAGATGACCCAACTACTTGACTTTCGAGGCGCCCAAAAGCACATTTAGATGGTTTGAGGAAAAGTTGGTGTTGAGAGAGTAGATGGAGAACTCAATCCACATGAGCAAGATGGGTTGTCCAGGTTTTACTATAGATGAGGATATCATCAAAGAAAACTAAGACAAAATGATGGAGAAAAGGACAAAATACATGATTCATGAGGCTTTGGAAAGTGGAGGGAGCATTACACAAGCCAAAGGGCATGACCAAAAACTCATAGTGGCCCTCATGAGTTCTAAATGTAGTCTTAGGAATGCCTGCCTCTTTCATACAGATTTTGTGGTTTCCAGAATGAAGATCGAGTTTAGTAAAGAACTAGGCGCCACTCAATTCATCCAAGAGGTCATCAATGACATGAATGGGAAATTTGTCTTTAATGGTGAGTTTATTGAGGGCGTGGAAGTCGGTATAGATGCACCGAGAACCTTCTTTCTTAAGGACCATGACCACAAGAGAAGAGTAGGCGCTTGTACTAGGGCGGATAACACCTGCGTTGAGCATTTCTTGAACCATTTTCTCAATTTTTTTTTTTGGGAAAAGGGGTGACGATAGGGATGGATATTGGGGGGAAGGCTTCCTGGGATAAGGGGAATAGAATGATCATGAACACCACGGGAAGGAGTGAGTCCCTAGGGAGTGTAAAAAACCACTTGATGTTTAAAGAGAATGGATTAGAGGTCCTGTGGCACAGAGAGTGTCTCGGTTGCTTTTATGGCATGGAATTGGGAAATAATGCCAGAAAGACCTTTTTCGAGAATATTTTCAATGCGATGGGAACTAATGATCTCCAGGGAACCGATGACGATGCCTTGAAACTTATATTGTTGGCCCTCTTGGTTGAATTGCATGGTTAATTCCTTAAAATCCATGAAAATGGGACCCAAAGTCCTTATCCATTCTTCACCCAACACAATGTCACAACCACCCATGTCGATAGAAAACATATGAGATTTCAAGTGGTATTCACCAATTTGGAGATGCACATTTTTACAATGCCCTCCACATTTCATGGACCCGCCATTGGCAATCATGGTTTGAAAATTATTGACTGCACATATATAACATTTAGTTTCTTGGGAAATGCGATGATGAATAAAATTATGGGTGCTTCCACTATCAACAAGAATGATGACCTTCCTATGCTTGATGTAACCAATTAGCTTGAGTGTTTGGGGAGCAGAGAAGCCAATGAGAGCATTTAGGGAAATGACCAGTTCTACTTCGGGAGGGTCTGAGGGAGGGGTTATGTCAGTGGGTTCAGGTGACACTGACACAAGGGGAGCCTCAACATCCTCTTCCGAAACATCCTCTGATATGGCCATAAAATGATTTTGTTCCTTAAACTTGTGTCCTGAAAAATATTTTTTGTCACAATTATAACAAAGGCCTTTGAGTTGGCGTTCAAGTATCTCAGCCCTGGTCAATTTCTGGATCTTTAGTGGAGTAGAAGGAGGAGTGGGAGTTACAGGTTTAGTGCGAGGAATAAAGGAGGGTTTTCGGTTTTGAGAAGAGACAACCTGTTGTGCATCCTTAGCTCTTTTAGTAGTGTCCACCCAACTCTGAGGCCGAGCCATGGGGACATGGGCACGGATCTCATCCTTGAGGCCACTGATAAAACATTCTTGGAAAAAAGCATGAGACATGCCCTCTATACGAAAAGTGAGTGCTCAAAAGCAACTATAAAGTCTTTCACTGTGCCAGATTGTTTCAACTTTGTCTGATCTAAAAATGAAGAAGACTTATATTCTTGAAAATATTTGCAAGTTAAATTTATGTGTTAAAATGCAAATGGATCAACTTTGCAACACAACTTTAATAGGATTTACTCATTCAAGATGCATATAAACATCAACATAATCAATGAACAGAAAACACGTAACACAACAAATGATAAAGGAGTTCACCCCTCTCTTGGGCTACATCTCCTGGTCCANCTTCCAATGGATCATTTGTATTATTTTCTCAAAGTGATAAAAAATGTGCTTTACAATGCTCAAAATTCCAAATAGACTGCTCCAATGGCTTCAGAACGTCTAAAAACCCCTAGCTGGGCTTTTTCGGCACCTCGTTTGGCCAAAAATTGAAGTAGATAGGCTTCCTGGAAGTCTCCCCTTCAAGCTTGCTGTCTCTGCATCTACAAAACACACCTCTCTTGGCTCAACCTAGCCCACATGCAATTTAAAGCGTAAAAACTTGGCACCGGGCGCAACCGCACAACCGATCCAAACTGTCGAACAGTTACGCGCAGGCCTTAACTACCAAGGCCCGTGGGCACATGGTCGTCACATGAGCGTGCGCTATAACACAATAGGGCTTAAGTTTTAAAACCATTGATAACCGTAATGGTTTCAACCCACGTGCATATATATAGGTTGGTCACATGTCATACCAAACCGTGCATTCAAATGATTATAACATATGTTACGGTGGGTCTAACCGCCGTAGCTCCGGTCACATGCAATATAACATATAACCACGGGCCGGGGCTTAGCCCCGGCCCAATCCACGCCCCAACATACATTTATACGATGTTAAATACAATGCAACGCATATATATATAAAGTAACATGTGTGGGCATGCCGGTTGGGCAGCCTTTCCCAAAGCTTTACCCTGCCCCAGAGGTCATGGGGTCGACTCCTGCTGAGTGCAAAGATTTTAACCAACAAACAGGTGA
>JZKD02S1674921.1:451761-463271 GCA_000966675.3 Picea glauca
TTATTTCCTACGTGTATGAATCCACGACACCGGGTTTATGCATGTAATGATAGATTTTTGTAGCTTAAATACGTCGGAATACGTCTCTACCTTGAAAAAAATTAACCCACAATTTTTTGCCGAGGAAGGTGCTCCGATACCACTTGTAATATTCCAGATATAAAAAGTATGCAGAACATAAATAAATAGCTAGAAATGGCAGATGAACAATAATATAACCAGAACAACACCACAACAATACCAACATGATACCAAAATAATACCATAAAGAGAACTTTGATTACTGAGAGCAATGCTCACTTGCCTCTTTGAGGGGGAAACCTTCAGTAGAGCATAGCTCTATTACAATAATATCCAAGACAAAAGTTCTCATACCCTAGGCTCCTATTTATACTAAATATGTCTATCAAAAGAACCATCTAGAGGAAGATCCTTCTAGAAGCATAAGCTTCTATTAGGTCTTCTTACATTGGACTTATTCTTCCTTATTGCTAGGCCTTATTAATATTGACCTTTATTACATGGAAATATATTATTCTACCTACGTGAGGGATTAGGTCCCTAACATAAAAGTGTCTCTCGATTTGAGGGTTGTTGCAATAAGGATGTATGCGAACGTTATTGTTAAGTTTAAAAACATTTAGGGCTGGTCAAAATAATTTTTTTTTAATTGATTTTTTTTAATATTTTTTAAATTTTGTATTAAAAATTTTATTTTAGGATTTTTAATTTAGTTATATATATAGGCATATATTCTTTGCAGTTTTCAATGGGAATAATATTTCTCTTTGGTTTTTACATTTTTTTTCCCAGAATAATCTCTGTAGTTTTTCTCGGTTTCTCTAGAATTTCTCCGCGGTTTTCGAAAATTATTTTTGGCTTCTTCAACCGGTTGAGCAATTGGACATGTGAAATGAGGTGAGTCACTTTTTACTTTGATTCAATTTTAATTTAAAATATATTTATAATCTATTAAGTAAAGAGATAATAATTAAAATTTGATTGAGAGATAATAATTAATATCATCATTATCAATTAAAAGAAAATTATTTTTCATTTTTAAAGTCAATCCAAAATAATAATTGTTACATTTTTTTTTCTCTTCTTTTCAATATGATCACTCCACCACCTATTCCAAAAACTCAGCCTAACAGGGGGAGGTCCCCCAAAATCACCGTAGAGATCCTTTACGATTATATGGAATCAATAGAAAAAAGGAGAGAAGAGAGATGTGCCAAAATCCAAATAGAGTTAGAATCATTAGAAAAAAGGAGTGAAGAATGAGACATAAAACTCCAAATAGAGCTAGAGGCAATGATTGATAAAAAAATTAAATATACCATTCAAACTCAAATAGAGGATAGATTCTTAGGGTTCAAGACTGAATTGCAGACAATGAGAGATAGGATTCAAGATATGGAAAAAGATAAAAAATCAACCCAAGAAGGAGGGGTTGAAGAAAATCACAACTTGAGAGATAGGATTAAAGAACTAGAAGAAAAACTAACCAACAATTTGAACCTCAGTAATATGAAAAACAAATTGGATATCAAACCCATCAAAGAGGAAATGAATAAGCTAATCGAACTGGACCATGAGCGTAACAAAAGAGCCTTGAACCGCATAATTTTTTGTATAAAATAACAACAAGAGGATGATATGCTAGCAATAGTAAAAGAAGAATTAAATAATAAATCACAAATTGATACAACTTACCTCATAGAAGCAAAGAGGCTAGGAAAAATATTTGATCACAAAGATAGGTTGATTCGTGTCAAAGTAAGTTGTAATGACCATAAATATAGCATACTTAGTAAATCTTTGAGCTTGAAAGGGTCAGGTATATTTATAAATAAAGACCTCATTCCCGAATACCAAGTTGAAATAAAGAAGGAAGTTCAAAAGGTAAAAGAAGCCAGGAAATAAGGAAAATGGGAAATAATTAGAAATCGAAAATCTATTGCTAGGGATAGAGACGAGAAGGATAATAATAAATAGGAATTTGGGACACTCAGGATCCTTTTTTGGAACTGTCGTGGATTTCCATGGCGTAAAGGTCCTATGATAAGTTGGATCCCGAGTGATATTGATATTATCTATCTATTTGAAACTTGGGAGCATGAGGAGTCTAAGGTCCCTAATATAGAAGGATTTGTCTTGTGGTTGGCATGGAACAAAAAAACCCACCATAGAGGGATAGGAGGCATAGCTTGTTATATTAGAAAGAGCATTTCTCCTCACGTTCAACTTTATAAGATTGACCCTCTCAATCATTACATTTGGATAGAAATTTCAGACACCAATGCTAAGAAGATGTATATAGAAATTTGTTATTTTGCACATAATAATTCTATTTTTTATAAGAAAAATAATCTAGATAACAATTGTCCCTATAATAATTTAGAACAAGATATTTATAGTTTGAAATATGAAGGCAATATCCTCCTGCTAGGAGACTTTAATGCTATGACTGCAACTAAACAAACTACTCTTTTAAGTACCGATTCCAACCATAATCCTTTATGGCTAGATGAGGACCTTGTTTTATCTAATAGCTACAAAAGAAGCTCTGAAGACCTAATTGAGAATTTATATGGTATTGAGTTGGTCAAACTCTGCAGCTCTCAAGACCTAATAATTTGCAATGGAGTAATGAAGTGGCCAAACTCGAACCAGATGACTTGTATTCATGGGCTAGGTAGTAGTGTTATAGAATATGTGATATCTGATATCCCCGTTTCCAACCAAATATCAACTTTTGACCTTCTAAATGACCATGAGCCTGATTCTAATCACAAACCTTTAACCCTAACTCTAAACTTTTCCATGCATAGGAGCGCCATTGAAGACAATTATGATAATCAAAGGAATTTGCGCTTTGACAAAAGTAAAGTTGACATTTTCTTAAAGGATTTAAATAGTAAATTAAATCTCCTAACTTATAAGGACAACACTGAAGAACTCTATCATAATTTTACAACTACCCTTTTCACTTCTATTAACAAGTTCTCTTTCGAGGTGTCCTATAAAAAGAATAATAGAACGACCAACCCTTGGTATGATAAATAATGTAAAATTGGTAGGAAATCCATTAGGGATGCTTTTAATGAGTCCTTAAAACTCGATAAGATCAATACGTACAAATCCCTAATTAAAAGGAAAAAAAGGTACTATATCAATAAAAGGAAAGAGCAACTTTCACAACTATATAGGCTGGATCCTAAGAAGTTCTGGAGCCAAATTCTAAACCGCAATTCTAAATAAAATAATAGGATTCCCTTAAAAGACTTGAATTCCTACCTTAAAAGTCTTTACAATTTCCCTAATGCTATGAACACCATTCCTATTGTCTCTACAAATGAATAATTTTTTTCTTTAGATGACATAGAGTTTGGGGTTAAGCGGCTTGCAAATGGGGAAGCTAAGGACATTAAAGGCTACCAAACTGAAAATTTTAAAATCGGAGGGCCAATCCTTATCCCTCACATACACAAGCTCTTCAATTTAGCAGTCAAGTAGGGCTTCCCTAAACCCTGGACGCAAAGGCTCATTGTTCCTATTTTAAAAAATGGGGATAGAAACATTCCCTCTAATTATGGGACCATTATGATTAGCCCAATTTTAGCCAATCTTTATGGAATTATTTTGGAATTATTTAGCCAAGTCATGGTAAAAGAGCTAAAGTCCAGATCGGGTTTAGGAGATATCATTCAACTGTGGACCATCTTGTTACATTTAGGATCATTGCAAAGGAGTTCCGCAATACTAAAACCAATCTTTTTCGTTGTTTTGTTTACTTTAGAAAAGCTTTTGACATGGTTCCCAGGAAAAACCTTTGGAATAGGTTGGAAGAGATAAAAGTGTAATATTCCAGATATAAAAAGTATGCAGAACATAAATAAATAGCTAAGAATGGCAGATGAACAACATTATAACCAGAACAACACCACAATAATACCAAAATGATACCAAAATAATACCAAAATAATACCAGAAAGAGCACTTTGATTACTGAGAGCAATGTTCACTTGCCTCTTCGAGGGGGAAACCTCTAGCAGAGTAGATCTCTATTACAATAATATCCAAGACAAAAGTTCTCATACCCTCGGCTCCTATTTATACTAAATATTTCTATCAAAAGAACCATTTAGAGAAAGATCCTTCTAGAAGCATAAGCTTCTATTAGGTCTTCTTACATTGGACTTATTCTTCCTTATTGCTAGGCCTATTACATGGAAATATATTATTCTACCTACGTGAGGGGTTAGGTCCCTAACATGTCCTCACCCTTAAAAACAACCTTGTCCTCAAGGCTTGAGATGAGGAAATTGTTGTAGAATGGTAGATGGTTCCCAAGTGGCATATGTTGGAGTTGTATCTTTCCATTTGACTAACACTTCCTTGATGGTCCACTGACGCAGACGATGCTCACGCTGGTCCAAAACTGCTTGTGGTTGTAGCCAAATGGAGCCTTCTTCATCCAACTCGGGAAGGTTGGTTTGAGTTTGGCACTTAGTTACAATCACCTTCTTTAAGCAAGAAACATGAAAAATAGGACAAAGCTTAGAATGATTGGGAAAAGCTAACTGATATGCCACATGTCCCACATGCTTGAGAATGGTATAAGGACTATAACGTTTGGGCATCAGTTTATGACAATGGTCAGCCTGGAGGGAATTTTGCTTGTAAGGTTGCAGTCGAAGAGACACCATTCAACTAGTGGTAACCATTGAGCCCACTGATTTTGCCTTTCCGATGCAAAACACCTCAAATATGTTTCCAAACACTTTCAGTTTGACCATCAATCAGGGGATGATAATCCGTGTTGAGATGCAATTGGGTGCCTTGTATCTTGAACAATTCTTGTCAAATATTATTGGTGAAGGTTGGGTTGTGATAAAAAACAATAGAATGTGGCATGCCATGAAGCTTGAAGACTTGATCCATGAAAAGTTGAGCCACATTGGATGTTGTAAATGGGTGTTGAAGAGCACATAAATGGGCATACTTGAAAAGTCGATCACCTACAACCATAATGATTGATTTATTGCATGATTTAGGTAAGATTACAATAAAATCCATAGAGATATGCCGCCAAATAGCAAGTGGAATCAAAAGCGGTTGTAGTGTGCAAGGAGATTTGACTGTTTCTCCTTTGTTGCATTGACACACATCACATTCAACCACAAAATTACGAATGTCCTGTTTCATACCATCCCAGAAAAAAGAATGTTTGACCCGGTCATAGGTTTTGGTAAACTCGGAGTGCCCCGCTTTGGGTGTAGCATGAAGCTCAGAAAGTACCTTGGATTTAAGTTTTGATTGTTTACTTAAATACAAACGACCTTTGTATAGAATCTCATCATTGAGCCAAGAGTACCCTTGGGAAACTGGATAATTGGACTGCAATTGTTGTATCAGATGCGAACTTTTGGGATCATGTAGCCATTCCTAGCAAACAACTTGGAGCCAATCTGGTACGATGAAGGAGAGAGAAAAAATGGACCCTTCATCTTCATATTTTCTTGAAAGTGCATCAACAACCACATTGTCTTTGCCTTTCTTGTAAATGATCTCATAATCATATCCAAAGAGCTTAGTCACCCATTTTTGTTGCTCTGGGGAGGAAAGGCGTTGTTCTAGAAAATACTTGAGGATTTGATGATCTTTCTTAATTTGGAATCGTTTCCCCAATAGATAAGGGTTCCAAAGATCCATGACATGCAAAATAACCAACATTTCATTTTCATAGATTGATTTCCTCAAATTTTGCTTGGCCAGTTGTTTGCCGGTAAAGTCCAAAGGACAACCCTCTTTCATAAGGACAATGCCAATTCCTTTCTCGGAAGCATCACATTCCAGGAAAAAGGTCTTTGTGAAATCAGGAAGGGCCAGGATTGGAGTGGTGCACATGGCCATCTTCAAGGTTTGAAAATCCTAAGCAACTGCTGGAGTCTAAGTGAAAGAATTATTTTTAAGGAGTGCAGTGAGAGGTGCCACAATCTTTCCATAATTCTTATCAAACTTGCGATAATAACCTGTTAAACCTAGAAATCCATGCAATCTTTTGAGAGTGTTTGGTTGAGGCCAATCTTGATAGCTTCAATATTTTAAGGATCCACCATGACACCGACCTTGCCAACAAGATGACCCAACTACTCGACTTCCAAGGCGCCCAAAAGACCATTTAGATGGTTTGAGGAAAAGTTGGTGCTAAGAGAGTAGATGGAGAACTCAATCCACATGAACAAGATGGGTTGTCCAGGTTTTACTATAGATGATGATATCATCAAAGAAAACTAACACAAAATGATGGAGAAAAGGACGAAATACATGATTCATGAGGCTTTGGAAAGTGGAGGGAGCATTACACAAGCCAAAGGGCATGACCAAAAACTCATAGTGGCCCTCATGAGTTCTAAATGCAGTCTTAGGAATGCCTGCCTCTTTCATACGGATTTTGTGGTTTCCAGAATGAAGATCGAGTTTAGTAAAGAATTAGGCACCACTCAATTCATCCAAGAGGTCATCAATGACATGAATGGGAAATTTGTCTTTAATGGTGAGTTTGTTGAGGGCACAGAAGTCGAGACACATGCACCAAGAACCTTCTTTCTTAAGGAATATGACATCAAGAGAAGAGTAGGGGCTCATACTAGGGCGGATAACACCTGTGTTGAGAATTTCTTGAACCATTTTCTCAATTTATTTTTTTTGGGAAAAGGGGTGACAATAGGGATGGATATTGGGAAGAAGGCTTCCTAGGACAAGGGGAATGGAATGATCATGAACACCACGGGAAGGAGGGAGTCCCTGGGGAGTGGAAAAAACCACTTGATGTTTAGAGAGGATGGATTAGAGGTCCTACGACACAGAGAGTGTCTCAGTTGCTTGTATGGCATGGAGTTGGGCAATAATGCCAGAATAACCTTTTTTGAGAATATTTTCAATGAGATGGGAACTAATGATCTCCGGGGAACCGACGGTGATGCCTTGGAACTTATATTGTTGGCTCTCCTTGTCGAATTGCATGGTTAATTCCTTAAAATCCATGAGAATGGGACCCAAAGTCCTTAGCCATTCTTCACCGAACACAATGTAACAACCGCCCATGTCGATAGCAAACATATGAGATTTCAAGTTGTATTCACCAATTTGGAAATGCACATTTTCACAACGTCCTGCACATTTCATGGACCCACCATTGGCAATCATGATTTGAAAATTCTTGACTGCACATATATAAAAATTAGTTTCTTGGGAAATGCGGCAATGAATAAAATTATGGGTGCTTCCACTATCAACAAGAATGATGACCTTCCTATGCTTGATGTAACCAATTAGCTTGAGTGTTTGGGAAGCAGAGAAGCCAATGACAACATTTAGGGAAATGAACGGTTCTACTTCATGAGCGTCAGAGGGAGGGGTTATGTCAGTCGGTTCAGGTGACACTGACAAAAGGGGAGCCTCAATACCCTCTTCCGAAACATCCTCTGATATGGCCATAAAATGATTTTGTTCCTTACACTTGTGTCCTGGAAAATATTTGTCATCATAATTATAAAAAAGGCCTTTGAGTTGGCGTTTAGTTATTTCATCCCTAGTCAATTTATGGATCTTTAGTGGAGTAGAAGGAGGAGTGGGAGTTACTAGTTTAGTGTGAGGAATAAAGGAGGGTTTTCAGTTTTGAGAAGAGACAACCTGTTGTGCTTCCTTAGCTCTTTTAGTAGCGTCCACCCAACTCTGAGGCCGAGCCATGGGGACATGGGCACGAATATCATCCTTGAGGCCATTGATAAAACATTCTTGGAAAAAAGCAGAAGACATGCCCTCTATGCGAAAATCCAGTCCCCCAAAAGCAGCTATAAAGTCTTCCACTGTGCCAGATTGTTTCAACTTTGTCAAATGGCCTAAATGGTTGGTGTTAGTGTCAAAGCGTTCATAAATCTCAGCCACAAAGTGTTTCCAAGCCACATACCCTTGGTGAGCATTTTTTCTCCATTGCCACCATTGCCAACGATCTTGATCTAGATGGAGAACACCATACCAAAGTTTGGACAACTCATCCGTAATGCCATACAAAGAGAAATAACGTTCCATTTGAGTTACCGAGCCAGTGGGATCTGAACCATCAAATTTGGTCGCATCCACATGCTGAAGGCGTAGGTCACACTGAAAGTGATGGGGCTGAAAATTCTAGGAATGAGAGGAAGTTTCACCTTCAGTATGCAAAGGTGGGTCAGATAAGGGAAGATCTGCAGGGATGTGCAGCTTGGCGCATATCATCATAGTGTCTGATTCAAGATGGGTAGTAATGTCTTGTTTAAGTTCCTCGATTGAGGCATCGATGGAGGAATGAATTTTTTTATTGATGGTGGCAATATTGGCACTAAGTTGTTTCACTTCTTGTTGGGTTTATGTGAAATTAGAGTGCAAGGTATTGAAGTGAGCTTCCAACTCTTGGCTACGGGTATAGCCCATTATGACGAGGGAACACGAAAAGGGGTGGGTGGGACCACACAAGAAATGGGTTATGGGTGAAGTGTATCACAACTATCAGGGCGACGAGTTGAATCCAATGGGGTAAAGCCCAAATAAGGGTGTTGGAAGGGGGTTGAGTCCACGAGAAAAAAACAAAAATTGCGAAAAATGATAGGTATGACTGCGATAAGGGCGAAGAGAGAAATCCAGTGGAATAGGTCTCAAATAATGGTGCCCACATTATTTTTTCTTTTTACTCCTGCGGAGTTATACTCCGATTTGAAGAATACTGCAGTGATGAAATTCCCAAATGCTTAACACGAAGAAATGTGTAGTAATTTCACAACTCGAATGCAGGAGACACAGTTGTGCGACAATAGATCTTGTTTGTTCTATTTTTGTTTCTGTCCCCAAAGGTTAGGTATTCAAGGGCTCTATAGACAAGGGTTTCCCATGTCCTATAACTCTCTGATATATGTGCGGGGTCCAACAATAGTACTAGACCCGATATCTCAGGGCACCAACTAAGGAGGCTAGACTGTGCCCTTAGCCATACTACTCGACTACCTAGGTACTAGAGAGTATCTTCCAGAGTGTTGTTCTCAGTGGCACTATAGCAGTTAGGCGGCTGATCGGTTTATCTATGGAGGGATTTAGGAGATCTAGGTCGATATGTATATAGGTGTTGTCTGATGGACTACCACTCGAAGGGGTACCAAAATGGGTTACAAGGGTGGCCAACAGATGTGCGCTTAAGTACCACTTGTATTTCCTGCATGTATGAATCCCTGACCATGGGTTTATGCGTGTAACAATATATCTTTGTAGCTTAAAGTAATTGGAATACGTCTCTACCTTGAAAAAATTAACCCACAATTTTTTGCCGAGGAAGGTGATCTGATACCACTTGTAATATTCCATATATAAAAAGTATGCATAACATAAATAAATAGCTAGAAATGGCAGATGAACAACAATATAACCAGAACAACACCACAATAATACCAACATGATACCAAAATAATACCAAAAATAGAACTTTGATTACTAAGAGCAATGTTCACTTGCCTCTTTGAGAGGGAAACCTCCAACAGAGCATAACTCTATTACAATAATATCCAAGACAAAAGTTCTCATACCCTAGGCTCCTATTTATACTAAATATGTCTATCAAAATAACCATTTAGAGGAAGATCCTTCTAGAAGCATAAGCTTCTATTAGGTCTTCTTACATTGGACTTATTCTTCCTTATTGCTAGGCCTTATTAATATTGACCTTTATTACATGGAAATATATTATTCTACCTACGTGAGGGGTTAGGTCCCTAACATAAAAGTGTCTCTCAATTTGAGGCCTGTTGCAATAAGGATGTATGCGAACGTTATTGTTAAGTTTAAAAAAACTGAGGGCTGGTCAAATAGATTAACTACAATATCGAAGCCAAACAAGGTTGTCCCTTATCCCCTACCGTTTTTGGCATATACATTGACAAGTTAGAAGATTGCTTGGAAAATGTAGGTTGTGTCAGCCCCACTCTCACTGGTATAGTTCTCAATCTTCTTCTTTATGCCGATGATATCGTTCTTATGGTAAGGAGTCCCCATAACCTTGAAAACCAACTAAGAATCCTCAAGGATTTTTGCTCCAATATGGGTATGATTGTTAATACTGATAATACTAAGGTCATGATTATTAAATCCAATAAGATCCCTTATGATACCTTCGTATATGACAACAAAAACTTGGAGGAAGTGACTTGATACAAATATTTTGGAATTGATATTCACCACAAGCTCAATTGGAATTATAGCATTGATAAAATGATTATTGGGGGATGGAAAGCTTATTATGGTCTTGAAAACAATTGTAAATCAATTGAACTTTGGAGTTGGGATAAGAAGAAACTCCTCTTTGAGACTCTTGTTACACTTGTTATTCTTTATGGATGTAAAGTCTAGGGCTATCGTATCTCTCATGAATCCTGGAGAAAGATAGAGCAAATACAAAATAATTTTATAACCTATAATCTCAAAATTAAAGGAAATACGCCCTATCCTGTCCTCCTCTTAGAAACAAGCCTCTCCCCCATTGAGGGCATGGCTATGACTAGATACCTAATGGATAAGAACAAGTTAAACAACATGGAAGACAAGAGGCTTCCTAAAATTGCTTCAAAATCGAATCATAACCACCACCGACTCAAGCGAGGATGGCATAAAGATGCTCGGTTTTGGCTAAACTATTGGGGAATCATGGAAGACACCATTTTTCAGAAAAAATATACTACTAAAAAAAACGTCAAATCAAAATTTAAGGAGAAAATGTGGTGTGATAAAGAGTTAGAGGAAAAAAGAAAATTAAGGTATTATAAGGATGTAATCAACCATAATCTAGAAGATCAAAATTGTCTATCCATTTTGCCATGTGTAAAGAAAAAATAAGCATTGCTAAGATAAGAAAAAATTCTCACAAGCTCCATAGTGAAAATGGGCATTGGTCAATTCCTAAAACGCCATGGGATGAAAGAGTGTGTCACCTTTGTGACACTAAGAAGGTTGAAGATGAAAATCACTTTCTCTTAGATTGTCCAACCTATACCTGTATTAGATCTCATTTTCCAAATATTTGTCACACTACCAACCTTCCTAAGCTCTTAACTCAACAAAAGTATGGTGATCTTGGAAAGCTTCTCTTAATGCTTTTCGAGCATAGAAACAAAATTCTAAAATATTGCAAGTAATCACTTACCCTCTTAAGGTCTGATAAACCAATTCGGTCTTAGTGGACGTTAATCATCATCATCATCATCATATATATATATATATATATATTGCTTTTTTAGTGTTTTTGGCCAAAATTTAGTTTTTTACCTTTTTAAATTTTTCCCTTTTTTTCTCTTAGTTTTTATATATAATTAATTTTTTTTTTCTCTCTTTAGATTTTTAACTTTTTCTTTATTCTTTATATATATATATATATATATATATATGCTTGAGAATCTTTTATATTTTTATTAATTTCAATGGTT
>JZKD02S1674922.1:0-24220 GCA_000966675.3 Picea glauca
AAAAGGCTCGGTTCTACCCCAGGAATCGTATTCGAGCCTGAGAACCCAACCTTATGACTAGAGACTGAGTAACAACTTGCACAGGGATTGTTGTTTTGTTTACATAACAATTGCAGGTTGATGTGGATGAATTAAAGGAAAACATGATTTTATTAGGAATCGGTTTGTCGATGTCTATTATTATATTCAACTTTAGATTTTGAAGGAGATGTATGATATGGAAAAAGGATTTGAAGGAGATGTATGATATGGAAAAAGGAGATACTTGATCTTCAAATAATATTTGAGTTTTTTAGCCATCATTGTTTTAATATTTCAATGCAAAAATAAAATATAGTGATGCAAGTATTTAGGGCATTCCTCCAGCCATCTTTACTATTAAATGTACAAAAACATTTCCATATAATGGATATGAAATATAGGATTATTGCATTGTCTGGAAAATGAAACTCCATAAGTGTTCCATATTAACAAGTATGATGAGCCACTAGAAAACATTTATATATAGATGATGTGAAGTATAGGATTATTGCATTGACATTTATATATAGCTGATGTGAAGTATATGATTATTGCATTGTTGGGAAACACAACTTCATTAGTTCTCCATATTAACATTATAAATTAGTAGACTAATTATCAAGATTCTTCTCACAATATAAATTGAACATGTAGACCACACCCCATTCATTGGTGTTTTCGATTCTTTTCTATCATATCCTAAGGGCCACCTACTGCAACAACATTTTTGTCAAATGTTTTAGCCCATCATTTTGAGTTCTCGGACCTAAAAAGTGGATACATAGTAAGGAGGTAGTATCGAAATTTCATTAAACCATCAACCATCTTGACGCAGGGCGCACCCTCGGGCACGTCCGCTTCTTAGGACCTTCTTCCCTCTCTGCCCGAAGAACGTCAGCGTTCTTCTATTTCCCTATCGGGAAATCTACACCCACAGTTCCTTCACATGACTTCCCCTTTGTTTGCTTTTCGGGAAATAGGAACTCGCAGCTTC
This sequence comes from Picea glauca, assembly GCA_000966675.3. Taxonomy (NCBI): domain Eukaryota; kingdom Viridiplantae; phylum Streptophyta; class Pinopsida; order Pinales; family Pinaceae; genus Picea; species Picea glauca. The sequence continues at coordinate 1,016 of JZKD02S1674922.1, forward strand.
GCAAACTCACTATCGAGCACTATACCTTTGAGTCCCCGAGACCCGATGTGTCAATCAACGCTGACTTCCTTACTCCACTATCGGGACTTCGCTCTATCGCGACTTCGCAACTCGCGACCCCAAACACTTGGGTTCCCAACCTCCGATACCCGATGCGCCGAAACGCCGATATCGGGACTTCGGACTTCGCTCCCTCGCGACTTTGCCTCTCATGAGATCAAATGACTCCTTCCTCGACTCCCGAGACCCAAGATGCCGATACTCGCAATATCGCTACCTCGGGACTTCGCTACTCGTGAGGTCAATTAATTTTCCCGTCGATTCCCGATGTCTGAGACGTCGAACCTCCGATGGTTTATGCCACCTGTACTCCACTCGCTGACTTTACTATGGCCCACACTGCCCACCAGCTGTCGGGATATCGCCTCTCGCAATCTCGCGATTCCCGTGGCCAAATTCTCAGACCTTTTCTTGCGAAGTTCCAATACACGATCCCACGTGCGGATCCAACGGTCCTCCTGTGATCCGGATCTAATGGCTATACTTCTCTCGCTACTCGCGACCTCGCGAATTGGAGTACCCAATGTTTGGGCTGTCACCCTGCGAACTCCCGAGTTCACGAGATCTCTCGATCTCTGCCACCTATCCTCCGTAGATGGACGGCTAGAAATCTCTCGCCACTTCGCTACTCGCGAAGCTAAAGGACTTCCCTTTCGGTCCTCCAATGTCCGAGTCTGCGAGATGAGAGAATCTCCTTACACGCATCCTCCACAACAAACGACTCTGATCTTGTCGAGATATCGCGTCTCGCGATATCGTTGTTCTTGCTACACAACTTTTGGGGCTTCAACTCGTGAGTCCCCGATACACGATACCACGTGTAGATCCTATGGCTCCGATGACTCGGAATCGACGGCCCTGCCTCTCCTGAGCTTCAACCTCTTCGGACCTTCTTGCCGTAACCTCCTTGCACCTCTGCAAGATCTAACGATCCTCGAAACTTCGCGAAATCTCTTCAGAAGATTTCGACCGTCCGTTCTTCCTTGGTTAATCCACGAAATGAAAAAGAGTATCTCTCCACGAGATTCCTTCGCCTTTTCGCCAACTTGCGATGTTTCTTCCCGACTTCAAGTCACACTTATCTACACTGATCTTCAGCGACTCAGAGGCCTATCCTTCCTGAGCTTTGCTAAATTACTCCAACCTCAACGAGGTTCTTTGCACGCACTCCTTGCAGCAATCCTATGAACACTTCAACTGTTCGAGCTTCCTTGACTCTGCGTATGCCCGTAACAGCAGTCCTCCAATACTTCTGCTTAGTTTCATGATTGAGAATTTCTCCCTTAGCCTGTGCACTCCTTGCACGGCTCTAGCAACCCGCGTTCACTCCTAAGCGAACGAGAACAAGAGTTAACTCTCTCTGAGCCTTCTGTCAATGCACTCCTTGCGGACGACTTCAACTACACTCCTTGCAGGAATCCTTGCTCAAGTAGAGTAACAATTGAAACTCATTCCACTTCCTCTCAGATTTCAATCTTAACACATGAAATCATACACACAACATAATAACAAATGCATAACAGGAAGTAATATTCATAAGCAGAGCATTCCACACACATACACAGAGAATAACACAACAGCCATGAATCTGAGTCAACTTCTTCTATTAATTCAAGATCTGTACATGGGTGTTTTCTACAACTCTATGCTATTCTCCTATGCTCTAGATCCTTCTAACTCTTGTTGCTAATTTTACAATGATACAAATGAGGGTGTCTATATCCGGTTTCCCTCCTGCGCTCTAAAACTTTCTAATTTAAGAATTCAATTCTATCTACCTGCAACTATAACTATAAATGCCTCTGTCTATCTGAGATGAGAGCGTATGGCTCGAGGTCTGATTACATTCTTACCAAGGTGCCTAAATTAAATGATCTCATTTATGTTCAGCGCATCAACTTCAAGGGAAAATTTAAAATTTCAAAAACTTGCACTGGACGTCTTCCAGCTGTCTTCTGCTTCCACGTTGGTTTTCTTGTCGTGAGGGATGCTCCTGCATCATACTCCCTCGCATGAAAATTTGCATGGGCTCCTGTCCATGATCTCCTGCACAGTATGTCCATGCTTCGGAATTCCTGCTTCAATCTCCTAGCTGGCATCTTCAACTGGATGACCCTTCCACTTAACCAAATATTCAAAATATTCCTTCCTTCTGGTCTTCTTACCCACTCGTTTATTCAGTATCTACTCCATCTGTGGCTTCTCTGCAACTGGCATCTGCTTCTGCCACTGGACCTCTGGTTGATCATCACCTTCTGCTCCTGCTTTATCATCTTTGTATGGATATAGATCCGAAACATTAAATATCGCAGATATTCCAATGCCATCTGGTAACTCAATTCCATACATGTCTGAATCATCTGCATACATGTCCTTAAGATCATCAAAGCCTAACGTCCTGACTTTGAACTCCTGCAACATCAAGCACTTCCTGCTCAAAGCATCAGCAACTTTGTTAGCAGTACCAGAAATATGTTTAATTACAAATGTGAAATTTTGCATGTATCAACCTGTACGCGGCCTTATTCAACCTGTATTTTGAAAGTTGAATACCAGATTCAACTTTGTTAGCAGTACCTTATTCACATTTGAAAGTTGAATCCTGAGGTGTCAACCTGTACGCGGCCTTATTCGGCAAACTAGCTCCTGGTACAAGGTCTATACGGTGACTTATGCTCCTCATTGGCGGCAACGAATGAGGTAATTCGTCTACCACAATGTCAGTGAACTCTTCCAGCAGTTCCTGAATTTCCTCTGGCAAATCATCCACTCTTGTGCTAGTCAGAACAATTCTCGGTTTTCTGACCACAAAGAATTGTGGATCCTCTTTCTTCTTAACTTCTGTAATAAGTTCCTTCCCATTCATGAGAAGTACTGTGTTGTTTACCTCTGGCTTCACCTCTTTATCCTCAATTGGACACAACATATGAGTTCTCCCATTCTTTTTCAGGGTATAGGTGTTCATCCTCCCATCATGAATTACATTTCTATCATATTTCTATGGTCTACCCAGCAATAAATGACAGACATCCATAGGAATAACATCACATAAAACTTTATCATTATATCCTCCTATCTTTATGTCAACTAAGCACTGTTTAGTGACATTTACCTGATGTCCCTTCTGTAGCCATGAAACTTTGTATGGATTCAGGTGATCAGTTGTCTCCAGCTCCAACTTTTCTACCATCTCGGTTGAAACGAGATTATCGGTGCTTCCACTGTCCACTATGACCTTGCACACTCTATCCTTGGTCTTGCAAGCAGTCCTAAAAAGATTTTTCCTTTGCGCCGAATCCTCCATCTTCTTTTCTGGTGTCAAAAGAACCTTCCGCATCACCAACGACCTTCCGCCTTCAGCGTACTCCACCCCACTATCTCGCCTCTTTGCCTCGACGATGTGAGTCTCTCTGGTTTCTTTCTTTTTCTCTGGACACTCAAACGACCTGTGCCCATTCTTTCCACATGTGAAGCATGTGATTACTCCACCTCTTCCTCTTCCTCTACCTCTGGTACGAGGAAATCTATTGTTATCAGCATATCCTCCTCTTTGCTCAGTATGTTGTTCTCTTTGTTCAGCATATCACCCTCGCTGCGAATTTCCACACCTCTCTGTTTGAGTCAGAGGTTTCTTCCAGTCATCCTTGGGCTTCTAGTATTTATCTTGGGCAACCGATTTGCCTTTGGGCTGACTCCTGCCTCTGCCTCTCTGACTTTGTTTACGGCTCAATTTCTCCTCAGATTTCAGAGCCAATTGATAAGCATCCTCCACCGTTCGGATAGTTTCCATATTCATTTCATCCTGAATTTCATACCTCAAGCCATTCATGTACCTGGCCACCTTTTCGTCATTACTTTCGTGATGACCTGCTCTGATATTCAATCTGTAAAATTCCTCAGTATACTCCTTCACTATCATCAGATTTTGTCTCAGGTTCTGCATCCTCTTAAACAGAGAAATTTGATAGTCCCTGGGAATGAATTTTGCCTTCATCTTTGCAATCATCCTGTCCCATCTCTTAATTTTCTGCTTGCCTTGGCAACGCCTATCGGCTTGCAGTTCATCCCACCATAAGGCTGCATGTCCTTTTAATCTTGTGACAACATGCCTGACCTTCTTATCATCTTCGATATCCTCATAATCGAAATAAGTATCAAGAGCTCTAATCCAATCTAGCAGCTCTTCTGCATCCAGATTCCCTTCATAAGCTGGAATGTCCATCTTTGTTTTCGAACTCATCCGAGTGATAGCCTTAATTAAACGCTCATTGGCTGCATCTTCTGGTGGGATTTCTTCTTCTTCATGTCCATCGTCACCTTCATCCTCGGATTCACTGACATCTCCTGCATCAGCTCTTCGCCTTTCTCTTATCTCCATGTCCTCCATTCTGGCACGAAGATTTCGCATTCCTCTCTCCACGTCTGGATTTTTTCCTTGCCTACCTCTTTCTCTGGACATTTCTCTTTCCTCCTCTGGATTGGGTGATTTTCTATCCCTTCTCCTCGGCGGCATGGTGAAATTTCCTTTTTCTCTGCTATAGAAAGCAAAGAAACTTTTCTATATTCTGATACCACTTGACACAGGGCGCACCCTCGGGCACCTCCGCTTCTCAGGACCTTCTTCCCTCTCTGCCCGAAGAACGTCAACGTTCTTCTATTTCCCTATCGGGAAATCTACACCCACAGTTCCTTCGCGCGACTTCCCCTTTGTTCGCTTTTCGGGAAATCGAAACTCACAGCTTCGCGAACTCACTGTCGAGCACTATACCTTCGAGTCCCCGAGACCCGATGTGTCAGTCAACGCTGACTTCCTTACTCCGCTATCGGGACTTCGCTCTATCGCGACTTCGCAACTCGCGACCCCAAACACTTGGGTTCCCAACCTCCGATACCCGATGYGTCGAAAYGCCGATATYGRGACTTCGRACTTYGMTCCCTCCCGACTTCRCCTCTYGCGAGATCAAATGACTCCTTCCTCGACTCCCGAGACCCGAGACGCCGATACTCGCAATATCGCTACCTCGCGACTTCGCTACTCGTGAGGTCGATTAATTTTCCCGTCGACTCCYGATGTCCGAGACGYTGAACCTCCGATGGTTTATGCCACTTRTACTCCACTCGYYGACTTTACTATGGCCCACACTRCCCACYAGCTKTCGRGATATYGCCTCTCSCAATCTCRCGATTCCCGTGGCCAAATTCTCRGACCTTTTCTTGCGAGGTTCCGATACACGATCCCACGTGCGGATCCAAYGGTCCTCCTGTGATCCGGATCCAACGRCTATCCTTCTCYTGCTACTCGCTACTYGCRACTTGGAGTACCCAATGTTTGKGCTCTCACCCTGYGAACTCTCGAGTTCGCGAGATCTCTCGATCTCTGCCMCCTSTCCTTCGCAAATGGACGGCTACAAATCTCTYGCCACTTCGCTACTCGCGAAGCTAAAGGACTTCCCTTTYGGTCCTCCAATGTCCGAGTCTGYGAGATGAGAGAATCTCCTTACACGCGTCCTCCACAACAAATGGCTCTGATCTTGTCGRGATATCGCGTCTCGCGATATCRCTGTTCTTRCTACACAASTTTTGGGGCTTCAAATCGCRAGTCCCCGATACACGATACCACGTGTAGATCCTACGGCTCCRGTGACTCGGAATCGAMGRCCYTGCCTCTCCTGAGCTTCAACYTCTTCGGACCTTCTTGCCGTAACCTCCTTGCACCTCTGCAAGATCTAACGATCCTYGRAACTTCGCGAAATCTCTTCAGAAGATTTCGACCGTCCGTTCTTCCTTGGTTAATCCACGAAATGAAAAAGAGTATCTCTCCACGAGATTCCTTCGCCTTTTCGCCAACCTGCGACGTTTCTTCCTGAATTCAAGTCACACTTACCTACACTAATCTTCAGTGACTCAGAGGCCTATCCTTCCTGATCTTTGCTAAATTACTCCAACCTCAACGAGGTTCTTTGCACGCACTCCTTGCAGCAAGCCTACGAACACTTCAACTGTTCGAGCTTCCTTGACTCTGCGTATGCCCGTAGCAGCAGTCCTCCAATACTTCTGCTCAGTTTCACGACTGAGACTTTCTCCCTTAGCCTGCGCACTCCTTGCACGGCTCTAGCAACCTGCGTTCACTCCTAAGCGAACGAGAACAAGAGGTAACTCTCTCTGAGCCTTCTGTCAACGCACTCCTTGCGGACGACTTCAACTGCACTCCTTGCAGGAATCCTTGCTCAAGTAGAGAAACAATTGAAACTCATTCCACTTCCTCTCATATTTCAATCTTAAAACATGAAATCATACACACAGCATAATAAAAAATGCATAACAGGAAGTAATATTCATAAGCAGAGCATTCCACACACATACATAGAGAATAACACAACAGCCATGAATCTGAGTCAACTTTCTTCTATTAATTCAAGATCTGTACATGGGTGTTTTCTACAACTCTCTGCTATTCTCCTATGCTCTAGATCCTTGTAACTCTTGTTGCTAATGTTACAATGATACAAATGAGGGTGTCTATATCCGGTTTCCCTCCTGCGCTCTAAAACTGTCTAATCTAAGAATTCAATTCTATCTACCTGCAACTATTACTATAAATGCCTCTGTCTATCTCAGACGAGAGCGTATGGCTCGAGGTCTGATTACATTCTTACCAAGGCGCCTAAATTAAATGATCTCATTTATGTTCAGCGCATAAACTTCAAGGGAAAATTTAAAATTTCAAAAACTTGCGCTGGACGTCTTCCAGCTGTCTTCTGCTTCCACATTGGTTTTGCTTGTCGTGAGGGATGCTCCTGCATCACATCTTTCTAAATATCCACATCCCAATCAATCCTCGAAAGAAGTCCAGAGATCAAATCTAAAATAAAACATTCCAAACATTTGAAAATTTTCTTCTTTGTCTTTTGAAATAGGTGAAATAGCTCCCAAGTATCTTCTAATTTAGGAGATTATGAGCCTTAAACATGCTATAGCCTACCCTACTACAGTATTTAGTATAATCATACTTCTACGTCATTATATCATGCACCCACATATATTTAGTAGGGAAAACATACCCTACTATATATAATATATCATCAAGAACTCAAAACTTAAAGGAAATGACAATAGTGGTATGCCCTAGAGTCCTTTCATGGTGAGCCACTAAGCAGTATCAAAACATGGATGGATTTATCTTGTTACTAAGTAGGATGATAGGTTTCACATTATTTTTACTGCAATCTGACCAAATCATCATAATGGAACCTCCTAGAATATCCTCAAACAATTATTACTCCAATTCATGTGAAATACATAATATTTAAATGGCTTTAATGACTGGAAAAAATAACTATAAAACGTCACTTGAGAGACCCATCATAAAAAAATTACTTGATGGGTAGGAGTGCCCATAAAATTTATCTAGTTGCTTCTTCTCTCCATTACTATTGTTTGCTTCATAATTTAGGGATTTCATTGAGCTCATCATTCCAAAGGATTTCTATGGCAACTAATATTTCACCAATGCACGTTGATGTGATCAATCATGGCCATGGTCATCATATCATTGGCATGCCATGGACCATTGAATGGAAAATGACAGATCAAATGGGTCAAATTTTGCAAATGAACGGCCCTAAATGGCCACACATTTCTCCAAGTATTTTATGTGGATTCGATGTGACCTATCTATCGGTTGGACATTTCAATTTGTAAGTTGGAAGGAAGAAGATGTCACTGGGAAAGTTGTTCGTCGAAGTAGTAGTAGCACCAATAGCTCAAGTGAAACTAACAACAAGAGAGGAATCCCCATTCTAACAAATAGAGACATCGACATACCAAAGTCTCCATCTGGTCATTTCTGGGTTTATATTTATGCGTGGTATGAACTTGGGTGACAATAAGCCAAGCCCAAGGGAAAAGACAAGAACTACGATTTTGGAAATAGAGCTAAGGTCTTCCCTTATTTTTCTCAGCAACATGCCACTAAGGTTCAAGGTTTGATTATCCTCCTTACAATGCACACTTAGCTGATTATCTTTGAATAATTACTTTGCCGACACATTGGCTACCCGTTGTTCTAATCCCATGCATTACCAATTGTTTACCTGGTAATTGAGACGAAACTGATTGAGAGTAAGACTCCCTGCCTGCTTGCTTGTCTCGTATTATTTACCCTCCAATGGAAAAAACATGGCATTTCACTTGAAGAACAAATTGGAAGGAAATAAATTTGAGTTCAACATTATTCATTAAATCCATCTCTACAAGTACGAGCCTTGGTTCAGATTTTCATTAAATTGTTCTCTCCTTATTAATGTCACCCTTTTCTTTCATTCTTGAAATAATGGCCTATGGAGGTCTAATCATGTACACAAAATACCTCTTGCCATACATTGAAATTCTCCACCATTGGAAAATATTTCTACTAAGCCCCTACAGATAGTTTTGGGTGTATATAGATTTGTGTCAATATCATTGGAATTTGATTTTTTTGAAGAAACCATTTTGCAACAAATCATTTAACTCTTCCAAGATTATATTTTTCCTTTTGTGTATATTGCAATGTGGGTTACGAAAACACATCATCGTTGTCAAGCATGGAAAATAAATGTGGTTAGATTGGTGGGAATTGTGTTAAGTCTCCATAACATTTCTTCTCATGTTATCTTCATAGTTATATAACCCAAATAGAAGAGGCGAGAAACCATTCAATTGTTCTAGTCTTGAATATTCTAAATGAAAATGTGTGGAAAATTTGATTACAAGAAGAAATCACATGGATGGAACTACATTCTTGAGAACTTATCATTAGGAGTCACTGAGTCATTACTACTGCAAATTGTTGAAGCCATGACTGTATCATGAAGCTCATTTGAATAGGTGGTTTCTAATCTCTAATTCAATTGTATCAGTGACCGTGAAAATGTCGATACATAATGACCTTTTATTTCCTCTACCCGAGAGTCCTGGGAAGATTCTCTTTATTACTATTGCTGAGTGGGTTAGAGGTGAAGAATCTAGAGTCCTCCAGCAATTACACGGAAGGAGTGGAGAAATCGCCGTTTGACTGTGTGGTAAGAGAGGTGAAGAAAGTCGTGTTGGGCGGCGTTTCTCGAGAGATGCCGTGAGTGAGTTGGAGATGCCGTGGGTGAGTAAGACAAATAAGTGAGCGTACTGAATGGGTTAGAGGTGAAGAAATATGAAGGGATACAGCAATAACAGGGAAGGGATACAGAAATCGCAGATATAGAGGTCAAGAAAGTTGTGGTCACGAGAGGTGCCGTGACTGAGTTGGAGATGCATCACGAGAGATTTCTGTGTCTATTGACGACCCGGAGTCAATACGTCCATTTCTGTGTCTATTAGACGACCCGGAGTCAATACGTCCACTTTCTATACAGCGATTTCTGTGTCGATTGACTCAGGAATTCATAATATGACTACTGCTCTCCTTTTATATATACGTACTTAGCGAAAAACACAACTCACTAATCTTTGGAAGACATTTTGAGTTTCTGAGAGGGAGAAATGGATCATATTCTCATGCTCCTGTGCTTCTCATCATGGTGGCCACTCTACCTGTAGTCACCATAGCTAACGTGATTCTAATTGATTCTACTTTATTCTTAATTGACGTTTTTAATTGATTCTATTTTATTAGTATTATTTTAATACAACGTTATTTTATTTAACATAAGGTTAATGTGAAAACAGCTTTCCCAATAAAATGTTAAAAAATCAATAAATAAATATAAATTATTTGTTAAAACATTAAAAAATCTATAAATAAATATAAATAATAATAAATAAAAGAAGTGATAATAAAGATGATGAAATAAAGAAAGTTTTGACTTTGTTTTATTAATTCTTTATCTAACTCATTTTTAATGGTCACTTTCTTATAAAAAAAATTCAATCTAGGGTTTAACAGTTGCAGTCTCAGCAACGACCAACATGGTTACCAAAGGGGAGGGAATGGAACCCCCTCCTACAAGCAGGTAGTGGTGTACAGAGGGAAAAGCTCACGCGGTGTCAGTTTCAAGGAATCTCTGACAGGCACCTCGGGACCAGGATCGGAAAAGAATCAAGAGGGCAGCCAAGAAAAAAGTGATCGCGTGGGGGAAGAGGCCAGAGAAGCCCAGAACGATATGCAAGAAAGGGAGAACCCCAACGGGGTTGATGGGTGCAACCAATGTAAACCTAAAACAACATTGATCCCCAAAGTTATACTGGAAGACCCCCAAACGCAACTCTTCTGGGATCAGATAAAGACACATGCACTGATCTGCAAGTTCATGGGCCTGTGGCCCACAGAAAAAATGTTGCGTAGCTGGATAAAATACCAATGGAAGCCAAGTGGAGAAGTTTGAACTCCACCTGGGATCGAAAGGCTTCTTCACAATAGTCTTTATGAACCTGGAGGACAGGGATAAAGTCTTTGAGGCGGGGCCATATTTCCACACCTCACCGAGGCTATACATGCATCCATGGAAGAAAAAAATCTCCCTAGAGAAAGAAACCTTTAAACATGTCCCGGTCTAGCTAAGGCTTTACTCCTTACCGCTAGATTACTGGATGTTGTCCACCTTCAAAGCAATAGGGAACAATCTTGGAAAATATGTCAAGACATCGGAAGCAACTTTAAAAGGAAGATACACATCTTATGCAAGGATATGCATAGAGATGGATGTCTTGGGGGAACTCCTGGAAGCCATAAGACTAGAGTTTAGGGATGAAGAATGGATACAAAGCATAGAGTACGAGCATATCACGTTTCGATGCAGAAGATATTATGAACATGGACACCTACTAAGATAATGTCCTCTCAATAAAAAACAAGAACTGGAAAACACCAAACTACAGCAGGATGAGGACGGTTTTGTGAAGCCAAATCACAAAAGCAGGGGAAACAAAAGACAAGGAAAGGCCCCAACATGAAGTAACCTAGAAGCCATGATTAGAACAGAAGGAAGAGGCAGGCTGAACCAAGGGGAAGAAGGAGGAAAGGAAAAGACGAAAGCTAGGGAAACTAGTGAACAAACAATTCATGAGAACACAGAAAACCCAAGCAACAAGGGAGAATAGGGAGGCAGTGCAAGTCCTATGGAAGGAGGAAACAAAGACGCCAACACCCCAATGCAGAAGGTAGATGGAGATGCGGAGATGACACCAAGCGAGGTAGGAATAGAAGACCCAGATCTCAGAGACATTGTGGAAAGGGAAGGAATAGATCTCCCGAACATACTGAAGCAATGGAAAAGGAAGGGAGTTGACAATGTGCCAACAAAGCAACTAGATCACATTCAATATCTCTTCCTCTACAGGGAGAAAGAAAAATACAGAGGTACCAAGTGCATGCATGGTGAGATAGGACACCTGGGAATCAAAACAGGCGATGGACAACCACAACACTCACCCAAGAAGGCAAGGCGAAAGAAATGAACGAAATCAAACAACGTAGCCCTACAAGAACTAGGAGCCCTGCTGATAAATTTAGGTAAGATTAAAAATATCTTCCCCAACTCCCCCCCACATGTTTAAATGAAGATTATAACTTGGAATATAAGAGGCCTAAACAGCCCAAGAAAGAAACAAATCCTTAAAAATAGACTGAGGAAGGAACAACTTGACCTCTGTTTCATTCAAGACACAAAATGCACACTCGACAAAATGTAAATAATCAGTAAAAAACATTGGAGTAAGTACAAGATGTTGGCTATCGAAAGCCAACAAGTGGCAGGAGGTATTCTCACCTTGTGGAACCCACAATTGGTGAACCTACTTGCAACAGAATCCATGAGACATACACTTTCGGTTAACATGCAAATTATAGGGAACACGATGGAAATTCTCTGCACGAATGTGTATGACCCCCGGGTGATGGAGGAAAAAAGGAGAATGCTACTAGACCTAGAGAATCTAAAAGATCGAACCAACAACCTCCACTGAATCCTGGCTGGGGATTTCAACATCATCACTACTCTTGTTGATAAAAAAGGGGGCACCAGGAGATTGGATAGATATGCAGAAGAATTCTCATATTTCATTGACATAATGGAGCTTGTGAACATCAAGACCAACAATGGACAGTTCACTTGGAACAACAAAGGACTAGCTCACCACCAAGTAGCTATAAGGCTAGACATATTCTTGGTGTCAGAATCCATCATTTTGCAGGGACTAGCTCTGGAATGCAGCATCCTCCCCTTGGGGGAATCAGACCACTGGCTAGTTCAATTGGAAGCGAATTTTCAAACCACACCGAAGAACAGACCTTTTAGATTTGAGAAATTTTGGATCGACCATCCCACCTTTAAGGAGAACATCAACCAATGGTGGTGGGAGGAACTACCAGACCAAGGGACAAGGTTGTTCAAATTATACAAGAAACTCAAGTACATTAAAAAAAAACTCAAGGAGTAGAACAAAAATGTCTTTGGAAACATAAAACAGGGGAAACAAAGTATCAAGGACAGAATGAGGAAGTTGCATGAACTTTGCATGGAAGAGGGATACATAGAGGATCGTAAAAAAGAAGATATCCAAATGACCCAGGAATGGGAAGCAAGATGCAAGCAGGAAGAAACTATGTGGCGCCAGAAATCCATAATAAGGTGGCTAAAGGAAGGGGAGAGGAACACCAAGTTTTTTCATAGAACAACTATTGCAAGAAAATCTCATAACAAAATCTTGAAGATTAGGGATCAGGATGGGATTGAAAGAGCATCCCATCAGGACATTGAAAATACACTGGTCAATCACTTCTAGAGGATAGCCAAAGAGACCAACCAAAACAGATCTGAGGCCATACAAAGGATAACTCAGCACATCCCCAAATTGTTCACAGAGGATCAAAATGTTAGCCTAAGAAAACCCATCGCAAAGGAAGAAATTGACCAAGTTGTCCAGGAGATGCCCAATGGAAAGTCCCCAGGCCCAGATGGCTTTACAGTGGAATTCTTCAAAGCCTGCTAGGATGTGGTTAAGTATGACATTTATGGGGTGGTGGAGGACTCCAGGCACTCATCCTCCATCCTGAAAGCTTTAAATGCCACAATGATCACTCTAATCCTAAAAGAAAATGAAGCTAGGACCCCAGACCGCTACAGGCCTATAGCTTTATGCAATGTAGTTTACAAGATAATCTCCAAAGTCATAGCCAATAGAATGAAACCACTCCTTCCCACACTGATTTCACAAGAATAGGCGTGTATTGTGGAAGGAAGACAAATCCTCGACAATATCATCCACGCCCATGAGATTATTCACACGCTGAAAATCCAAAGGAGAGGCGGGATGATAATCCAACTTGACTTGGCGAAGGCCTATGACAAAATAAGATGGCATTACATGGCCAAGACGCTAGAATCTTTTGGTTTTGACCAGCACTGGATCAACTGGATTGTCACTCTAGTCTCAACGACAAGTTTGTCGCTGTTAATAAATGGAGCCCCAACAAAACCTTTTTGTCCTTCTAGAGGCATTAGACAAGGGGATCTGCTATACCCCTTCCTATTCATTCTAATGATGGAAGGGATAAGAAGAAGCATAAAAAGAACAACTGCAGTTGGTGAAATAAAAGGCCTCAAACCATTTGAAAATTGTCCAATCTTCACACACCAACAGTTCGTTGATGATAACCTGCTCCATCGAATACCCACGGTAAAGGAAGCGAAGGCTTATAAAACAATCTTAGAAGACTTCGGGGAAGCCTCAGGGGCGGAAATCAATCACTCCAAGTCCATGATATATTTTTTCAACAGTAATCCAACAATTCAAATAAAGTTGGCCAACATTCTGGGCTTTGAACGCAAAACGCTCCCAACGAAATACTTGGGAATCCCCCTGATGGACAGAGATTGCAAAAATGCTACGTGGGAAGGAGTTATCAGCAAATTGCAGGAGAGGGTAAGAAATTGGACATACGGAGCTCTAAACCTAGTTGGAAGGATGATCCTCACCAAAACAGTTCTACAAGTAATTATGGAATTTATGATGTCAGCGTTTCCATTGCCCAAAGGAATACTACAAAAGATAAGAGCCATCCAAAGATATTTCCTATGGCAAGGCGCAGAAAACAAAAAGAAATGGGCTCAACATATAGACAACTCTGTGTACTATTTGTGCTCAACATCTCATTTTAACTTTGTCTACAAGTTGCTCTTATCAACTCAGTTTTTGACCGCTTAAAATGAAAACATTAACATCTCATTTAAACTTTGTCCACATTGTTCTCAACATCTCATTTTCTGACTTGTTCAAATAAAAACATTAAGGTAAGGATTAAGGTTAAGTATTTATAAGTAAAAGCCCATTCTCTAGCAATGTATGGAAAAGTTTACTTGTGATATGATTATATGTTAAATTTTGCAAGCTTAGGGTTTAGTTTTAATATGATTATCTATTACTTTTTGTGGATATTATTTTAAGTCTTTAACTTGATATTCTTTTCAAAGACATTTGTCTTAAATCTGACAAAGACATTTGTCCTAAAACATTAACATCTCATTTGAACTTTGTCTGACACATTGTTCTCAACATCTTATTTTCTGACTTGTTGAAATAAAAACATTAAGGTTAAGTATTTATAAGTAAAAGCCCAATCTCTATCAATGCATGGAAAAGTTTACTTTTGATATGATTATATGTTAAATTTTGCAAGCTTAGGGTTTAGTTTTAATATGATTATTTATTACTTTTTGTGGATATTATTTTAAGTCTTTAACTTGATATTTTTTCCAAAGACATTTGTCTTAAATATGACAAAGACATTTGTCCTAAAACATTAACATCTCATTTAAACTTTGTCCCACACATTGTTCTCAACATCTTATTTTCTGACTTGTTGAAATAAAAACATTAAGATAAGGATTAAGGTTAAGTTTTTATAAGTAAAAGCCCAATTTCAATTTCTATCAATGCATGGAAAAGTTTACTTTTGATATGATTATATGTTAAAATTTGCAAGCTTAAGGTTTAGTTTTAATATGATTATCTATTACTTTTTGTGAATATTATTTTAAATCTTTAACTTGCTATTTTTTTCAAAGACATTAAATGTCTTTAATCTGACAAATACATTTGTCCTAAATCTGACAAAGCCTACCAATTTTTTTCAAAGACATTAAATGTCTTTAATCTGACAAAGACATTTGTCCTAAATCTGACAAAGCCTACCAAGTCCAAGTATAGTTTGTTATTAGTTAACCTTTGTTTATTGGCGATATCACGAGCGTTCAAATCTACAATTCCTCCCGACTCATGTAAATAAGACAATGTACGGCTATTTCTGGCCGAGCGATCCCAATATCATCTGCCTTCTCATTTTGTGAGAGAGAAATTAGGTCTGTCTTTAATTGGGTCTGTGCCTCCTTCATGGCGGAATCGAATCCAAATCCAACAGCTGGAGATGATGAAGAACAGGAAGAGGGAGGACAGGTGGTATTGTTTAACGCTACCCGACATGAGCATGAGCTCTTGCTGTTTGAGGGCCTTCCGACCTACACATGTAGCGGATGCAAAGAAAAAGGGGCCAACATCGGTTACAAGTGTAACATTAATTCTGATCGCCCGTCCTCATCCTGCAAGAATTTCACTCTGCATGAGCTTTGCGCTACCCTTCCTGATGCCTACCAGCACCCGTTTCTCAGCGATGTGAGCTTTAAATTTCGTCCCAAAACGATTTTTCCCCATCGCTGTAACGCCTGCTGGGATGAGGTGAAAGGTTATGTGTTTGAAACTGAAAGGCGTCACTTAAGGCCTGAGTTAAGGCTTCATCCCTTGTGTATGGCGCTCCCTAAAATACTCGACTACAGTCGGCACGCAGATCACAAACTCAAATTTGTCACGGGTGATTTAAAGGACAAAGAATACACTTGTAGTGTCTGCGATAGTCAGATTGAATCCGGTGGCTGGAGATATCGGTGCGAGGAAGTGGCGTGTAAGGTTTACTTGGACCTGAGCTGTGCCAAAATAGACATTTTTGGACTCTCAGACCATGGTATTGAGAGAATTGCACCCGTCAGTCGCAGCAGATCTCGTCGTGGATCAGTGGCTACTTTTGTTAAATCCGTCATGAATGGAGTAGTATATGCCCTGAATAACTGATGAAATGAATAATAAAGTTTTTTTTGTTTTTATGGCCATGACCAGATCTCTGACATGGCCAATATTTTAGTGTTTTGTTGGTTATTTTAGGCTTCAGGTTCTTAATATATCAATTCTATTTTATTTTTCCGATGACCAGATCTCTGAGCTGGACCAGACTTTAGTGTTTTGTTGGTTATTTTAGGATTCAGATTCTGAATATCTATGTATCACCGTGCTACATCCGCTCCGCTTATGAAAATATTATTTTCACTTGTGGTTTTCTTTTCTTTAATCATAATAATGTGTTGGATTGGCCATTATGCAGCATAAATATTTTCGACGGTTAGTGTTTATATTTTATGGCAACTGCTACTGCTAACCACCATTTTGCTAAGCAGTATAG
This sequence comes from Picea glauca, assembly GCA_000966675.3. NCBI lineage: Eukaryota > Viridiplantae > Streptophyta > Pinopsida > Pinales > Pinaceae > Picea > Picea glauca. The sequence continues at coordinate 17,556 of JZKD02S1674922.1, forward strand.
TATTAAATGTTGTTTTTAACCATTTTTCTATGTAGTATAGTATTAAATGTTGGTGTTAACATACCAGTATAGTATTAAATGTTGTATAGGATTTAGCATTTAATGTTTTTTACTAAAGTAAGAAAGTCCTTTTGTTGGATGAAATTCCACCATAATTCTTTATAAGAAGAATAGTTGAAATCTGTCTCTGGAAAATTTATGTTTGGATTTCTTTCACGCCAATGGTATAGTAATTTGGGTCTATGTAAACAGAAATACTGTTGATTATTACCAATATTGTCTCTAATATCCCAGAAATGCTGTTGATTATTACCAATATTGTGTCTAATATCCCAGATGAGATCAATATCATGGAATGTATAATTCAGGACTTGTTGTGCTTCAATTGCTTTCTCAGTAGTTCTAGCAATTATGGGAGCCAGCACATTTGGAATTCTTCTTCCCCTTATTTCTGGGACCAGATTTGAATATGCAAGCTGAGTTGTCTGAGATAAAAATTTTGTACTCCTAAGTTCCCAGTGAGGAATCCATTCATTCAGCTTCATATGTTTCCCAATTTAAAGAGTTAGGAATATTAACCAATGTTTCTGTATTATTCCTTAGTTGAATAAAGATTATTAAACAAAGACTTTGCAAATGTTCCCTGCTTAAAAAATCTGGAATAGAATTATCAGTGCCTTTAATATGTTCCACAGAGAAATCAAAGTTGTTGAATAAGGCTTGCCATCTGGCAAATTTAGTGTCACCCATCTGGCAAATTTAGTGTCACCAGGAGATTTTATGACTTTATTCAGAACTTTATTCATAGCAGCAATATCTATTCTTAAAATAAATATTTTGTAGATAAGATAGATCTCAAACTTTTGAATAGTATTTAAGGCTGCTTTGATTTCTTTATCTAAGGCTGAATAATTTTTTTTCTATGACCTGCCAAAGTCCAGAGGCAAACTGAATAATTTCTTCCTTTTTCTTATTTCCTTCATTTCTGACTTGTTTAAGAACTGCTCCCCAACCAATGTTGCTAGCTACTGTTTCGACTATCTTAGGGAGATCATCATCAGAAATGTATAGTATAGGTAGATTCCTGGCTTTGGATTTTATGTTCCTGATGGCCTGAGAATGTGCTTCTGTTTAGGGGTTGGGCTCCTTCTTTAGCCTATCATTTAATATTTTTCTGTCTTGAGTGCATCCTTTGTAAAAATGACTGATGTAGTTTAGACTATCGAAGAATCTTTGTAACTGAGTTTTATCAGTTATCTTGTCAGGAAACTTATTGACAAATTCTACAGCATGTGTTTGTAGAGTAAGTTCTCCATTCTTTATTGTATGACCTAGATATTTGATCTCTATTTTGAAAAGTTCTAATTTCTTTTTGGAGAATGCTAAGCCTGCTTGCTTGACTATCTGTAGGAATTTCTTCAGATGCTTAAAATGTTGGTCAATAAAAGATGAGAACACAAGTATGTCATCAATATATACAATAAGCCAGTCAAAGTATGGCTTTAAAGTATCATCCATTACCCTTCGAAATTTTGATGGTGCATTCTTTAATCCTAATGGCATGACATTCCATTCATAATGTCCTGCTGGAACATTAAAAGTTGTTTTGAATTTATCCTCTTCTTTAATGGCTACTTGCCAAAACCCGGTTTTTAAGTCAAATTTTGAGAATATCTTTGCACCAACGATTCTTGTAACCAAACTAGATTTGTTTGGTATAGGGTAAGTGTCATCAGCTAAAAATTTATTCAAAGGTTTGTAATTTATAACTAGTCTAGGAATGCCTCTTACTTGTTCAGATTGCTTGTTCACATAGAATCCATAGCAATTCCAGGGACTAGTAGATTCTCTAATGAGGTCCTTTTTTAGGAGACCTTTGATTTCTTCTGCACACAGTCTTTGATACTTAGTATTCATGGGAATAGATCTGCTTTTGCAAGGTTTTCCTTGATAGTCTTCTTTGTATGGAAGAGAAACTTGCTTTTTCTGCTTCCAAAAGGCTGTAGGATTTTCTGAGCACACCAGATCAATAAATTCTTGTCTTAACATAAGAATTTTTTCTTGTACTTGGTTATGGCTCAGTTGGTCTTTTATTCTAATCCCAACTTGATAGTCTTTTAATTCTTCAATTTTGAATATTTTATTCCTTATGGTTTGTACCATGCCTGAAGTTCTGGGAATAGAGACAAAAGGCAATTTGACTATAACTTTGTTATTTCCAGAAGGAATGATGATAAAATATCCAGGCCTGTTTCCTGCTAACATGGTAGATCCATGAGGTTCAATAGTTGCTAGGAAAGGTGTTCCTAAAATTCAAGCTATGGGGATATTTGCTAGCAGGAATTTTAGACGTAGGCAATAATTTCTGAAGCAGAGGGTAGCTTCAGGGATCTGGAATGAAATTTCTGTTGGAATATTTCCTAGACCAACAACAATTGCTTGGGCTTTCTGCCAGAAGGTTACAGGAATTATATCTTTGTTCAAGAGATTCAGATCCGATCCTGTGTTTAGCAGTGTTTTTAAATGGAAAGGCTTTCCTTAGATTTTCAGATTAATAAGGATGTGAATTTTTTTATGTTGGATCCGAACTACATGTTCCTTTTTTTCTTCTAGCTTACTTTCTTGTTCTTGTACTGGATTACTTTCTTGTTCTGAGTTTACCAATTTCTTTTCCAAGGTTTGGTATAGAAAGTGACTACACAGCACAACAAGTTAATCTTGTTGTTTGCAGCTCCATAACTTTGTTGGAATAGTTTCTTGGAATAAAAAATTTTCTTTGAGTCTTCCATTCATAGAAAGAGATAAAAATATTCTTTTTGTCCATAAAATTCTTCCACTCATTGGACATGTTTACCTTTTCTTCATATGAACAAGTTTCAGCAAAATCTTCTGCATTTGGATGGGGGAAAAGATCCCAATTTAGCTTATTTTTCATCCAATCAGATTTTATCTTAGATTTGTTGTGGCCCTTCATTAGTGAAATGAATTTTTTAATTTCAAGAGAAGATGGTTTTTTAATATCCTTAGGGATATTTGCTAGGCATCTTCTATTTATTTATGTACAAGGATTTATTTGTATGACAAGAACATGCGAATCATGTGGGAAAGGAAAGTCAGAACATTGTGGATGTGGACAGGGTTCTTTAGCAGTAGAATGTGGGGGTGGAATATTTGTTCTTGGGTTATGGTTGGCATGTTCAAATTGAACTTGCTCATCTTCTTTAAATGCAGACAGTGTGGATAAAGTAACAAGTTTCCCACAGTCTAGGCATTGTACTGAAAAAGGACCATGGCCGATTGAGTTGGCTAGAGATTGGAGTGAAGGATGTAAACAAAAGGTTGAGGTAGATGAAGAAGACGAAAGTGAAAAATTATTTCTTGAAAGGGATTTTTGTGGGAAGGAGATAACTGCAGAGGATGCAAATTATCTTATTTGGGCGGAGGTAATGGATCTTGGGATTGGAGCTTTCGGTGTGTCTATAACCCAGTCTGTGGGGAAAGAAAGGTTTTCCCATTGTATTGTTTGATGTTCCATTTTTTTGGTTTAGAGGGTCTGTCAGAACAAGGGTATTGGATTGAGTAGTTCTGCTAGGGGTATGTAAGACAGTTGGAAAAAGAGTATTTGTGTGTCTAAAACATCCCCTAGTCTGGATGGATATATTAGTCCTGGTTTGGCACATGTCGAATCCAGTAGTTCTGATTTGGAGCTTTAAAATATCTCCAAGGTTTTCATCATAAGTATAAGCAGAGAAGTTTGGATAACAATCAAAATAGACAGGACCATTAAAAAGAGGAGCAACTATTCCTCCTATTAAGGAATCGATGAATTTATTATGTGTCATATCTATGACTGTGCACAAGGCATAGGCATCAATGCCTTTATGGACCAAAGGACTGATTCCAACTCTGATGCATCCAAAATGTAAATAATTTGTCCCATGTCGTTTTGCTTCATTTTGGATTTCTTTGACATTTATCAGAGAAATGGTTTGACTCACATCTGTATTCTTTTGTATCATGTTGACTCATTCTTTTAGTATTACCCTTGAGATAGCTTTTAGATGGAACATGCTTAAGTCTTTGTAGACTCGGCTGGGAGAGATCTCAGGTAATTTCCAAGCAGCTTGAGGCTAAGTCTCAACCTCTTCAATACTAGCATAATTAAAACTATGTGATCTATTATTTGCAAACATAGATTCTAGGCTACCAACGGATTCTCTTCCAGAAGTACTAAGATCTTCAGCATTTTTCAACTCTCTAAAAGAAACTGATGAATCCATATTTTGGGAGAGATTACTATGTCTGCACAGAAAAGAAGGGCGTTTAATCTTAGTCTTCTGTTCTGAAGAAAGAAGATTTCAAACAGGCTCCTAGCCAACTACTTAGGCAGAAACTAGTAACTCTGTCAAGAAGTCACATAAGTGGAAACCTTGTCTTTCAAAGGCCCGAGACTTTTGATACGACTTCAGAGTGAGTCACAAGAGTGGAAACCTTGTCTTTCAAAGGCCCGAGACTCTTGATACGGCTCTAGATTCTGTATTAATCACACTTAAACTCACAACAACTCTAAAATAAACTTAACAAAGAGAGTTTTATGGACAAAAAGGATATGTTTATCTCTTTATATGAATGGAAGACTCAAAGAAAGTTTTTTATTCCAAGAAACTGTTCCAACAAAGTTTTGAAGCCGCAAACAACAAGATTAACATGTTGTCCTGTGCAGTCACTTTCTATACCAGACCTTGGAAAAGAAATTGGTAAACTCAAAAAGTTTATCCAAGAACAAGAAAGTAAGCCAGAAGAAAAAGAAGAACGGGTAATATCCAACATAAAAAATTTCACATCCTTATTGATCTGAAAATCCAAGGAAAGCCTTTCCATTTAAAAACACTACTACACATGGGATCTGATCTGAATCTCTTGAACAAAGATATAATTCCTGTAACCTTCTGGCAGAAATCCCAAGCATGTGTTGTTGGTCTAGGAAATATTCCAACAGAAATTTCTTTCCAGATCCTTGAAGCTACCCTTTGCTTTAGAAATGAGTGCCTACGTCTAAAATTCCTGCTAGCAGATATCCCCATAGCTTGCAATTTAGGAACACCTTTCCTAGCGTTTGTTGAACCTCATGGATCTACCATTTTAGAAGGAAATAGGCATGGATATTTTATCAACATTCCTTCTGGAAATAGCAAAGTTATAGTCAAATTACCTTTTGTCTCTACTCCCAGAACTTCAGACATGGTACAAACCATAAGGCATAAAATATTCAAAATTAAAGAATTAAAAGACTATCGAGTTGGGATTAGAATAAAATACCAACTAAGCCATAGCCAAGTACAAGAAAAAATTCTTTTGTTCAAACAAGAATTTATTGATCAGGTGTGCTCAGAAAATCCTACAGCCTTTTCGAAGAAGAAAAAGCATGAAGTTTCTCTTCCATACAAAGAAGACTATCAAGCAAAACCTTGCAAAAGAAGAGATATTCCCATGAAGGTTGAGTATCAAAGACTGTGTGCAGAAGAAATCAAAGGTCTCCTCAAAAAGGACCTGATTAGAGAATCTACTAGTCCCTGGAATTGCTATGGATTCTATGTGAACAAGCATTCTGAACAAGTAAGAGGCATTCCTAGACTAGTTGTAAATTACAAACCTTTGAATAAAGTTTTAGATGATGACACTTACCCTATACCAAACAATCCCAGTTTGGTTACAAGAATCGTTGGTGCAAAGATATTCTCAAAATTTGACTTAAAATCTGGGTTTTGGCAAGTAGCCATTAAAGAATAGGATAAATTCAAAACAACTTTTAATGCTCCAATAGGAAATTATGAATGGAATTTCATGCCATTCGGATTAAAGAATGCACCATCAAAATTTCAAAGGGCAATGGATGATACTTTCAAGCCATACTTTGACAGGCTTATTGTATATATTGATGACATACTTGTGTTCTCATCTTCTATTGACCAACATTTTAAGCATCTGAATAAGTTCCTACATATAGACAAGCAAGCAGGCTTAGTATTCTCCAAAAAGAAATTGGAACTTTTCAAAACAGAGATCAAATATGTAGGTCATACAATAAAGAATGGAGAACCTACTCTACAAACACATGCTGTAGAATTTGCCAATAAGTTTCCTAAAACGATAACTGATAAAACTCAGTTACAAAGATTCTTGGGTAGTCTAAACTACATCAATCATTTTTACAAAGGATGCGCCCAAGATAGAAAAATATTAAATGATAGGCTAAATAAGGAGCCTAGCCCCTGGACAGATGCACATTCCCACGCCGTCAGGAACATAAAAGCCAAAGCCAAGAATCTACCTATACTATACATTTCTGATGATGATCTCCCTCATATAGTCGATGTTGGTTGTGGAGCCTGATTATCTTCCTGATGCAGAGGTTCTTTGCTTTCAGCCGTGTCTATACCCCATGAAGTATTTACACCCCAGAAGTATGTACACCCTTCCACGCGGGGGAGTGCAGAGGGGAGGTACCCCCTCTGCGGGGTCCGAGGGGCAGATCCCCCCGGCTGGGGGGTCTGGGGGCAAGCAGGCCCCCAGCGGGGGTTCGGGGGCGAAGCCCCCGAAGCAAAAATTGCCTTGTAAAAGTATATGTAATTTCATTGTAAATCTGGACCGTTCATTATAAGGTC
>JZKD02S1674922.1:24230-47010 GCA_000966675.3 Picea glauca
ATTTCCAAGATTCCCATATACATGTCTTCTTTTGTTTGTCTTTTGGTCGGGGAATCTTTCACGACTACCCCGTCAGAGTTACTATTGCATCTACTTTTATGAGTGGAAAATAAAGGCTTTCATTTGGTCGGAAGAATCTTGCACGATTCCTACCGCCAAATCCATAAAGCAGATCTAGTGGAAGACAGGTAGGGTCCAGAGTCATGTCAAGTCTCTTCATCAATATGATTCCCTTCTCCATAAATTTTTATATAAGGATATGAGGAGTGCATTCTCAAGGAGGCATTTCATAGTCAGTCAGTGAGTCAGTCTTCTAAGCTCCCTTCTGTCCGAGCTTTGATTCATTCTGTATATGCAATCTTGCATAAGTCTGTAAGTCTGTAAGTGTGTTGTGTGAGCGAGTGAGAGCATCCTACTCAAATATTTTTATACCCTGGCATCAGAGCTTCAAGCTCTTTGTTTTAATATATATATCAAGACTTTCAGAAAGCGTATTATGTTCTCGAATAAAAGCTATTCGCTCTGTTAAGTTTATTTTAGAGCTGATGTGAGTTTAAGTGTGATTAATAACGAATCCAGAGTTGTATCAAGAGTCTCATGCCTTTGAAATACAAGGTTTCCACTCTTTCGACTCACTCTGAAGCGGTATCAGAAGTCTTGAGCCTTTGATAGACAAGGTTTCCACTTCTGTGGCTTCCTGACAGAGTTACTAGTTTATGCCTAAGCAGTCGGCCAGGACCCGATCTGAAATCTTGTTTCTCCAAAACATAAGACTAAGATTAAGCGCCCTATTTTTCTATGCAGTCATAGTAATCTCTACTATAATAACAAATGGATTCTTTAGTATGTTTTAGAATTGTACAAAATTGTGTAGAAAGTTCTGCATCTACTTCAGAGTCTTAGTTATGTTTGATGATTCATTATATGCCTACTATAGAGACTCTAGATCCAAGGTTACAAGATATTTATAAAGGAATGAGACCCCCTGGCACACCAAAATATGGGTTGGGATACATTGAGCAGTGTGATCAGGTTATTCCTGATTGCAGATTTTCAAACCCTTTACTAGAAAATATGCAGAGACCTTCTATAGATGAAATACACAAATTTCATTCTTTAATAAAAGAATGCCAGAAGGGATCCATCGAAGAAGCTTCAATCAAAAGAATGTTAAACTAGGATTTATTTACAAATCCTGATACAAATGACTTCAATCTTTCTACATCCGACGAAGAAAAAGCAAAACAGTCAAAACTTTGGCAGACTTATATCTCAGAAAACAATACTTGGATTTCCTTCCATGAATGGAGGAAACTAAATCAGAAAATAGAAGTCCAGATGATGGGAGAGAGTTATGAAGCTCCTCCAAAACACAAATGGAAAAGTATTGAAGGCCAAACTATAGAATCAAATTCTACTTTTCCTCCCTTCAAGGGCATTGTCCTTGAAGACAATAGTAGACAAGTTAAAGCAGTCCCTTTGCTACTTTCTGAGGGAGCTATTCATCTTTCTGGTATTGACAAGAGAGTCCAGTCTATGTCAGAACAAATAAAATGGACTAACACTGCCTTGAGAGGCATGGCCACCCATACGTCTATGAAAAATGATTATGCCAGAAAAGGACAGATCATAGATCTGCAATTTTCTACAAATACTATAGTCCATTTTGTTAATGAAATACAAGATAAAGTCACATATGTCAAAGATAAAATAGAATCCACTCTATTAGAAATATCTTATAAATCTAGAGTCTTTAAGAAACCATGAAGAGTTAATGGAGGGACTAGGAGAAGCCTTTTCTAAAATGGGAAAGTCATTATATGAAATCAAGCAAAAGGATATTGTCCCTGACAAACCTATCCCTGATCCCTTCATCCTTCCAAATCCTTCTATTTCAATTTTGTCTCTTGTATATAAGCGTACTGAGACAAAAATCCAAAAGAAATTTCCTCATCATTTTCCTCCAGAAGAAGATGTCCTAGTATCATCCTCAAAAGAGCACCTCTCACTGGTGTCTATCCAACAACTTGCTTATGAAAATCTCCCTCATCACACAAGCATACCTCTAGCACTAGACTTATTGGGAAAAGGAAAACTACCTGAAAGCCAAACATTTGCTGAAGATTGGTTCCAAGAATGGAACATTGATAGTCTGTCTATTGCACAAATTAGATACATGATTGATCGAATTTATGTTTCAGACAAGGTCATGTGCATGAAAGGAAAATAAAAAATCAAAGCATGCAAATCAATCATCCAAGGATTTACAGGCACTTTGAGAAAATGGTGGGAAGTAATCTCTTCTCCAATTATGATTGCCAAGATGGAGGTAGAAGTCCTAAGGGATGAACAAGGGGACATAGTCTATCACACTAATGGAACTCCTCATAATAATATGATAGGAGCCTTAACCACTGCAATTTTGAACATTGGTGTGGTACTGAGTCTGAGTTGGCAGATAAGCATGAGTTAATCCTAATGAATATGAAATGTAGAAAAATGTCTGAATATGAAGAGTTTCATAAGGATTGGACTCAAATAATTTTTGAAGTTCAGAACGGTCAGAATCTTCTCTAGAAACAAGTTTACTTAGCAGCCATACCTAGTAAATTTGTTGAGTATTTAAAGATGCAGGAAGTTTTCAAACTTCCCTATGATATGTACACATGGGGAGAGATTTATTATCTCATTACCAAAGCTTTAATAGGGTTATGTGTAAATATGAAAGTTCACAGCTCTGTATATATGCTATCACATTTGCCGAACCAAAAATCCATCTGTGAAAAGTATGGTCTGTATATTACAGATCCCGTTAGAAAGAAAAGGAAAAAGAGAAAAGAACTCAAAGAAAAGAAAAGGGAAAAATACAAATACAGGTACAGACTTATAACACACTACTATGAGCTTGAAGATATTAAATTAAAATCTCATTCTCATAAGGCTAGACAACAAGTGCAGTGCTGGATATGTGGAAAGACTGGGCACATTGCACACAAGTTTCCAGAAAACAATGCTTCGAGAATGTTAAAAGGAAAATATTCTGAGCAGAAAGCCAAAGAAGCCCAAGCAAAGAAACAACTGGCTTTAAGACCACACTGTAATAGATGTGGGGCTAATGATCATGAAACAAACCAATGCCCACACCATCCTTTTCCAAAGAGCGGAGAAGTACATATTCTACAACAAGGATGTTGCTTAGAATCTACTAGCACTTCTGAGTTTGATTACAACTCAGAAGAAGAAATTCTGATGAATCAAGACTGCAGTTGCAAAAATCCAAATTTTTACTCCTGTCAAGATAGTTCTGAAAGTTTTGAATCTGAATCTGAACCTAAAATTCGACACAAAATAAAAATTTGTATGTTCAGTAATACCGGAGATCAAGAAGCTCAAATGTTGGCATAGATCAAAGCCTTACCAAAAGGTGACATGAAAAATTCACTTCTTAAAACATTTCTCAAGACAGTCAAAACAGAACAAAGGACAAAAATTGTTAAATCTTCTAAGAGAGAACCTTTGTTCATAGAAGCCTCTTTTGATAAAAATACAAAGACATTTATCAAATACAATAACGAAGCAAAATTGCAAAATACTTCAGTAACAGGCCTAGCCAAAGAAATGTTTCTTTTAAGAAAAGAGGTTGTTGAATTAAAAGAAAAGATCAGAAAAATGGAAGAAGAGTCTGAATATAATTTCAAAATAGACTCTTGGGCAAGGCAAGAGATTAGAGAAATTAAAGAAATATTGGATTCTATACCTCCTCCTTTAGAGGATGCTCCATATGAAAATCCAAAAACAACAGCCCATCTCCAAGGGCTAACAACAATGAAAATCTTGCCTATTCAATTCCAAAAGTATCAGGTGAAGATCAAGTTAGAAATCAATTCTGAAGTCTTTTGGTTCAGATATGAATTTGGTGCATAAAAACTTGATCCCTCATAAGTACTGGTTACCTAGTAGCTATTCTTCCATCGGGCTGGGAAATATATCCACTAATATGGATTTTGAAATTCCCAAAGGAATTTTATTATTTGATGAATATGCACTAGGAATGAAATTCCTAATAACAAAATAACCAGTAGATTGTATCTTGGGAACTCTGTTCTTATCTGCAGTTGAGCCTCATGGCTCATGTCAAAACTCTAAAGGGGAACCATGATATTTTATTACTCTACCAAGTATAAATGGCCATCCACCAAAGAGAAAAATGTTGCCTTTCATTTCTGAATCTGATGCTCAAATTGCTTATTGTTCAAAGAGCATGGTGGTAATAAATACTTGGGATGACTATAGAAATATCCCAGTCACTAAATATCTACATGACAACACAGACTGGGAAACATACAAAGAAAATTGGGTGCCCCAATGGCAGTTAAGATGGTCAGAAGGAGTAGAGTTTGGTTTACCAGGCTTTTCAAGAAATACTAGAATCCATGTTATTCCTCCATAGCATGTGATAGGTCAGATGCACCAAGCATCCACTATTGCATCTTGGCAAAATCTAGTTGAAATGGGTGACTTAACTAGAATCAGATCTGAAAACAAAAATTGGTTTTGCCAACAGACCCAGACATGGAATCAAACTCTCGCTTGAAATTTTTTCCAAATAAACAGAATCAGAGATTTATAGTCTTGGCCACATCAAGATCCAAATGAAAGATTATTTGAAATAAATTACTTTCAGTATAAAGTGATGTGGGAAAATGTTTGTTTATGGACAGACATGTATAGATATTATTATTGCATGATCAGATTAGATGTTCAGTTCGTCTCATTCCCTGAACCAGACTGGCTCTTAAACTGGTGGAAAAAGTTTGGTTTAAATCCAAGCTCTATACATCCATATGTCATCAACACTACAAGAATGTTCCTGAATCCTTACCAGAGACTCCTAGAAAATGTTCATATCCTCGAACATTTTTCTGAAAATGAATATAAAATGTTTTTTGTCAGAGAAAGACATCCATGGGTCATTAGGAAAAGGTATGTCTTACAACAAGATGAATATAGCGATGAAGATCCTGAACTGTACTAGGAAATCTACACTCAACATTGGGATCCAAATCGTTTCAGACATTTTCATGACCAACCTATGGAATAATGTCTTACCGACCGACAAGTGGTGCCAGTTGGTTTCCGTGGGTTGACGTCACCAACCTACACAATGTAATCTTTTCCATTCATGTCTAAATGACCGACAGTGGTGTCATTCGGGTTCCATGGTTTGTCATAACCAATATCCACATTGTAATAATTAGCACTAGGTGTAATAATGAGCATCTTGGAAACTTGGAGCACTTCTCCAACTTTTGGCGTGGTTTGACCCGCATTTCTAAGATTTCTCTTCAAGTGTCATTTCTTGTTTGACTGCTGATCAAGGAATATTGCATGACTACCCCATCATATCTACTATTGTATCTACTTTTATGAGTGGAAAATAAAGGCTTTGATTTGGTCGGAAGAATCTTGCATGATTGCTACTGCCAAATCCATAAAGCAGATTTAGTGGTAGACATGTAGGGTCTGAAGTCATGTCAAGTCTCATCACCGAAATGATTCCTTTCTCACAAATTTTAATATAAGGAGATAAAAGGTTCATTCGGGATGAGGCAATTCATAGTCAATCAATGAGTCAGTCTACTAAGCTCCCTTTTGTCTGAGCTTTGAGTCATTTTGTATATGCAATTCTGCATAAGTCTGTAAGTCTGTAAGTGTGTTGTGTGAGAGAGTGCGAGCATCCTATTCAAATATTTGTATACCTTGGCATCAAAGATTCAATCTCTCTGTTTTAATATATATATCAAGACTTCCGCAAAGCGTATTATGTTCTCTGAATATTGTCTCTGAATTGTGTGTATGTTATGATTCTCGTTTCTACTTGCCTGTAATTGCATTCTGTGTTCCTTGAATGATTCTGTGCCAAAGTTCTCTCGAGAATATAGATAAGGTTCTCTCATCATGGAGATAAGGTTCTCGGAAGGTTGTTGTGTCGAGGTTCTTTTAGGTCCTAAATAGAATCGATAGTAAGTCCCGCTAGGCAAGGAGGCTGCTAAGGGCAGTTGTAGGTGTTGGGTTTTCTGAAGGTTCACTAGGAGTCACTCGAAGGTTCACATAAGGCCAAGAGGTGGGGTTCACATAAGGATCATGCTCGAGTTTCACTAGGAGAGCTGGATTGGTCCTGTAGAAAGTCGCAAGAAACAAAAGGTCAAGTATCAGACGGAAGCAAATGCATGAGACAAGCAATATCAAGCTTCATTCTCCGATGGAGGAAGCCCCTGATTTTCAAAAGGTATAAGAGCTTCCCCTGTTGAAGAATGAAGCTTGATATTGCTTGTCTCGTGCGTTTTATTCCTTCTACTACTTGACCTTCTGTTTCTTGTGACTTTCTGCAGGACCAATCCAGCTCTCCTAGCGAACCCCGAGCATGATCCTTATTTGAACCCCACCACTTGGCCTTATGTGAACCTTCCAATGACTCCTAGCGAACCTTAATATAGCCCAACACCTACAACTGCCCTTAGCAGCTTCCCTGTCTAGTGGGACTTACTACCGGTGCTATTTAGTACCTAAGAGAACCTTGGCACAACCACCTTCTGAGAACCTTATCTCCAGGATGAGAGAAACTTATCTATATTCTTGAGAGAAATTTGGCACAGAATCGTTCAAGGAACATAGAATGCAAATACAAGCAAGTAGAAATGAGAATCATAACATACACACAATTCAGAGACAATATTTAGAGAACATAATACACTTTATGGAAGTCTTGATATATATATTAAAACAAAGAGCTTGAAGCTCTGATGCCAGGGTATACAAATATTTGAGCAGGATGCTCGCACTTGCTCACACAACACACTTATAGACTTACAGACTTATGCAGAATTGCATATACAGAATGACTCAAAGCTCGGATAGAAGGGAGCTTAGAATACTGACTCACTGACTGACTCACTGACTGACTATGAATTGCCTCCTTGGGAATGAAATCCTCATCTCCTTATATAAAAATTTATGGAGAAGGGAATCATCTTGATGAAGAGACTTGACATGACTCTGGACCTACCTGTCTTCCACTAGATCTGCTTTATGGATTTGGCGGTAGCAATCATGAAAGATTCTTCCAACCAAATCAAAGGATTTATTGTCCACTCATAAAAGTAGATGCAATAGTAACTCTGACGCGGTATTCGTGCAAGATTTCCTAACCAAAAGACAAACAAAAGAAGACACATATATGGGAATCTTGAAATGTGGGTCAAACCACACCAAAAGTTGGAGAAGTGCTCAATGTTTCCAAGATGCTCATTATTACAATGTGGATATTGGTTACGACAACCCACAAAACCCGAATGACACCACTGTCGGCCATTTAGACATGAATAGATATGATTACATTGTGGAGGTTGGTAATCTCAACCCATGGAAACTGATAATTATTTCAATCATCTTCAATATGAGTTGAGAATCTTGCAGGATAGTTTAAAGTATCCCAAGATTTAGTATATATCTTTCTTGCAATGAATAGTTGGGCATTCAGAATTTGAAGAATGGTTTTTACTTTTACTTCCCATTGAAAATGATTTAATATAAAGAGACATAATAGTTCTCTCTCATTGGGTCTGAATTCAAAGAGATTCTGGACTCATTGTAAAGGAGATATAGAATTTAGAATTCTTGGCTCAATTGCCCCTTTGTTTAAGCCAAATCATTTCCACAAGTATGCAAGCCAAAGGGGCGTTCTTCCTGAAGTAGCTGTATTTACATTCCCAAATTTTACTAAAGTAAGAAAGTCCTCTTGTTGGATGAAATTCCACCATAATTCTTTATAAGAAGAATAGTTGAAATATGTCTCTGGAAAATTTATGTTTGGATTTCTTTCAGGCCAATGGTATAGTAATCTGGGTCTACGTAAACAGAAATACTGTTGATTATTACCAATATTGTCTCTAATATCCCAGATGAGATCAATATCATGGAATGTATAATTCAGGACTTGTTGTGCTTCAATTGCTTTCTCAATGGTTCTGGCAATTATGGGAACCAACACATTTGGAATTCTTATTCCCCTTACCTCTGGGACTRGATATGAATATGCAAGCTGAGTTKTCTGARATAAAAWTTTTGTACTCCTGAGTTCYCAGTGAGGACTCCATTCATCTTCATATGTTTCCCAATTTAAAGAGTCRGGAATATTAACMAATGTTTCTGTATTATTCCCGAGTTGAACAGAGATTATTAAGCRAAGACTTTGCAGATTTTMTCTGCTTAAAAAATCTGGAATAGAATTATTAGTGCCTCTAATATGTTCCATAGAGAAATCAAAGTTGTTGAATGAGGCTTKCCATCTGGAAAATTTAGTGTCACCAGAAGATTTTRTGTCTTTATTCAGAACTTTATTCATAGCAGCAACATCTGTTCTTAAAAGAAATCTTTTGTCGATAAGAAAGATCTCAAACTTTTGAATAGCATTTAAGKCTGCTTTRATTTCTTTATMTAAGGATGAATAATTTTTTTCTACTTCCTGCCAAAGTCCAGAGGCAAGCTGATTAATTTGTTCCTTTTTCTTATTTCCTTCATTTTTGACTTGTTTAAGAACTGCTCCCCAACCAATGTTGCTAGCATCTGTTTTGACTATCTTAGGGAGATCATCATCAGAAATGTATAGTATAGGTAGATTCTTAGCTTTGGATTTTATGTTCCTGACGGCCTGGGAATGTGCATCTGTCCAGGGACTGGGCTCCTTCTTTAGCCTATCATTTAATATTTTTCTGTCTTGGGCGCATCCTTTTTAAAAATGACTAATGTAGTTTAGACTACCCAAGAATCTTTGTAACTAAGTTTTATCAGTTATCTTGTCAGGAAACTTATTGGCAAATTCTATAGCATGTGTCTGTAGAGTAGGTTCTCCATTCTTTATTGTATAACCTAGAGATATTTGATCTTTGTTTTGAAAAGTTCCAATTTCTCTTTGGAGAATACTAAGCCTGCTTGCTTGACTATCTGTAGGAACTTCTTCAGATGCTTAAAATGTTGGTCAATAGAAGATGAGAACACAAGTATGTCATCAATATATACAATAAGCCAGTCAATGTATGTCTTTAAAGTATCATCCATTACCCTTTGAAATTTTGATGGTGCATTCTTTAATCTGAATGGCATGACATTCCATTCATAATGTCCTGCTGGAGCATTAAAAGTTGTTTTGAATTTATCCTCTTCTTTAATGGCTACTTGCCAAAATCCGGATTTTAAGTCAAATTTTGAGAATATCTTTGCACCAACGATTCTTGTAACTAAACTGGATTTGTTTGGTATAGGGTAAGTGTCATTAGCTAAAACTTTATTCAAAGGTTTGTAATTTACAACTAGTCTAGGAATGCCTCTTACTTGTTCAGAATGCTTGCTCACATAGAATCCATAGCAATTCCAGGGACTAGTAGATTCTCTAATCAGGTCATTTTTTAGGAGACCTTTGATTTCTTCTGCACACAGTCTTTGATACTCAACATTCATGGGAATAACTCTGCTTTTACAAGGTTTTCCTTGATATTCTTCTTTGTATGGAAGATAAACTTCATGTTTTTTCTGCTTCCAAAAGGCTCTAGGATTTTCTGAGCACACCTGATCAATAAATTCTTGTTTTAACATAAGAATTTTTTCTTGTACTTGGTTATGGCTCAGTTGGTCTTTTATTCTAATCCCAGCTTGATAGTCTTTTAATTCTTCAATTTTGAAGAGTTTATGCCTTATGGTATGTACCATGTCTGAAGTTCTAGGAGTAGAGACAAAAGGCAATTTGATTATAAATTTTCTATTTCCAGAAGGAATGTTGATAAAATATCCAGGGCTGTTTCTTGCTAACATGGTAGATCCATAAGGTTCAACAGTTGCTAGAAAAGGTGTTCCTAAAATGCAAGCTATGGGAATATTTGCTAGCAGGAATTTTAGATGTAGGCAATAATTTCGAAAGCAGAGGGTAGCTTCAGGGATCTGGAAAGAAATTTCTGTTGGAATATTTCCGAGACCAACAACATTTGCTTGGGCTTTCTGCCAGAAGGTTACAGGAATTGTATCTTTGTTCAAGAGATTTAGATCAGATCCCGTGTCTAGCAGTGTTTTTAAATGGAAAGGCTTTGCTTGGATTTTCAGGTCAATAAGGATGTGAAATTTTTTATGTTGGATCTGAACTACCTATTCTTCTTTTTCTTCTGGCTTACTTTCTTGTTCTTTGATAAAACTTTTGAGTTTACCAATTTCTTTTGCAAGGTATGGTATAGAAAGTGACTACATAGGACAATAGGTTAAGCTGGTTGTTTGCGGCTCTAGAACTTTGTTGGAACAGTTTCTTGGAATAAAAAATTTTCTTTGAGTCTTCCATTCATAGAAAGAGATAAACATATCCTTTTTGTCCATAAAATTCTTCCACTCATTGGATTGGTTTACCTTTTCTTCATATGAACTATTTTCAGCAAAAGCTTCTGCATTTGGATGGGTGAAAAGATCCCAATTTAGCATATTTTTCATCCAATCAGATTTCATCTTAGATTTGCAGTAGCCCTTCATTAGTGAAAGGATTTTTTTAATTTAAGGAGAAGATGGTTTTTTAATATCCTCAGGGATATTTTCTAGGCATCTTCTATTTATTTATGTACAAGGATTTATTTGTATGAAAAGAACATGCGAATCATGTGGGAAAGGAAAGTTAGAACATTGTAGATGTGGACAGGGTTCTTTAGCAGTAGAATGTGGGGGTGGAAGATTTGTTCTTGGGTTATGGTTGGCATGTTCAAATTGAACTTGCTCATCTTCTTTAAATGTAGACAGTGTGGATAAAGTAACAAGTTTCCCACAGTCTAGGCATTGTATTGAAAAAGGACCATGGCCGATTGAGTTGGCTAGAGATTGGAGTGAAGGATGTAAACAAAAAGATGAGGTAGATGAAGAAGACGAAACTGAAGAATTATTTCCTGAAAGAGATTTTTGTGGGAAGGCGATAACTGCAGAGGATGCAGATTCTCTTATTTGGGCAGAGGTAATGGATCTTGGGATTGGGGCTTTCGGTGTGTCTATAACCCAGTCTGTGGGGAGAGAAAGGTTTTCCCATCTTATTGTTTGATGTTCCATTTTTTGGTTTAGAGGGTCTGTCAGAACTAGGGGACTGGATTGATCAATTATGCTAGGGGTATGCAAGACAACTGAAAAAAGAGTATTTGTGTGTCTAAAACATCCCCTAGTCTGGATGGATATATTAGTCCTAGTTTGGCACATGTCAAATCCAGTAGTTCTGATTTGGAGCTTTAAAATATCTCCAAGGTTTTTATCATAAGTATAAGCAAATAAGTTTGGACAACAATCAAAATAGACAGGACCATTGGAAAGAGGAGAAAATATTCCTCCTATTCAGGAATCAGTGAATTTATTATGTGTCATATCTCTGACTGTTCATAAGGCATAGGAATCAATGCCTTTATGGACCAAAGGACTGATTCTGACTCTGATGCATCCAAAATGCAAATAATTTGTCCGATGTCATTTTTCTTAATGTTGGATTTCTTTGACATTTATCAGAGAAATGGTTTGACTCACATCTGTATTCTGTTGTATCCTACTGCCTGATTCTTTTACTATTACCCTTGAGATAGATTTTAGATGGAACATGCTTAAGTCTTTGTAGACTCGGCTAGGAGAGATCTCAGGTAATTTCCAAGAAACTGGAGGCTGAGTCTCAACCTCTTCAATACTAGCATAATTCAAACTATGTGATCTATTATTTGCAAACATAGATTCTAGGCTACCAACAGATTCTCTTCCAGAAGTACTAATATCTTCAACATTTTGCAACTCTGAAAGAGACTGATGAATCCATATTTTGAGAGAGATTACTATGACTGCGCAGAAAAGCAGGGCATTTAATCTTAGTCTTTTGTTCCAGAGAAAGAATATTTCAGATAGGCTCCTGGACGACTACTCATGCAGAAACTAGTAACTCTGTCAGGAAGTCATAGAAGTGGAAACCTTGTCTTTAAAAGGCCCAAGGCTTCTGATACGGCTTCCGTGTGAGTCGCAAGAGTG
Source organism: Picea glauca (assembly GCA_000966675.3). Taxonomy (NCBI): domain Eukaryota; kingdom Viridiplantae; phylum Streptophyta; class Pinopsida; order Pinales; family Pinaceae; genus Picea; species Picea glauca. The sequence continues at coordinate 36,306 of JZKD02S1674922.1, forward strand.
GAAACCTTGTCTTTCAAATGCTTGAGACTCTTGATACGGATTTGGATTCTTTATTAGTCACACTTAAACTCACAACAGCTCTAAAATAAATTTAATAGAGTGAATAGATTTTATCAGAACGAAAGGTCTGATATCATACCCGACTTGAAAATGGCTTCATGGATCTGATACCATCTGAAAATCAGGGGCTTCCTCATTGGAGAATGAAGCTTGATATTGCTTGTCTCATGCATTTGCTTCCTTCTGCTACTTGACCTTCTGTTTCTTGTGACTTTCTGTTGGACCAATCCAACTCTCCTAGCGAACCCTGAGAATGATCCTTATGTGAACTCCACCTCTCGGCCTTATGTGAACCTTCCATTGACTCCTAGCGAACCTTTAGACAACCCAACACCTACAACTGCCCTTAGCAGCCTCCTTGCCTAGCGAGACTTACTACCCGTGCTATTCAGGACCTAAGAGAACCTCAGCACAACCACCTTCCGAGAACCTTATCTTCAGGATGAGAGAACCTTATCTATCTTCTCGAGAGAAATTCGGCACAAAATTGTTCAAGGAACAAAGAATGCAATCACAGGAAAGTAGAAACGAGAATCATAACATACGCACAATTCAGAGACAATATTTAGAGAACATAATACACTTTGTAGAAGTCTTGATATATATATTAAAAAAAAGATCTTGAAGCTCTAATGCTAGGGTATACAAATATTTGAGTAGGATGCTCGCACTCGCTCACACAACACACTTACAGACTTACAGACTTATGCAGAATTGCATATACAGAATGACTCAAAGCTCGGTCAAAAGGGAGCTTAGAAGACTAACTCATTGACTCACTATGAATTGCCTCCCTGAGAATGAACTCCTCATCTCCTTATATAAAAAATTATGGAGAAGGGAATCATCTTGATAAAGAGACTTGACATGACTCTAGACCCTACCTGTCTTCCACTAGATCTGCTTTATGGATTTGGCAGTAGAAATCGTGCAAGATTCTTCCGACCAAATCAAAGCCTTTATTTTCCACTCATAAAAGTAGATGCAATAGTAACTCTGACGAGGTAGTCGTGCAAGATTCCTTGACCAAAAGAAAAAAAAAAGACACGTATATGGGAATCTTGGAAATGCAGGTCAAACCACACCAAAAGTTGGATAAGTGCTCCAAGTTTCCAAGATGCTCATTATTACAATGTGGATATTGGTTACGACAACCCACAAAACTTGAATGACACCACTGTCGRCCATTTAGACATGAATAGATATGATTACAYTGTGGAGGTTGGTAACGTCAAMCCACGGAAACCGATAATTATTTCAATCATCTTCAATATGAGTTGAGAATCTTGCAGGATAGTTTAAAGTATCCCAAGATTTAGTATATATCTTTCTTGGAATGAATGGTTGGCCATTCAGAATTTGAACAATGGTTTTTACTTTTACTGCCCATTGAAAATGATTTAATATAAAGAGACATAATAGTTCTCCCTCATTGGGTCTGAATTCAAAGAGATTCTGGACTGATTGTAAAGGAGATATAGAATTTAGAATTCTTGGATCAATTGCCCCTTTGTTTAAACCAAAGTCTTTCCACCAGTTTGCAAGCTAAAGGAATGGTCTTCCTGAAGCTGTTTATTTACATTCCCAAATTTTACTAAAGTAAGAAAGTAAGAAATTTCACCATAATTCTGAAATCTGTCTCTGGAAAATTTATGTTTGGATTTCTTTGAGGAAAATGGTATAGTAATTGGGGTCTATGTAAATAGAAATACTGTTGATTATTACCAATATTGTCTCTAATATCCTAGATGAGATCAATATCATGGAATGTATAATTTAGGACTTGTTGTGCTTCAATTGCTTTCTCATTAGTTCTGACAATTATGGGAGCCAACACATTTGGAATTCTTCTTCCCCTTACCTCTGGGAGCAGATTTGAATATGCAAGTTGAGTTGTCTGAGATAAAAATTTTGTACTCCTGAGTTCCTAGTGAGGACTCCATTAACCTTCATATGTTTCCCAATTTAAAGAGTTAGGAATATTAACCAATGTTTATGTATTATTCCTATGTTGAACAGATATTATTAAACAAAGACTTTGTAAATGTTCTCTGCTCAAAAAATCTGGAATAGAATTATCAGTTCCTTTAATATGTTGAACAGAGAAATCAAAGTTGCTGAATAAGGCTTGCCATCTGTCAAATTTAGTGTCACCAGTAGATTTTATGTCTTTATTCAGAACTTTATTCATAACAACAACATCTGTTCTTAAAAGAAATCTTTTGTAGATAAGATAGATCTCAAACTTTTGAATAGCATTTAAGGATGATTTGATTTCTTTATCTAAGGCTGAATAATGTTTTTCTGTTGCCTGCCAAAGTCCAGAGGCAAACTGAATAATTTCTTCCTTTTTCTTATTTCCTTCATTTCTAACTTGTTTAAGAACTGCTCCCCAACCAATGTTGCTAGCATCTGTTTTGAATATCTTAGGGAGATCATCATCAGAAATATATAGTATAGGTAGATTCTTGGCTTTGTCTTTTATGTTCCTAATGGCCTGGGAATGTGCATCTATCCAGGGGTTGGGATCCTTCTTTAGCCTATCATTTAATATTTTTCTGTCTTGGGCGCATCCTTTGTAAAAATAACTGATGTAGTTTAGACTACCCAAGAATCTTTCTAACTAAGTTTTATCAGTTATCTTGTCAGGAAAATTATTGGCAAATTCTACAGCATGTGTCTGTAGAGTAAGTTCTCCATTCCTTATTGTATGACCTAGATATTTGATCTCTATTTTGAAAAGTTTGAATTTCTTTTTGGAGAATACTAAGCCTTCTTTCTTGACTATCTGTAGGAACTTCTTCAAATGCTTAAAATGTTGGTCAATAGAAGATGAGAACACAAGTATGTCATCAATATATACAATAAGCCAGTCAAAGTATGGATTTAAAGTATCATCCATTACTCTTTGAAATTTTGATGGTGCATTTTTTAATCCGAATGGCATGACATTCCATTAATAATGTCCTATTGGAACATTAAAAGTTGTTTTGAATTTATCCTCTTCTTTAATGGCTACTTGCCAAAACCCAGATTTTAAGTCAAATTTTGAGAATATCTTTGCACCAGTGATTCTTGTAACCAAACTAGATTTGTTTGGTATAGGGTAAGTGTCATCAGCTAAAACTTTATTCAAAGGTTTGTAATTTATAACTAGTCTAGGAATGCCTCTTACTTGTTCAGAATGCTTGTTTAGATAGAATCCATAGCAATTCTAGGGACTAGTAGATTCTCTAGTCAAGTCCTTTTTGAAGAGACCTTTGATTTCTTCTGCACACAGTCTTTGATACTCAACATTCATGGGAATAGCTATGCTTTTGCAAGGCTTTCCTTGATAGTCTTCTTTGTATGGAAGAGAAACTTCATTCTTTTTCTACTTCCAAAAGGCTATAGGATTTTCTGAGCACACCTTATCAATAAATTCTTGTTTTAACATAAGAATTTTTTCTTGTACTTGGCTATGGCTCAGTTGGTCTTTTATTCTAATCCCAGCTTGATAGTATTTTAATTCTTCAATTTTGAATATTTTATTCCATATGGTTTGTACCATGTCTGATGTTCTGGGAGTAGAGACAAAAGTCGATTTGACTATAACTTTGTTATTTTCAGAAGGAATGCTCATAAAATATCCAGGCATGTTTCCTACTAACATGGTAGATCCATGAGGTTCAATAGCTGCTAGGAAAGGTGTTCCTAAAATGCAAGCTATGGGGATATCTGCTAGCATGAATTTTAAACGTGGTCAATAATTTTTGAAGAAGAGGGTAGCTTCAGGGATCTGGAAATAAATTTTTGTTGGAATATTTCCTAGACCAACAACACTTGCTTGGGCTTTCTTCCAGAAGGTTACATGAATTATATCTTTGTTCAAGAGATTCAGATCAAATTTTGTGTCTAGCAGTGTTTTTAAATGGAAAGGCTTTCCTTGGATTTTCAGATCAATAAGGATGTGAAATTTTTTATGTTGGATCTGAACTACCTGTTCTTCTTTGTCTTCTGGCTTACTTTCTTGTTCTTTGATAAACTTTTTGAGTTTACCGATTTCTTTTCCAAGGTCTGGTATAGAAAGTGACTGCATAGGACAAGATGTTAAGCTTGATGTTTGCAGCTCCAGAACTTTGTTGGAACAATTTCTTGTAATAAAAAAATTTCTTTAAGACTTCCATTCATAGAAAGAGATAAACATATCCTTTTTGTCCATAAAATTCTTCCACTCATTGGACATGTTTACCTTTTCTTCATATGAACTAGTTTCAGCAAAAGCTTCTGCATCTGGATGGGTGAAAAGATCCCAATTTAGCATATTTTTCATCCAATCAGATTTGATCTTAGATTTTTTGCAGCCCTTCACTAGTGAAAGTATTTTTTAATTTCAGGATCAGACGGTTTTTTAATATCCTCAGAGATATTTGCTAGGCATGTTCTATTTATTTCTGTATAAGGATTTATTTTTATGACAAGAACATGTGAATCATGTGGGAAAGGAAAGTCAGAACATTGTGGATGTGGACAGGGTTCTTTAGCAGTAGAATGTGGGGGTGGAAAATTTGTTCTTGGGTTATGGTTGGCATGTTCAAATTTAACTTGCTCGTATTCTTTAAATGTAGACAGTGTGGATAAAGAAACAAGTTTCCCACAGTCTAGGCATTGTACTGAAAAAGGACCATGGTCGATTGAGTTGGCTAGAGATTGGAGTGAAGGATGTAAACAAAAAGATGAGGTAGATGAAGAAGACGAAACTGAAGAATTATTTCTTGAAAGAGATTTTTGTGGGAAGGAGATAACTGCAGAGGATGCAGATTCTCTTATTTGGGCAGAGGTAATGGATCTTGGGATTGGGGCTTTTGGTGTGTCTATAACCTAGTCTATGGGGAAAGAGAGGTTTTCCCATCTTATTGTTTGATGTTCCATTGTTTGGTTTAGAAGGTCTGTCAGAACTAGGGTACTAGATTGAGCAGTTCTTCTAGGGGTATGTAAGATAGTTGGAAAAAGAGTATTTGTGTGTCTAAAACATCCCCTAGTCTAGATGGATATATTAGTCCTGGTTTGGCACATGTCGAATCTAGTAGTTCTGATTTGGAGCTTTAAAATATCTAGGTTTGTTACTGAAGTATTTTGCAATTTTTCTTCTTTATTGTATTTGATAAAAATCTTTGTATTTTTATCAAAAGAGGCTTCTATGAACAAAGGTTCTCTCTTAGAAGATTCAACAATTTTTGTCCTTTGTTCTGTTTTGACCGTCTTGAGAAATTTTTCAAGAAGAGAATTTTTCATGTCACCTTCTAGTAAGGCTTTGATCTGTGCCAACATTTGAGCTTCTTGATCTCCAGTATCACTGAACATACAAATTTTTATTTTGTGTCGAATTTCAGTTTCTGATTCAGATTCAAAACTTTCAAAACTATCTTGACAGGAGCAAAAATTTGGATTTTTACAACTGTAGTCTTGATTCATCATAATTTCTTCTTCTAATCTATAATCAAAGTCAGAAGTGCTAGTAGATTCTGAGCAACATCCTTGTTGTAGAAGATGTACTTCTTCTCTCTTTGGAAAAGGATGGTGTGGGCATTGGTTTGTTTCATGATCATTAGCCCCACATCTATTACAATGTAGTCTTAAAGCCAGTTGTTTCTTTGCTTGGGCTTCTTTGGCTTTCTGCTCAGAATATTTTCCTTTTGACATTCTGGAAGCTTTGTTTTCTGGACACTTGTGTGCAATGTGCCCAGTCTTTCCAGATATCTAGCACTGCGCTTGTTTTCTAGCCTGATGAGAACGAGATTTTAATTTAATATCTTCAAGCTCATAGTAGTGTGTTCTAGGTCTATACCTGTATTTGTATCTTTCCCTTTTCTTTTCTTTGAGTTATTTTTTCTTTTTCCTTTTCTTTCTAACAGGATCTGTAATATACATACCATACTTTTCACAGATGGATTTTTGGTCTGGCAAATGTGATAGCTTATATACAGAGTTGTGAACTTTCATATTTACACATAACCCTATTAAAGCTTTGGTAATGAGAGAATAAATCTATCCCCATGTGTACATCTCATAGGGAAGTTTGAAAACTTCCTGCATCTTTAAATACTCAACAAATTTACTAGGTATGGCTGCTAAGTAAACTTGGTTCCAGAGAAGATTCTGACTGTCCTGAACTTTAAAAATTCTTTGAGTCCAATCCTTATGAAACTCTTCATATTCAAAAATTTTCTACATTTTATATTTATTAGGATTAACTCATGCTTATCTGCCAACTCAGACTCAGTACCACACCAATTTTCAAGAATTGGAGTGGTTAAGGCTCCTATCATATTATTATGAGGAGTTCCATCAATGTGATAGACTATGTCTCCTTGTTCATCCCTTAGGACTTCTGCCTCCATCTTGGCAATCATAATTGGAGAAGAGATTACTTCCCACCATTTTATCAAAGTGCCTGTAAAGCATTGGATGATTGATTTGCATGCTTCGATTTCTTATTTTCCTTTCATGCACATGACCTTGTATGAAACATACATTCAATCAATCATCTGTCTAATTTTTGCAATAGACAGACTATCAATGTTCCATTGTTGGAACCAATCTTCAGCAAATGTTTGTCTTTCAGGTAGTTCTCCTTTACCCAATAAGTCTGGTGCTGGAGGTCTGCTTGTGTGATGAGGGAGATTTTCATAAGTAGGTTGTTGGATAGACACCAGTGAGAGGTGCTCTTTTGAGGATGATTCTGGGACATCTTCTTCTGGAGGAAAATGATGAGGAAATTTATTTTGGATTTTTTTCTGAGTAGGCTTATATACAGGAGACAAAATTGAAATAGAAGGATTTGGAAGGATGAAGGGATCAGGGATAGGTTTGTCAGGGACACTATCCTTTTGCTTGATTTCAGATAATGACTTTCCCATTTTAGAAAAGGCTTCTCCTAGTCCCTCCATTAACTCTTCATGGTTTCTTAAAGACTCTCTAGATTTAGAAGATATTTCTAATAGAGTGGAGTCTATTTTATCTTTGACATCTGTGACTTTATATTTTATTTCATTGACATAATGGACTATATTATTTGTAGAAACTTGCAGATATATGATCTGTCCTTTTCTGGCATAATCATTTGTCACAAACGTATGGGTGGTCATGCCTCTCAAGGCAATATTAGTCCAGTTTATTTGTTCTAACACAGACTGGACTCTCTTGTCAATACCAGAAAGCTAAATAACTTCCTCATAAAGCAACAAAGGGACTATTTTAACTTGTCTATTATTGTCTTCAAGGACAATGCCCTTGAACAGAGGAAAAGTAGAATTTGATTCTACATTTTGGCCTTCAATAATTTTCCATTTTTGTTTTGGAGGAGCTTCAGAACTCTCTCCCATCATCTGGACTTCTATTTTTTTATTTAGTTTCCTCCATTCATAGAAGGAAATCCAAGTATTGTTTTATGAGATATAAGTCTGCTAAAGTTTTGACAGTTTTACTTTTTCTTCGTCAGATGTAGAAAGATTGAAGTCATTTGTATCAGGATTTGTAAACAAATCCCAGTTTAACATTCTTTTCATCCAAGTTTCTTAGATGGATCCCTTCTGGCATCCTTTTATTACAGAATGAAATTTGTGTATTTCATCTATAGAAGGTCTCTGCATATTTTTTGGTAAAGGGTTTGAAAATATGCAATCAGGAATAATCTGATCACACTGCTCAATGTATCCCAACCCGTATTTTGGTGTGCCAGGGGGTCTCATGCCTTTATAAATATCTTGTAACCTTGGATCTAGAGTCTTTATAATAGGCATATAATGAATCATTAAACACAATTGAGACTCTGAAGTAGATGCAGAACTTTCTACACAATTTTGTATAGTTCTAAAACATACTGAAGAATCCATTTGTTATTATAGTAGAGATTACTATGACTGCACAGAAAAGCAGGGCGTTTAATCTTAGTCTTCTGTTATGGAGAAAGAAGATTTCATATAGGCTCATGGCCGACTGCTCAGGCAAAAACTAGCAGGATGATTAGTGATATCTAAATTTTAACTTTGTAATATTTTAATTATATTGATTTTATTTTTGTAAATTAATTAGATGAAAAAATGTTTTTGAATTTTTACTGAATTAATGGTTTTTTTAATAACATCATAATTTCAGTTTTTCCTCAATTACTCTATAATATCACAATTTCTCCTTCAATTTAAATGTTGTAGTTTTTTACTTTCATTTAAGATTGAAGTAATTTTAAGATAACTAAAGATCAAGATCATAACCATATTCTTATTTGAGGATAACATCACAATTTCTCCTTCAATTTAGATGTGGTAGTATTTAGACTTTCATTGAAGTTTGAAACAATCTTAAGATACTAAAAGATCAAGATCATAACCATACTCTTGTTTAAGGAAAGACCAACTTTTATGATGAGGATAGAAGAAGGAATATTTCTTTTACTTTTTAAGGTTATAAATTATAAAATGTTTTTAAATTTACTCAATTTTCCTTTAAAATTTTCTAAATACTATAGCTAATAAAATGGCCAAATATATAATCATCACTTCATTAATTTTAAAAGTATATTATATTATATAATAACTATATATGTATGTTAAAATTATGAATATCTCTTTATAAAATATAACGACAAAATTATTGTACATACAAGGTTAGGAGGTCAATATTGTACATACAAGTGTTCCAAGCTCAATAAAGTTTTGATAACTTAGAAGGTTAGAAAAGTGAGTATTGTGATAAATATTTTGAAATTGAGATCTAATTTCGGTATACCCAAGAACTTTCAAAGAAAGTGTTTTTCATTTTCAAACCTCTTGGTGTTACAAAGGTGATAGATTCTTTCTCGCCTTGGTATTTTGGGAATTGCCCAATGTCGAGTTTAACTATGGAACTCATGAGATATAGTTCTTATTTTAGCAATGTCAATTCTCTTCTTTACTCTAGTCAAAACATAGATATACTTTTAATCTCCAAGATTAAGGTTAACCACCTCCTTGTGGGGTGAAATCATGAAGATGGGTTACACTTTTGCTTGTTTTATGAGAAAAAAACCTGTATTTTCACAAGTTATTCAACTTCCGGCATACAAAAGTATTTTTTTATTTAGAATTTCACTTTACAGTAAAAACAAAACTTGTGAAGAATTGTGTTAGCTTTCCAATGACTATTTTTCAAATTTTGTTATCACGATTTGATATGTCAATTTGACAATTGTTTAACAGTATGTTTCTTAAACATGAAATGAATGATATTGAGTTACTTATTTCTACAACAATGTATCTATTATTAAACTTATGTTTTTAAGAAAAGAAATATATTGCAACAATCTACAGAGACTCTATTTTACTATGACTATAATTTTGAATCTAACAAATGAATATTATAATTTCTAGAATTTTTTGAAGTTGACCAAGCTGAAAACGTTGCAGATTTTAAGCACATGTTTTTCTACACATTGTATCTATATTAATTTTTACTTAAAACTAAAATCTAAATATACCCTTTTGAAAAGAACAGTTTAAGGATTATGAATATAATTTTTTCCAAAATTTTCACTGTATATTTTTAGAGATATCGATATTTCATTTCATCGAATAATAATGTCTACTGAAAATATTATGTAGTGATTTTTTTAAAAAATTAAATAAAATTAGATAAGAATGAAGAAAATGAAAACAACTTATAGGAATTGAAAGTAGATTCAATTTTGGAAATGCTGGTGTCATTTTCGAAACCAAATTCTCAGTATTTGTAGGAGTTCGCAACCTTTGAAGTTCAGTTAAGCTTGGGGAAATTCTCTGGTTTTAGTTTTTAGTCCCAATTTCCTGTTTTCGGCCGAAAGACTAAAATCTAATGGAAACCGTCAAAACTGAACGGTTTCCAAGGTTTTCGACCGAAAGACTGTTGAACGAATTTCGTCCGTCAGAAAAAATGAAATGACACATCGTATCGTTTCCTTTCACGCCAAATTGTATAAATAGGCTTTTGGTCGAACACATTTAACATAATTCATCGGATGGATAAATAGATATAAGCTCGAGGATAGGGATTTCAAAGCATTTCTATTACTGGTTGTATTTGTATTCTTTTCTTTCTTTATTTCTTCCCTCTGTTCCATAGGCTTAATCGGAGGATTGATATTGATACATGGTGGTTTTCTAGATCACTTAAACAAAGTTTCGAATCATCTTTTTGGTTTTTGTTGAATAACGTAATTGATGTTTGTTCAATTTTTTATTGGAATAACAATTTATATGTTGAAAGATAAATGTTGAGCATTTTTTCAAGGTGAATTCTTTGTTGAACATATCTTTTACAGATAACTATAAAAGTCATGGGAAACAAAAGTTTGCGCAAGAGAAAATATGATCGTACTCAAGATGATAGTCACCAAATCGAACAAAGGAAACATATTTATCAGAGAAAGAAACAAGAACGTGCAAATATTGAAGAAAGAAATGATGATAATGTCAATAGAGATTTTCGACAAGAAGAAGTTCAACCAGGTATGCATGCACATATGATGATCGAGCACATGACACACATTGGGACTGTATTCAGAAAGTACAAAATTCAAAGTATAAAATTCAAATTTAAAATATTGTAAATAATATAATTGATTGTAATTACAATTTGATGTTTTTCAAAAAAC
>JZKD02S1674922.1:56850-73599 GCA_000966675.3 Picea glauca
ATAATTAGAGCTTCCACTTTCACATGGTTTCCCCTGTTTAGTAGAGAATGATTGTTCTAAAAACCAAGAGGAGCTCTGCGTGGCTACGCCTAATCATACCAACGATGTAGTTATGTCCATCATCAATTGTTATGAAACATTTGTTAAAAAATTATGTAGGTTGATTTCAAAAGGAAACTAGGGACTTCAATTAATTCATACTTTCCAACTCTTGTTTCATAAGGGAGATATGTTGCGTCTTTATCTTTCTAAATATTTCTATAAAATATTTTTATATTATTGGAAATAACACTTCAATTGTTTTCTAAGCTCAACTGAGAAGAGAAATGCACCATAAGGGATTCACATAAGAAACACACATGATCGATACATGATAAGTGACGCATTGGAGTGATGCTCTAAAGTGACACATAGAAGTGACAATGCACCATATTGATTGACATATATAATAGATGTACCATAACTTGTGACACATAAGCGAGGAACATATTTGATGCACCATAATTGACAACATATTTTCACATTGAAGCGATGCAAAATAAGTTACACACTCAAAATACATTGTTAATGGATGCACTCAAGTGATGGACACAATTTGGTACCATAAATTTAATCCTTGTTACCCTATATTTGTGAGATTGGAACATTATATGTGACCAATACCCAATAGTAATTCATCCTTTTAAAAAGGCTATTCAAGTGCGAAATTCATCATATAATAAACTTCCATTTTGCATTCTTGTATATAATAAGTCAAGTTTTGCATAACCTTAATCCCATTACCCATTAGGTTTCACCTCAGGATATGGCTAGTTCAGTTTAATGGAAATTGAACTAAATGATTTTCCAACACGGGTTTGGGGTCTAATTGCTTTGGATTATTGTGAGTTATCCCATATGTCTCAAAGATGGAAGGTTGAATCTTTATTTGGTTATTTTAAGTTACACATCTCATCCATCAAATAAAGATTTGGTAGAAAGAAGTGTGAGTGAATGGCAACATGCATCCACCCTATGTCCTTCTCATGTACATATCAACCTATTAATATAATTTCATTATAACCTAATATGAATATATATATTATGGGGTGAGTTAATAAGTGGAAAAATTCAAGTTTTTTGGCTAGTTAATGTTTCCGGTGAGGTAAAATTCTATCCTAATCAACTCACTTTTTTTGTTTTTTGTTTGTTTTTGTTTTGATGATTTGGGTAGACTTAAAATGTGTCAAAACCCTTGATGACAATGTTCTACAATTATGTAACATCCCTCTCTGGCACACTGAGCAAACTTATTCTTTGAGGACACTTGCTTGCAAGTGATCCATATTTGTATGCTATTAAAACTTTTGATTTTGATTATGAGGCGTTATGGGTTGATGGCATGTTGTTTTAATACCTTGACATAGATAGGTGCTATTGACTCGGTTTTACTGAGTGTGTAGAGTTTTGGACCTTGAGGATGTAGAGGCATCGATGGAACCCCTTGGACTTTGGAATGAGTCAGGGAGTGTGCCATTGGGGTTTGATTGTTTTACTATGATATTAGTGCATATGATTAGATGATCTAATGTGGATATGTTCTTAAATGATTTTTTGATGATGCAGGCTGACGATAGCTTGCCGACCAGACTTACATATGGAGTAAAGGGGTCAGACACGACTATGAGAGAGGTTGATGGAGAGGTGTGGACAACAACCTTTCCACAGCCTACTAGCACTCCTGCCATGGCTCAAACTGTAGGTTAACGATTACCTAGTTCGAGAGGACCCACGATGCCATGAGGGAAGATTGCGACAATCGCTCATGATGATTCTAAAGGGTGCGCAATAAGGTGAGGGCCTTATTCATTAGAGGCCCTTAGTCTCCCACAAGTTCACCTGGCGAAGTATTGACTCCAAGGGTTATTGATGTCTACCAAGTCAGTCAAGAGGCGAGTGGCACCCTTGGAGCACATGGTGTATCCCGAAGGGCACGTCGCGCAAAAAAAATGGAGAGCGTCAAGTGGCACCCTTGGAGCACGTAGTGCGTCCTGAAGGGCACATCACATAAGGGAATAGATGAGGCGAGTGGCACCCTTGGAGCACCTAGTGTGTCCTGAAGGGCACTTTGTGTTGTTGATGATAGAGGAATGAACCTAGATGGTCGTAGGATGAATAATATGTTAAGTAATTTTTAAAACACTTTCCCTAATTAAATGTTGCCCAGTACAAAATCTAAGTTCTAAGTCTAAAATTCCGCTAGGGGTAAAATTTTGTCTACCTTTAAAAAAAAATAGATAAAATAAAAAAAAATAATAATAGTTAAAATAAAAACCACTTAAATAATAATCATGATCTTCATAAAATTTTGTAACATGAAGGGAGTAAGAAATTAATTTATTCATAAGAAATAAAATATATGGTTATAAAATGTAAAGAGGGAATTAGTTATTTTATCTTTTGATAATTTAAAATATACTAAATTAATGATAAAACGGAAAAGAGGTTAAATTCCACACCTGCCTTTTTGAGTTCTAAATAAAAGGGGGAAAAGGGAAAATAAAAAAAATAGGAAACTAGGGAAAAGAGGTAACATAAAAAGGGAAATGGGGAACTTAAGGGAAAAAGAGGAAAGTCAACCTAGTAAAGAATCTACCATTTAAGAGCCTTGTAATTTTAAATTGACTTAACAACTTCATAATAGGGAAAGCCTTTAAAACATGTAAGGGAATTTGGGGACACCTAGGAGTGATTCTAGGAGTAACTCTAGGTGGGTGAGGGAAATAAGATAATTAATTAATTAAAGAAATTATATAATGGAGGAATGTAGGGGATGGGTGACACTTGTACGGAGAAGAATTCACGGGAATTTATTTTAAAAACTTTAATTAAATGAGATCTTAGGAAAGAAAGGAAGTGGGAAATTCTATATAATGAAGGAAGGAGAAGAAGGAAGAATGATGTTCTGTTTGCGTAACGTTACGTTGCAGAAATATTGACTTAACTGATTTACTTGTGGGAGTTGGGATACCCAGCTCGGAGAGGAGTGGTAGATTGGCCTTGTGAGGCAAGATGGGAGCTAGATGCAACCTCTGGATATTGTGTGTGGCCCCTTTGCGGCTCGGGGGGCTAAGGGGGAAGAAGAGTATCCCTAGCGTTGGCTGGGAGGTACCTATGAAGTCTCGACGGTCGGTGAGAGGGAGTTGCACAGAGTGTGCGGACAACACTCAGAGTAGGCGAACAGGCAACAATACACTTATTCGTTTGAATGATAGAATGATTGTAGTATTTATGATTTGGATTTGCATGATTGTTGGGTAGTTAAACTGATTTATTTTTAAAATTCGATGACTGAAACTGTTCTTAGCCTAGTCTGATGATTGTTGACTCCCATGGTCTTCATTCCCACATGACTTGACAGCCTTGTGGTGTTGACTGTGACCCTTGTGATTGTTTTCTTTCATCCCTAACACGTTAATCCTCGCGTGAGTAGTTGGCCAGGATCATGATCTACAGTCGTTGCCTTCACGTTAAAAGACCTATGGATCTCAACACCTTATTTTTTTGTGCGAGGATGGTGAAGCGTAGGACGAACCCATCTGTCGGATACCTCTATTGTTGTCCTTGGTAGTTGATGTCTTACGCCTTGATGTGTGTTATTAATGGTGAAATTTTTTTGTTGGCGTAGCTTTTCCTTCCACTTTGCATTTTATACCTTGCTGAATTTTCTTCAAACCTTGGCTGATAAAACCTCTGTGGACATTTCAATGACCTTCCTTGGTTCTATGCGTTCTCCTACTGTGCTTTACGTTTTTACATTTGTCTTCATTTTTATGCATGGAAAGATAAATTTTATCTACTTTGGGATGTCAAGGAGTTGATTACTCGGTGTTTCTTGGCCTGACCATTATAAAAAAATTAAAGATCATTATTTGACACATGTTTATTACCATTCTGGCAGTAGCGATTTGATTGGCAAAAAATTTACATATAATGATGTGTGGTATGGGTATGCTAGCAAAAAGAGATGACTTCCTGTAGGCATTTTTCTTTATACATTTGGTATTCTGGTGTTGGGCATCCAATGGATTCCTTTCTGCATTTTCATTTTGGCATCCTGATGCTGGAGAAACACTTGAATTTTGAGTTGCGTATTTTGTACACCTGCATATCCGAATTCATTGATAGATTGTGATTGTTGTTAAGCATGAACGGAGACGAATTGAATTGTGTTTAGTGCGTTGAAGCAATCCTGGTAAAGTCCTAGTCTACGTATCGTGTACACATGCATATCTGATCTCATTGACAGATAGCCATTACTGCAAATCCTGAAACGGAATTGAATAAAATGTGTTAATAGCAATTTAATGTTGGCAGCATTTTTTTTTTCAGTCTTGGAGGTTTTCTCCATCTTCCTATGGCCAAAACGAGCATAAACCCACCTTTACCTAAATTTTAATCTTTTATTGTGATTCTAAGCTGGACGGCGTATTGTTTTTCTTCCTGGAGTGTTATTTTAAATTTCTTCTTGGCCATTCATGCACAGGATCCAACCCTTCCCAGCTGTGAATTTTTATGACTTACCTTCTTACCCTAATTCCATTGCAGTCGCCCAATGATTGGGCCACTGCATCGCTACTTTTCCCCCACCTTGCATGCGGCTGGGACGTCGACCCCGCATCTACCTATTCTGGAAGAAATTTTTAACGGTGAATGGTGAATGGCCTGGAGCGGAATTCATGTCATTATCATTGTTTTTTTTTAACCTTTGAATAGCACCTTCCTTACCAGAGTGGAAGCGACTGTTATGGAAGAGATGTCAGAATGGATGTAGTCAAAGAAGATGTGGTTTCCCTTGTTGTTTCCTGAAATTCCTAAGTAACAGTGACGTGGCCCCTTTTTTTTTATAAACAGTTTAATGCTTAATAATTAATGTTGTGGCTACAACTGTAACGGAAATAGCTAGCGTACCCACCTTTTTGTGATATTGACAAGACTAACAGTGAAATTGATTAACAATATTTAAATCATTTTAAAAGTTTCACTTTAGTTGAATTTGTTTTACAAATTTGTTTTTATATAATTTTTATTCATTGCAATACATACTCATTAGAGAATGGTTGAAAGTGAGTTAAATAATATGGGTGATATTTTTGTAGAATTACCTTGATTATGTTTTATAATTTAATTATTAGATTATAACATACATGAGATCATATGTATACCTATAAGTTAGGTAATGCATAATAAGATTATTATAATTCAATATGTTAATGGAGTAAAGTGATATGACGTAGGACTTATCTCAATTCATAAAGTGGCTACATGTGGAATGATTTACTTTATGTAAAATTTATCAACCTTATAAAATTATTCAACATATAAACCTTAAACCTTGAACTATCCTTAAGACTTTTATCCTTAAGTTATTATGTTGTACTAACTCATTGGGAAGGTAAATGAATCTTAGAGTCATTCTTGATAAGTTAACGAGTGATCTTTAAGAGATATTTTTATGATGGATATTGGACAATTTTACATTATTTTGAGAGCATCATTTTATATACATTAATTTTAGTATATAATTAACAAATGTGATTGACACATCTTTAATTAAATGGTACTTAATATAATTAGACTACATATATATTGACATTAAGTTAATATAGATTTGATACTTACAAGACATTTCATTACTTGTAGCATTAATTGTAATTTTGTCAAGATAAAATAACTTGTTCTAAATATTGATATTTAGGACTGAAATTATGATAATCTAGATTGATTAAACTTTTCCATCCTCATTTCTAAACTTTATTATTCTATGATGAGATCAATGATTGTAGACTCTATTGATTTAGCTAGTTGCATGGATTGATTGTGATTGGTTTTGTAAATCGGATTTCTTGCGCCTTGTAGATAGAATGATCGATTTAAATTGTGTTCTAATGCGCTAATAAATATTGATGATGATGGATTGATTTAGAACTAGATTGTTAATGCATGGTTAATTAAATTTTATGTATGATTGTTAACAATAATGATTACTTTCGCCCATGGTTAATTGATTTGAGAGTTGATGGAATGAATTTTAGTTGATCGTCAATGTTGTTGTTAGCTCGGTCAACGTGGTTGATTGTCTCAGAGGTGGGAAATGTAGACACCTCATGGTTCCTCAGAACAGTCACCATCTCTAAGACCTTAAATGGTCAAAATCGATGGGAACCTAGGCTTGAGCGTTGCTTATGTGTCCCGGAGGTCCTAACCACTGTAGTGTAGGACGAGCAGGTAGTCAGTCTTATTTTCGTTGGTTGATTGTCATTCATTACTTCCAGATGCTTGATGTGCATCTTAGGTCGTTATGTTGTTGTCACAGTTTCATGCATCATGTTCATCATCATGTTGTGACACATAGTATAATGTTTTTATTACCTTTGTGCACCCGCACACACAAAAAAAAAAAATATTGCACTTGTTATGAGAGGTTGATGTCATGACGAACAAGTGGTCGTTACATATGGTATCAGACCGAGGTTCAACTCGAAACTTGGGATCGCTACGGCTTTCCTTGATATGATTTGATTATACTATTTCTAATCGAGTTGATTTGTGTGTGTGCAGGTAATCATGGTTAGAGGACACCGCAGAGGTAGACGATGGGGTGCTAGGGGAAGAGGCGCGATGCCTCCAGTAGCATCCATGCCTGAGGGGTCTAACCCCTAGGGAGACAAGCAGGTTCTCGGGCAGGAGTAGATAGAATTTGGTGATGTAGTCGGAATGATGAGATATTTTCAACGCATGTCTGAGGCACTGATCAATCGTTTGGACAGAGATGAGGCCAGGGCACCGGCACCCGCTGAGGTTCCACCGCACACTCCGGTTGGTACTGGTAGAATTCACTGTGAACTCGAGAAGGTCAAATTTTTCGAGTTCCTTGGTGCCCCGGATGGTGCAGCCACTGAGGCATGGTTGGAGAACATGGTGATGTGCTTCGCACTTCGCGATTATACCTCCAACATGAAGGTCTGCATGGCGGTCTTTCAATTGAAGGGGAGCACTCTTTTATGGTGGAAGATGCTCCTACCACAGCTGAACTGGGCTATCGAAGACGTGTCATGGGAATTGTTCGAGGAACGGTTCTGAGAGAGATACCTTTCAGAGGAATTCATTGAGCGTCAGCTCAATGAGTTCAAAACCTTACGACAGGGAGGTCGTAAGGTGCCCGAGTACAAGGCCCATTTTATGGAGCTACTCCAGTATTCTATGCACCTTAACACTAAAAAACTTAAGGTCAACAAGTTTGTGTTCGGCTTTAACGACAGTCTACGTGCAAAGGTTAGGATTTTGATGCCTCAAACCTTGCATGATGCCATCCAGAAGGCCCTCATAGCAGAGGAGGAGCTTATCAGTGGGGGTCAGACCAGGACTCCAGCGAGACCAGTAGGGAAGGTTTCATCTGGAACATAGCAGCACCAGACACCAGCAAGACATATGCTAGGATATCATGGCTTCCAGAGGAGATCCAAATTCACCACACCTCGGTGACCGATGCCTCAGCAACAGATAGCTTATTGAGGACCACAACATCAGCAGCGGTGTTTCTCGCAGCAGCCGTAGTTTTGGCCTGTTTAGCAGCACAGACCAAGATTCCAGGCTGGCGGGCCATCATCTTCTACTTCGGGTACCAAGACTACTGGGCCAAAGAAGGAGTGTTGGACATGTGGGGATCCACACTACCAACGAGACTTCCCTGTGGAGAGGACCAGAGCATCCAAATCATCCAGACCCACTACCGTGGGAGATATGGGCAAAACCCATCGGATTAATGCAACAGTGAACAACCGCCAGGTAGAGCACCAGTCGATTGTGCTCGAGACGACAGGTACCATCATTGACCAGACTCTTAGTATTTTGATAGATCCCAGTGCTACTGAGAATTTCATTTCTGGTGCAACACTAAAAAGGATTAAGGTAAAGGCAGTTGAACAGGATGAGTTTAGCTTCATGGAGATGGCTTCGGGAGACAAACAGAAGGTTGGAGGAAAGGTTACAGGCTGTGTCCTTAACCTAGGAGAGTTTGTCACTAGGGCCAACCTATACATCATGATCTTAGGATCTTATGATGTCGTAATAGGTATGGATTGGTTGGAATCGCATGAGTCGATACTCAATTGTAAGACAAAATGGTTGAGCTTGGTCGATGATGAGGAACAGAGACAGGTGATTGTAGGCCAGAACTAGGGAGCTTCCCTAAGGTTCATCTCTTCTTTGCAACTTTGGAAGAGCATGTGTAAGGGGTGAAAGATTTATGCGATCCTTGTGTTAAACGAGAAAGGAGTAGCGGAAGGTTTAGAACACCTTCCAGTGGTGAGAGAGCTTGCGAACGTATTTCCGTAGGAGTTACCGGGGATGTCGCCGAAGAGGGAATTGGAGTTTACCATAGACGTAAAACTAGGGACTGAACCGATAGCAAGAACACCTTATCGGATGTCGACCTCGGAGTTACAAGAGTTGAAAATGCAAATAAAGGAGTTGCTGGACCTGGGACTGATACATCCTAGTGTGTCACTGTGGGGTGCACCTGTTATTTTCATACGAAAGAAGGATGGATCGTGGAGGCTTTACATTGAATACCATCAACTGAACAAGGCCACGATCAAGAATCAGTATCCCTTGCCGAGAATTGATGATCTATTCGATCAAATGAAGGGTGTGACAGTGTTCTCCAAGATCGATTTGCAATCAGGGTATCACCAGTTATGGATCAAGGAGGATGATGTTCCTAAGACCACCTTTAAGATGAGGTTTGGACATTACGAGTTCATTGTTTTACCGTTTGGATTGACAAATGCCCCAGGGGTATTTATGAGTTTGATGAACAGGGTGTTCCGCGAGTACTTGGACAAGTTCGTCCAAGTGTTCATTGATGATATTTTGATTTACTCTCAGACAACGAAGGAACATGACGAGCACTTGTGCTTGGTAATATAGTGTTTGTGAGAGCACAAATTGTATGGGAAGTTGTCCAAATTCTCATTTTATCAATCAAAGATTCACTACTTAGGGCATGTCATCTCTAGTGAAGGCATTGTCGTGGATCCAACAAAGGTCAAGGCTATCATGGATTGGCCTGTGTCGACGAATGTCCCAGAAGTGTGCAGCTTTATGGGTTTAGTAGGATACTATCGATGGTACATCGAGGGATTTTTGAAGATAGCAAGTCTGATTATGGAGTTGCAGAAGAAGAGCAAGAAGTTTTTATGGATCGAGAAATGCGCAGAAGCATTTCAGAGGCTCAAGGAATTGTTGACAACAAAACCAATACTAAAGGTCCCTGACATGGACATGGACTTGTTGGTATGCACTGACGCATCCAAGGAAGGCTTAGGCGGGGTCTTGATGCAAGATAGATGAGTGATTGCTTACATTTTGAGGAAACTGAGAAGGCATGAGGAGAACTATGCTACGCATGATTTGGAGTTATTAGCCATCGTATATGCCTTGAAGATTTGGATACATTACCTTGTTGGACGAAAATTTGAACTAAAGACTAACCATTTTGGACTACAACACATCTTTAAGCAAAGTGACCTGAACGCGCGACAACGACGATAGTCATAATTGCTTAGCGAGTACGACTTCGAGATTACTTACATAAAAGGAATAGTGAACCGAGTGGTGGATGCATTGAGTCAGAGACCACACATATTTTCGGTGTTACCTCTTTAGATGAATCTATGTGAAAAGATTCTAACTTTACAGCATGACGATGACTGGTACAAAAAGGTCAAGGGTTTTATTAGACAAAACACAATGATGGTACCACGATTTGAAGGATTTTTAGTTGATAGAGATGGTTTATTGAGGTTTAAAGGTCGGATCTATGTACCACCAAATGACGAGTTGAGGATGTTGATCTTGAGTGAGGCTCATAGAGCAGTTTACATGGCTCACCTGGGAGTCACGAAGATGAGGGCAGACCTTAAACCCTTATTCTTCTGGAAGGGAATGAAGGCAGACATAGTTAACTATGTGGCCAAATGTCTAGAATGTCAGTAGGTAAATGTTGAACATAGACACCCAGTAGGATTACTACAACCACATTCTATTCCGGAATTGAAATGGGAGGTTATTTCGATGGATTTTATTGTTGCATTTGCACTGACGACAAGGATACATGACTCAATTTTCATAGTAGTAGACACTCTGACAAAGAGTTCTCACTTTATTCCTATGTGTACGACGTATCAGGCACCTGACATAGCTAGAGTTTTCATCAGTGAGATTGTGAGGCTGCATGACATGCCTAAGAGGATTATATCCGATCGAGGATCGCTGTTTACTGGATGATTTTGGATGAGATTCCAAGAGGCCTTGGGAGCCCAACTTAACTTTAGTACGACGTATCACCTAGAGACTGAAGGGAAGACCAAACAAATGAACCAAACCTTGGAGGACATGTTGCGCATGTATGTGATGGACCAACAAAAGAATTGAGAAGAATTCTTGCCACTAGTGGAGTTCACTTACAACAACAGTTACCAGAGCACCATCAAGATGGAACCTTTCGAGTTTCTTTATGGGTGACCGTGTCAGATCCCTTGAGTTGGGATTGGCTTGAGGATAGGGTCCTGGTGGGACCAAAGCGATCCAAGAAATGGAAGAGAAAATGAAAACAATAAGTCAAAGGATTAAATAAGCGCACGATCGACAAAAGAGTTATGTTGATGCGCACCGTGTCGACCGTAGCTACAAGGTTGGTGATCGATTCTTCTTGCGGGTTGAACTGCATAAGAGTTAGATCAAGTTTGGGAAGGGAGCTAAAATCTCTCCTAGGTTGATGGGACCTTTTGAGATTGTGGAGAGAAAGGGGCCCATGGCCTATCGACTAGCCTTGCCTGATTCTTAGAGGCGTATGCAAAATGTTTTTCATGTATCTGTTTTGAGACATTATATTAGCGATCCTACACATGTTATTGACATGAGTTCCTTGCAGGTATCAAAAGAGGGAGTGCTCATGGATGAGCCAGTCCACATCTCGGATCATCATGTTTGATAGCTACGACATCAAATGGTAGATCAAGTCAAGGTCCAGTGGGACAATTATAGTCCGCACTCGGTGACCTGGGAGGACGCATATGATATGTGCCAACAGTTTCCATTTTTGTTTGGTAGATAGACATATGATACTGTGATACACTTTATTTCGGCATATATACTGTGAAACTTTAGGATGAAGTTTAGACCAAGAGGGGGTGTATGTAACATCCCTCTCTGGCACACTGAGCAAACTTATTCTTTGAGGACACTTGCTCAAAAGTGATATGGATTTTTATGCTATTAAAACTTTTGATTTTGATTATGAGGCGTTATGGGTTAATGACATGTTGTTTTAATACCTTGACATAGACAGGTGCTATTGACTCAGTTTTACTGAGTGTGTAAAGTTTTGGACCTTGAGGATGCATAGGCATCGATGGAACCCTTTGGACTCTGGATCGAGTCAGGGAGTGTGCCATTGGGGTTTGATTGTTTTATTGTGATATTAGTGCATCTGATTATACGATATCATGTAGATATGTTCTAACATGATTTGTTGATGATGTAGGCTGACGATAGCTTGCTTACCACACTAACATATGGAGTAAAGGGGTCACACATGACTACCAGAGAGGTTGAGGGAGAGGTGTTGACAACAGCCCTGCCACAGCCTACTAGCACTCCCTCTGTGGCTCAAAATGTAGGTTAACGATTACCTAGTTCGAGAGGACCCACAATGTCTTGAGGGAAGACTGTGACAATCGCTCATGATGATTCTAAGGGGCACGCAATAAGGTGGGGGAATTATTCCTTAGAGGCCCTTAGTCTCCCACATTTTCACCTGGCGGAGTATTGACTCCAGGGGTTATTGATGTCTACCAAGTCATTCAAGAGGTGAGTGGCACCCTTGGAGCATGTGGGGCATCCATATGGGCACATCGCGCAAGAAAAATGGAGAGTGGCAAGTGGCACCCTTGGAGCACGTAGTGCATCCTGAAGGGCACATCGCATGAGGGAACAGATGAGGCGAGTGGCACCCTTGGAGCACCTAGTGTGTTCTGAAGGGCACGTCGCATTGTTGATGATAGAGGAATGAACCTAGATGGCCTTAGGATGAATAATATGTTAAATAAGTTTTAAAACACTTTCCCTAATTAAATGTTGCCCAGTACAAAATCTAAGTTCTAAGTCTAAAATTACTCTAGTGGTAAAAAAAATTCTACCTTTAAAAAAAAAATTGATAAAATAAAATAAAATAATAATAATTAAAATAAAACCCACTTAAATAATAATCATGATCTTCATAAAATTTTGTAACATGAAGGGAGTAAGAAATTAATTTATTCATAAGAAATAAAATACGTGGTTATAAAATGTAAAGAGGGAATTAATTATTTTATGCTTTGATAATTTAAAATATACTAAATTAATGATAAAAGGGAAAAGGGGTTAAATTCCACACCTGCTTTTTTGAGTTCTAAGTAAAAGGGGAAAGACGGAAAATAAAAAAATAGGAAACTAGGAAAAAGAGGTAACATAAAAAGGGAAATGGGGAACTTAAGGGAAAAAGCAGAAAGTCAACCTAGTAAAGAATCTACCATTTAAGAGCCTTCTAATTTTAAGTTGAATTAGCAACTTCATAATAGGGAAAGCCTTTAAAACCTGTAAGGGAATTTGGGGACACCTAGGAGTGATTCTAGGAGTAACTCTAGGTGGGTGAGGGAAATAAGATAATTAATTAATTAAAGAAATTATATAATAGAGGAATGTAGGGGATGGGTGACACTTGTACAAAGAAGAATTTTTGAGAATTTATTTTAAAAAATTTAATTAAATGAGATCTTAGGAAAGAAAGGAAGTGGGAAATTCTATATAAAGAAGGAAGGAGAAGGAGGAAGGATGATCTTATGTTTGTGTAACATTATGCTGCAGAAATATCAACTTGATTGATTTACTTGTGGGAGTTGGGATACCCATCTTAGAGAGGAGTGGTAGCTCAGCCTTGCGAGGCGAGCTGGGAGCTAAAGGTAACCTTTGGATAGTGTGTGTGGCTCCTTTGGGGCTCGGGGGGCTAAGGGGGAAGAAGAGTACCCCTAACGCTGGCTGGGAGGTACAGGTGAAGTCTTGATGTTCGACAAGCGGGAGTTACATGGAGTGCACGGACGACACTCGGAGCAGGCAAACAGGCAATAATATGCTTCTTAGTTTGAATGATAGAATGATTGTATGATTTATAATTTGGATTTGCATGATTTTTGGGTAGTTAAACTGAGTTATTTTTAAAATTCGATGACTGAAACTATTCTTAGCCTAGTCTGATGATTGTTGACTCCCATGGTATTCATTCCTGCATGACTTGACAGCCCTATGGTGTTGACTATGACCCTTGCGATTGTTTTCCTTCATCCCTAGCACGCCATTCCTTGCCTGACCAGTCGACCAGGAGCCTGATCTACGGTCGTCTCCTTAGCGTTAAAAGACCTATGGAACTCAACGCCCCTCTTTTATGTGCGAGGATGGTGAAGCGTAGGATGAACCAAGCCATTGGCTACCTCTGTTGTTGTCCTTAGAAGTTGATTTCTTACACCTTGATGTGTGTTATCAACCCTGAAATTTTGTTGTTGGCGTAGCCTTTCCTTCCATTGTGCATTTTATACCTTGCTGAATTTTCTTCATGCCTTGGCTGATAAAACCTCTGTGGACATTTCAATGACCTTCCTTAGTTCTATGTGTTCTCCTATTGTGATTTACGTTTTTACATTTGTCTACAATTTTATGCGTGGAAAGATGAATTTGCTTTGCTTTGGGATGTCAAGGAGTTGATTACTCGGCTTTTCTTGGCCCAACCATTATAAAAATATTAAAGATGATTATTTAACACATGTTTATTACCATTCTAGAGGTAGCGATTTGATTGACAAAAAATTTACATATAATGATGTGTGGTATGGGTATGCTAGCAAAAAGAGATGACTTCTTGTAGGCATTTTTATTTATGCATTTGGTATTTTGGCGTTGGGCATCCAATGGATTCCTGTCTACATTTTCGTTTTGGCATCCTAAAGATGGAGAAACACTTGAATTCTGAGTTGCGTATTTTGTACACCTTCATATCCAAATTCATTGATAGATCGTGATTGTTGTTAAGCATGAATGGAGATGAATTGAATTGTGTTTAGTGCGTTGAACCAATCCTGGTAAATTCTAAGTCTGCATATTGTGTACACATGCATATCTAATTTCATTGACATATAGCCATTACTACAAAGCCTGAAATGAAATTGAATAAAATGTGTTAATAGCGATTTAATGATGGTAGAATTTTGTTTTTCAGTCTTGGAGGTTTTCTCCATCTTGTTGTGGCCAAAATGAGCATGAACCCACCTTTAAATAAATTTTAATCTGTTATTGTGATTATAAGTTGGACGACATATTTTTTTTCTTCCTGGAGTGTTATTTTAAATTTCTTCTTGGCCATTGATGCACAGGCTCCAACACTTCCCACCTGTGAATTTTGATGACTTACCTTCTTACCCCAATGATTAGGCCGTTGCCTCGCTGCTTTTCCCCCACCTTGCATGCGGATGGGACGTCGACCATGCATCTACCTGTTCTGGCAAATTTTTTTAACGGTGAATGGTGAATGGCCCGGAGCAGAATTCGTGGCGTTATCATTGTTTCTTTTTAACCTTCGAATAGCACCTTCCTTACCAGAGTGGAAGTGACTGTTATGGCAGGGATGTCAGAATGGATGCAGTCAAAGGCGGTGTGGTTTCCCTTGTTGTTTCCTGAAATTCCTAAGTAACAGTGGCATGGCCCCTTTTTTTATATAAACAGATTAATGCTTAATAATTAATGTTGTGGATACAACTGTAACGAAAATATCTAGCGTACCCACCTTTTTGTAATATTAACAAGACTAACAGTGAAATTGATTAACAATATTTAAATCGTTTTAAAAGTTTCGCTTTAGTTGAATTTGTTTTACAAATTTGTTTTTATATAATTTTTATTCATTGCAATACATACTCATTAGAGGATGGGTGGAAGGGAGTGAAATAATATGGGTGATATTTTTGCAGAATTACCTTGATTATGTTTTATAATTTAATTATTAGATTATAACATAGATGAGATCATATGTATACTTATAAGTTAGGTAATGCATAATAAGATTATTATAATTCAATATGTTGATGGAGTAAAGTGATATGACATAGGATTTATCTCAATTCATAAAGTGGTTACATGCAGAATGATTTACTTTATGTAAAATTTATCAACCTTATAAAATTATTCAACATATAAACCTTAAACCTTGAAATATCGTTAAGACTTGTCTCCTTAAGTTATTATGTTGTACTAACTCATTGGGAAGGTAAAGGAATCTTAGAGTCATTCTTGATAACTTAACAAGTGATCTTTAAGAGATATTTTTATGATGGATATTGGACAATTTTACTTTATTTTGAGAGCATCATTTTATATACATTAATTTTAGTATATAATTAACAAATGTGATTGACACATATTTAATTAAATGGTACTTAATAGAATTAGACTACATATATATTGACATTAAGTTAATATAGATTTTACACTTACAAGAGATTTCATTACTTGTAGCATTAATTGTAATTTTGTCAAGATAAAATAACTTGTTCTAAATATTGATATTTAGGACTACAATTATGATAATCTAGATTGATTAAACTTTTCCATCCTTATTTGTAAACTTGATTATTCTATGATGAGATCGATGATCGTAGACTCTGTTGATTTAGCTAGTTGCATGGATTGATTGTGATTGGTTTTGTAACTCGGATTTCTTGCGTCTTGTAGATAGAATGATTGATTTAAATTGTGTTCTAATGTGCTAATAAATATTAATGATGATGGATTGATTTAGAACTAGATTTTTAATGCGAGGTTAATTAAATTTTATGTATGATTGTTAAAAATAATGATTACTCTTGCCCATGGTTAATTGATTTGAGAGTTGATGGAATTAATTTTAGTTGATCGTCGATGTTGTTGTTAACTTAGTCAGCATGGTTGATTGTCTCGGAGGGGGGAAATGTAGACACCTCCTGGTTCCTCAGAACAGTCGCCATCCCTGAGACCTTAAATGGTCAAAATCGATGGGAACCTGGGCTTGAGCATTGCTTATGTGTCTTGGAGGTCCTAACCACTGCAGGGTAGGACGGGCGGACAATCAATCTTATTTTCGTCAGTTGATTGTCATTCATTGCTTGCAGATGCTTGATGTGCATCTTAGGTCGTTATGTTTTTTTCAAAGTTGCATGTGTCATGTTCATTGTCATGTTGTGACGTAGAGTATAATGTCTTTATTACCCTTGTACACCTACACACACGAAAAAAATAAATATTGCACTTGTTATGAGAGGTTGATGTCGTGATGATCGGGTGATCGTTACAGATTAATGTTCCTAACAATATTGGGGAACTATGACTTCTGACAATATTCTTAATGGATTTTGGGGAGAATTCCCACTAAAAAAGCGGTGGTTTTGTCATCTTATGAACTTAAACCCATGAACTTAGACCTTTCACTTATGATTTTCCAACACGGGTTTTGGGTCTAATTGCTTTGTATTATTGTGAGTTATCCCATATGTCTCAAAGATGGAAGGTTGAATCTTTATTTGGTTATTTTAAGTTACACATATCATCCATCAAATAAAGATTTGGTAGAAAGAAGTGTGAGTG
>JZKD02S1674922.1:91905-118143 GCA_000966675.3 Picea glauca
TATTTATGTTCATAAGGGTTTAAATTTCCACTTAAAAAGTAATTGCCACAAGTAACTCTAGTGCTTGAGTAATCATTTTGCACTGAAATTTTCAGGCTTTAATTTCTAAATAAGGGTTTTAAAAAGGGGGAAGTAAATCTATTTTCTTTCACACGGTGGCATATGTACCTAAATTTTGGCAACAAATCCTTAATCTAAGAAATCTTTTGTACTTAAATAATATCTAATATTTACTTTTAGTAATCGAAAATGAAATTTTCATTACAACCTACTTGACTAACCAAACTACTCTTGTGCAAGTTGTTGTTTACCATTTGTCTCATGCTTAGGAGTTGGTGATTCTTTCAAGTGCACATCCTTGGTACAAATGATTAAAAGGATATTTCTTCACTCATTAATTTTGATTTCACGTTCCTAAATTTTTCCTTTAACTGCTAAAAGGATTAGATATAGGTTTAATGTTGGTTTATCACACTCTAAAGGAATAATTCTAAATTAAACTTCAGACGGAACTAAAATTCAAAATAGCTTTCAGATAGAAGTGAAATTCTAAATTTAACCTTTACACTGAATTAGAATTTGAAATAACTTTAAACAGAAATGAAATTTTAAATTAAACCTTCAGATCAAAATAACTGAACCGGATTGGTTTATCACAATCTAAAGGAATAATTCTAAATTAAACTTCAGATGAAACTAAAATTCGAAATAACTTTCAGACAGAAGCGAAATTCTAAATTTAACCTTCAGTCTAAATTAGAATTTGAAATAACTGAACCTTCAGATAGAAACAAATTTAACTTTCAGACAGAAATGAAATTTAACCTTTAGACAGAAATAAATTTAACCTTCAGATAGAAATAAATCTAACCTTCAGACATAAACGAATTTAACCTTCAGATAGAAATGAATTTAACCTTCAGATAGAAACGAAATTTAACCTTCAAACAGAAATAAATTTAACCTTCAGAAAAAAATGAAATTTTAAATTAAACCAAATTTGAAATAACTGAACTAGATATCTATCCCAAATTTGAAATAACTTCAAATAGAAACGAAACTGAATTATAAATTAAACCATATTTGAAATAATTAAACCGAATTATTTCGAATTATAAATTAAACCGAATTCTAAATAACTTCAGACAGAAATGAAATTTTAAATTAGAATTCGAAATAACTGAACCGGATATCTATCCCGTTGGACAAATTTCTGGTGGAACAACATTGTAGTGGAGATGCCAATGGCTTGGCCACAGGGCTAGCCCCCTGCGAACAATTCACAGTCCACTGGACTATGACTTGGTCATGGGGGCCCAGCCCTATGGCCAAGCCGTTGGCGTGCCCATGGCTTGGCCACAAAGGCCACCACCTAAGCTAAATATTAATTTAAAAATTAAAATTAAATTTCATGTTACAACCTACAGATTAGAATTAAAATTAAAAAAAAACTTTACAGTTACATACCTAAAGCTCATCCCATCGAACACCTGCAAACACTCATGAATGCTCACCTAAAGCTTGGCCCGCTGAACGCCCGACGGCCCTCAGGAACGCCCACCAACACTACGAACACTCACAAACACCCTACGTACGCGCCAACACTCACGAATGCTCACAAATGCCAAAAGGTCAGAAAAACATTTGAAAAATAATGTGTGGTTGATATATAAACATTCTTTTGGCCGAAAGAGTTTTCGGTCGAACAATCTTTCGGCCGAAAGATGTTTCGATCAGAATAGCTTTTGGCCAAAAGAATATTGCCAGATGGAAAAATCCATCCAACTAAATATTTACATGCAAATCGAGGATACCGTCACTGTACCATTCGATTTGATGTTCCACCTTTCGGCTGAAAAATAATTCAACCGAAAAAAGTGTCTTTCTGCCGAAAAATACTATTAGTTTGGTCGAAAAAATGTTTTTCAGAATTTTGGAGATCAGATTGTCACGAAAGTGTTACCCACCTCCGTGATTTCACCCTGTGATATATTTATTTTCTTTTATCCTCTAATTATATATCAAACCATATATTCTCCTCAAGTTTAGCTTGTACAATATTTTTAATATCGTCGATATTCTACAGAATAACTTCTTCTTTTATTCCCCAATTATTTAGCCAAGACTTGGAATCATTATGTCATCTCCACTTGAGCCGTTGGTGATTTTGGATAGAGTCTGAAGAAATTTTCAGAGCCTCTTGTCATCCATATTGTTTATATTGTTTGTTTACAATAATTACCTAATCATAGTTGTGCTCTCAATGGGGGAAATACTCACTTCTATGAGGAGGATAAGATATGGTGTATTGCCTTTACTTTTTAGATTATGAGTTATAAAATTATTTTGGATTTTCTCTATCTTTCTCTAGGATTCTCAAGAGATATTGCATCCCTAAACATGACATCCATACAAGATAAAAGGAGTTACAATATTATCAAATATGATCTTTTTTCTTATCCCATAGCCAAAGTTCTACTGATTTACAATTATTCTCAAGCACATAATAAGATTTCCACCGTCCATTTATCCTTTTATGAATACTATAGTTCCAATAATTGAGCTTCTGATGAATATGAATTCAAATATGCTTGTACTAAGGCACTTCCGCCAAGATATTTTTGTCATATAAAAAGGTATCATAGGTGATCTTGTTGGATTTAATGATCATAACCTTGATTTTGTTAGTGTTCATACTCATACCTGTATTAGAGTATAATTCCTTAAGGATTCTAACCTACTTACCAAGGTCATAGGAATTACTTTCCATAAGAAAAATATCATTGGAATAGAGAAGAAGAATGATGACTATAGTAGCAAGAGTTGGTCCAACACAACCTGCGACTTCCAAACAACCCTCTAACTTATCAATGTAAATTCCAAAAAGGGTAGGGGATATGGGACAACCTTGATTGAATCCTATGTTGCAATCAATTTATTTTGACCAACCCTTAGTGATCCAAAACTTGGAAATAACATTCTCATAAAATCTTACTACAATAACTCTCATCCCAAAGGGAAATTTTATATCTCCTAACCTATTCTAAAGGTTGGTCCTAGGAACAATGTCAAACAATTTCCTAAAGTCAATGTAACAAAAAGGAGATTGGTTTTAATGTTGTGACACTCCTCTGTAATTATCCTAAGAATGAAAAGGAGGTCCACATTTGAATGATAACTTGTAAAACCAACCTAACCTTTAGTTCTTTTTATGTGGTTTTCTAGCCACATGATTATCTTCTTTTCCAAAAAACTTCCATATAGATTGGCTAAAATGAGGCTAATCATAATGGTCCTATTAGAGGGATTGCTTTTATCCCAAATTTTAAAAATAGGTACAGTGAGGATTTAAGTCGAAGGTTTAGGGAAGCCCTACTTGACTGATAAATTGAAGAATTTGTGTATGTGAGGGATCAAAAAAAGTTCTCCTTTTCTTAATGTTTCATCTTGGTATCCATCGATGTTGTTAGCTTTCCCAGTTGCATGTCTCTTAACCCAAAAATTTATGTCTTCTATAGAAAAAACAACATCTTCCATAGAAACTTTTGGAATTTTTTCCAAGCCATTACTAGATTCATAAAGATTTTTAAGGTAGTAATTTCAGTACAGGTATCATAGCATTTTCTTTAGTTTTACAAGTCATAATTTTCCTCCAATTTTTTTTTGAATCTGGCTTAGAAAGGTGCAAAAGATTCTCTTGCTTTCTATTTATGTAGTTCCTTTTTTCCTTTTAATTAGGGTTTTGTATCTATTAATATTATCATATTTCAAGAACTCATTAGAGGCATCCCTAATGGATTTTATAGAAAGTTTACATTGATTATCATACCAAGGGTTCAAAATTCTATTATTCTTTATACACAACACTTCGATAGATAAAAAAATTATAGAGGTAGAGAGGGTTGTAAAATTGTGATAGTTTTCTTCAATATTGATTTTATATAATATAAGATTTAATTTGGTGTTTAAGTCCTTTAAGAAGAGATCAACTTTATTTTTTTTAAAAAGAAAATGCCTTTGGTTAACAAAGTTATCTTCAAGGGGTTTTTGTACATGATAAATTTTAGAGTTAGGGTTAAAGGTCTATGATCAGATTTAGGCTCATGGTTGTTTAAAATGTCAAAATTTACTATTTCATTGTAAATATGGATATTTAATATCATATAATCCACAACACTACTACCTAGCTCAAGGATAAAAGTCACCTGGTTATATTTCAGCCACTTCATTAGACCATTGTAAATGATTAAATATTGAAAACTAAAAAGCTTGATTAGCTTAGTACAATATAAATTTTCAATCAAGTCTTTTGAATTTCTCTTGTATGTATTAGCTAAAAGAAGGTCCTCCTATAGGCATATAGGATTATGGTTGGAATCATTGCTTAAGATAATATCTTGATTAGTTGCAATTCTAGCATTAGAGTCACCTAGCATGAGGATACTACCTTCATTTTGCAGGATGTAAATATCTTGTTCTAAGACTTTATAGGGACAATTTTTATCTAGATTTTTTTTATATAAAAGGAATAATTAGTAGGAGAAAAATAACAAATTTCTATATACATGTTCTTAGCATCGATATCTAAAATCTCCATCCAAATGAACTAATTGAGAGGGTGTTTTTTATGAAGACGAATGCGAGGAGAAATGTATGTTCTTGTTTAACAATATATGCCTCCAACCCCTAAATGAGAGGATTTTTTGTTCGATACTAATCACCATATAAATCCATATATGTTAGGGACCTTAGATTCCTCATGCTCCCAAGTTTCTACCAAAATTTTTTTGGCATATTTATTACGGGCATACATAAGGCAAAGTATTTGTTTTTCATTGATGGCAAGCTCAACCCAACGATGATGAACAAGAGAAAGTGGCAAGACCAACAACGCAACGATGATCACATGGCATGATCAGAACTGTAAACTCCAAGATCGTGAAATGTGAAACCACGACTTAATCTCCATTTCGAAGTTTCGGATATCGGGAATTGGAGGTGTCAAGGACACTCACGACAAGAATGATGAAATCACGAAATGCAAAATCACGACTTAATCTCCATTTCGGAGTTTTGGATACCGAGAGTTGGAGGTGTCAAGGACACTCATGACAAGAATGATGAAATCGTGAAATGCGAAATATCAGAGCATGTCAAAGACTCCATTTCGGAGTTTCACAGATCGGGAAATCAAAGATCAAAGGAACTTTAACCTTTGAAGTAGAAAACCTCGAAATCCTGAAACAGACACATCAACAAAGACTCCATTTCAGAGTTTCACAGACTAAAAAATCAAAGATCAAAGGAACTTTAACCTTTGAAGTAGCGAACCTTGAAATCCTGAAATAGACACATCAACAAACCATGTCAGCAAACCACGTCATCTAAGGACATGTGGCACAATCAAGCAATGAAAAGTGTCAAGATGATTCAACATTTCAGGCACATGTAAGTCACAAATCAAAGTGACATGTGGCAACTATTTGGCACGTCTCCATCCACGTGTGACGTCAGAAGGTTTACGTCACACCAGAACTTTCTATTTCAGGGTTTTACATAGCAAGCAAAAACTCCACCATCACAAAGTCTCGAACTCTGAAATGTCGAAAGGGACTATTGTGAGTCTTGAAAACCCGAAAGGAAAAACTCCAAAATCCTGTCAACCGTCCATCTCAGTGGGTTATGTGAACTGTCCAATCACTTCGTAGATTTTGTGATCATGAATTTTATAATGTTGGAGTCACGATGAATCGAAGGGAAAAATGTTGAAATCTCGTTAGTCGTTTGATTAAGAAATGAAGGGATCAGATTATGAAGCTTTGTGGACCGTTGATCTGGCTCCATTTCAGGGATTGCGACTTGGAGTGTCGAGACTCTTCACCACAGGAATGCCGAAATGACGAAATGCCAAAATGTGGAATGGCGATATCAATGTGAGACCCTGTGCTTGTAATCCAATGGTGTTGGATACTTGGAAATATGATCGAAGGGCTATTGTTGCTCTTCACAATTAATTGTTCAGTTATGATTCAGTTAGTAGAACTGAATCATGGTTCTTATACGTTTGGAATTTCAGTTGATGAAGCGTTGTTCTAGGGATTTGAGGGGTAACTGAGGGGGTAGTAGTGTATAAAAGAAACACACAGTGACTGTGCATGGTTGGTCATTCTGAATGAAAAATGAGTTGAAATGTAAGAAAGGGAAAATTACAGTATGCACAGTATGAGATCGAAAGTATGTGCAGTGTGAGATAAAACTCAAAGATGAGTAACAGATGAGGAATATACTGAAGAAAAGTAGAATTGAAGAACGGACAGAAGAAGAGAAGAATTGCAGAATAGTTAGAAGAATACCAAATTTACAGAACAAAGAAGAAGTGGTAAGAATCGAGTTATCTATCTTGTTGGTTATTCAATCATTTATTTATACTCAAGGAGGTAGGTTGGTGCTAGGGAGGACTATGGTCCTCTGATATTTGAGTTGGCGCTTGAATATTGGGAGTTGTAGCTTCCATCTAGTTGTGGCTAGAAAACAGGGTGGCAAGGTGGTGCTCGGGAAAACACAGAGTTTTCTGTATACAAGTTGGTGCTTGTATAAATCCAGTTGGTGCTGGAATATTTAGGGAGTTGGTGCTTCTTTCTAGTGGGTGCTAGAGAAACCAGAGTGTTGGCACTCTCAATAAGTTGGTGCTTGTATAAATCCAGTTGGTGCTGGAATATTTAGGGAGTTGGTGCTTCCTTCTAGTGGGTGCTAGAGAAACCAGAGAGTTGGTGCTCTCAACAAGTTGGAACTTGTAAAATAGAGGTATTAGCCTCACTTTGATTTGGTTCTCAAACATAGATGATGCATAGAACTTAAAATGCTGCCTATCATTTCAAAGAAGAAGAGGTTTTCTCCCTTTATGGGTTTCCTCGTGAAAATCTATCTCTGTGTATATATTATCTGTGATTGATGCTCATTATTTATGTTGTTCATATTATGCATAATATTGATGGTCACTTGATGAAGGATTAAAAATGACTTAATAGACTTAATATTTCTTAAGCTCAGTAACAATTGATTCACACACCCCCCCCCCCCTCACTTGCCCTAGTAATTTCAACAATTGGTCACAAAGAAGTTTCCTTTTATTTAAAGGAAGATTTGTATGCTTAAACATGACAATTCACGAAGGAACTTCAGCCAGTAAACCTCCTCTATTTGATGGAACAATTTTTTCCTTTTGGAAGGTTAGAATGAGAACATACCTAATGGCCTTAGGTTCTGATGTTTCGGATGTAGTAGAGACTGGATACATAAAGTCTGTTGTGCTAGATTTCAAGGATGATAAGTTAGAATTTAGATTTAATGCCAAGGGAATGAATTCTATCTTGAATGGAATTGCAGTAGTCGAGTTTGTAAAGGTGATGCATATTCAAACTGCCAAAGAAATGTGGGATAAACTTATTAGCAGCTATGAAGGAAATGAGAAAGTAAAAGATGCCAAAATTCAAAAATTTAGGTTGAAGTTTGAACAACTAAAGATGAATGAAGATGAAACAGTTAGCAAGTATTTTTTAAGATTTGAGAAGATTGAAGAATCAATTTTATTTCAGAAGATTTTAAGATCTTTGTTTGATAAATTTAATCCAAAAGTATCCGCAATAGAAGAACTAAATGATCTTAAAACTTTGTCCATTGATCAACTCCTAGGAACATTAACTGCATATGAAATGAGAATCAACAAAGATAAATCGATTACTAGAGAAACATCTTTTAAAGAAGACAAGAATACTGATTCAGATTTAGATGATATTGAGGAAACATTTGTGAGAAGGTTAAAGAAAGGATCAGGAAAATATCAAGGCAAGCTTCCCTTCAAATGTTTTAACTTTGGTAAGATAGGTCATTTTGCATCTAAGTGTCCCCATCAGAAAAAGGACCAGAACTTTGATGATGAAAAGAAGTACAAATTCAAGAAATATAATAAAAAGAAAAGTTTCTGTGCAAATAATGACAATTCCTCATAATACATAGATAGTGATTCATCATGTGAAGACAGAGTGAATGATTTTATGCTTATGGCTATGGGATATCTTGATTATGAGCACACAGGAGGTGAAATGGATGATGAAGAAGATTTGGTAGATATGGAAGGTGAATTAATCAATTCTTTGGAAGAAATTGACAGACTCAAATGTAAGAAGAGAAAACAAAAATAATTGTTAATACAGTTTGATAAAGACAGTAAACAGCCTAATGAAGACTTTGCCCTACTAAAAGTGGAATTAGAAGAGGCAAAGAAAATCAAGGACATTCTGAAACAACAGTTATAAGAGAATAAAGCAAGGTGTGAAGCCTTCGAAGAAGTAGTGAAAACTAGGAAAGAGTTGGAGAAGTTTTGAGCCTTGTATCATCAGAATATGTCAAGTATCAAAGCCTTAGAAGGATTAGCCACCATTATGAATCAACAAAGGAATCCAAAGCTGAAAACTGGGTTGGGTTATGAAGAGGGATCAAGTAGTGGTCAGCCAAGAAAAAAACAACCCATCAAGTTTGTCAAATCTACAACCAATGACAACAACAAACCTGCAGAAACAAAGGAAGACAATCAGCCACCCAGGAGGAGTAAAGAAAAAGGTGCCAGGACTGAATCTGTAGAATAAAGAAATAATGCACTCCCTACTCAAGGAAATCATCAGCATGGAAGAAATCGACCTGCTCAAAGAAGACAACCATTTTTTCAGGTACCAAGGATTTTTCTATGGATATTGTTTTCTCTGTTCTAACTTTGGTCATAAAGTTGTAAACTGTTCTGTAAAATTTAGATATAATCAAGCAAGAAATTCAAGGTATAGATATCTACCAACACAACAAATGAGACACCCAAGTAAAAAACCTCCACAGATTGCAAATCACTTGATGGCTAGGAAAAGGACACAAGTTAAGCATAACAATCGTTATGACTCTTTAAACAACGAACCAGAATGTTACATCTGTCATAACTATGGACATAAAGTTGTTGATTGTCGCTTAAAGAACTATGAATCAGATTTGAATTCCTTTGCTGAAAATGTCAAGGTTTGGAAGACGAAAGAAAGTGATAATTTTGGATTAGTGTCGTCGGCTCAAAGACAAAAGAACTCCTGGAATATAGATAGTAGATGTTCCAAGCACGTGACTGGAGAAAAGGATAGGGTTATGCTTATAAGCAAAATCAAAACAGGAAATGTGATCCTTGAAAATGATGAATCAGGTAAAAACAAGGATAAAGGGATGGTGAGTTTAAGTAATGGAAAAGGAGATTCTCAGGATGATCTTCCTATAGATGGGATGAAACATAATTTTCTCAATGTAAGTCAAATGTGTGACAAAGGATGTAAAGAGGTGGTCATTTCCAAAGACTGTAAGATAAAGTATGTAAACTCAGGACAAGTGGTGGCTAAAATCATAAGGACAAATAATAATGTTGATGTTGAATCCTCCCCTGCAAGTAAAGAACAAGATTTAGATACAATAAAAGAATGTTTAGTTAGAATTTATCCCATGGAAGAAGTAGAAGAAGAATCATGTCATAAGATGCAAGAAGAAGTTTTGAAGGATGAGAAATCAAACACCAAAAGCAGTTTCTTGAACAACTCCATGACCCTGGATAAGCTCTTGGATAGTCAGAGATCACCAACTGAAAAATCTAGTGTTGGATACAATAAGGAAAAAATCAATACTCCTAAGAAACCTGATACAGGTCCTTCATTTTTTAGAAAGAAAAGCAGGTATGAGAGTGGTTGTAGTTGTTTTTTCTTGTGATTGAATATGGTCATAAAAGCCTTGGATTGTAGGGATCATGGAAGAAAAATGAAATTGCAGTAATAACGATCGATGATAATCAATGGGGAGATCCAAGGGTTATTTAAGAGTACAAGCTACAATTGCGCAGTGTTCAAGCAGCACAATGACAATCGTAGCAGCAAGATTCTGATGTACAAAATTATATACATGGCATTCTATAGAGATAGCAAGAGGAAATACCTTGTCAGGGAAAGCTAACCTTTTATAAACAAAGGAGGAGAACAATCAAAAGTAGAGAGAGAACAGTGACAGGGGGAGTCATCTAGTTATGACAAGAAAAGTTTGATGAAGGAGTCCCAGTAAGAGAGGTGAGAAATATTGAGTTTGCTACAGAGGACACAGTTGACGATGAAGATGAACAGGTCCAAGAATCAAGAGGAGAAGACTCTGGCTTAAATACAAATACTCAGACTGACATAAATCAGCAGAAAGAAACAAACTCACCTCTCAGAGCTGTTAGAAAGAATCATCCTGAAAATCAGATAATTGGAGATATAAATAAAGGAGTTCAAACAAGAAGGAAATTGATTAAAGACTCAGAAAAATCTCATGTTGCTTTTTTTTCTATGACTGAACCTAAATTTTTTTATGAATCCAGCCAACATGATGATTGGATTAGAGCTATGAATGAAGAGCTTGATCAGATTGAGAAGAACAATACTTTGGAGCTTGTCCCTAGACCTGAAGATAAGAATGTAATAGGTTCCAAATGGGTGTTCAAAAATAAAATGAATGAAAAAGGATAAGTTGTTAGAAATAAAGCCATATTAGTCTGTAAAGGGTATGCACAAGTTGAAGGTCAGGACTTTGATAAAACTTTTGCACCAGTGGAAAGATTGGAAGCCATCAGAATGTTCCTTGCATATTCATGCCATAAGAACTTTAAAGTGTATCAGATGGATGTTAAGTTAGCTTTTCTTAATGGATATCTAGAGGAAGAAGTATATATGGAGCAACCTGAAGGATTCTCATTGATAGATAATCCTAATTATGTTTGCAAGCTGAAGAAGGCCTTATATGGACTAAAACAATAACCATGAGCTTTGTATTATAGACTGGACAAATTTTTACAAGACAAAGGGTTCAAGAAAGGTATTGTTGACAACAATCTCTACATTAAGTGTGAAGGTGAAAATTTATTAGTTGTTTTGGTTTATGTAGATGATATTATTTTTGGTTGTACTAATGAATCATTTGTTCAGTGGTTTGCTAACTCTATGCAAACAGAGTTTGAGATGTCCATGATAGGAGAACTATCATATTTTCTTGGTTTACAAGTAAAACAGATTTCTGCAGGAATTTTATATCTCAAGAAAAATACTTGAAAGAGATGTTGAAGAAATTTTAGATGGAGGATTCCTCTCTTGTTAGTACACCTATGGTGGTTGGTTGCAATCTCAGTAAAGATCATATGTCACCCGATGTTGATCAAAGGACATACCGATCAATGATAGGCAGTCTTCTGTACATTACAACATCCCATCCTGATATAATGCAAGCTATTGGAATGGTAGGTTGTTATCAATCAGCTCTTAAACAAAGTCACTTGGTAGCTGTCACAAGAATATTCAAATACTTGAAGGGAATAATGACTTATGGTCTCTGGTATCCCAAAAATCATAATTTTTAGTTAACTGCTTATTCAGATGCAGAATGGGAAAATTGTGTGGATAAGAGTAAGAGCACCAGTGGAGGTGCCTTCTTCCTCGGTGACTCATTGGTAGCATGGATTAGTAAGAAGCAGGGATCTATTTCCTTATCAACTACATAAGAAGAGTACATTGTTGCTGCTACTTGTTGCACTCAGATCTTGTGGATGATTCAAACTCTTGCATATTTGAAGGTAAACTATGTTGTTTCAATTACAATTCACTGTGATAACACCAGTGCCAACAGTCTCTCTAAGAATCCTGTACTTCATTCAAAATCTAAGCACATACCAACAAAATACAATTTTCTCAGAGAACAAGTTACAAATAGAATTTTTCAAGTGAATTATATTCCTTCCATAGAACAAATAACTAATATCTTTACTAAATCATTAGTAGCGACCCCTTTTGGATATCTTCGTCAAAAGTTGGGGGTTATAACTTCTTTCATCTAATATGTTCACCTAATCAGGGGGAGTACTTATTGAATATTTGTTGTATTTCTAAGTTTCTCATAGTTGACAGGGGGAGTATGTACTGTAACAGTGAAGGGAGAGCGTGTTACTTCTTTGACATTGATGTCAAAGGGGGAGAAAGTGTAATGGTAAGGATGCTATGAGTAGTGACTTCAAGGTTTCCATCAATGCCAAAGGGGAAGATTGCTGGCATATTTATTACGGGCAGACAGAAGGCAGGGTATTTGTTTCTCATTGATGGAAAGCTCAACCCGACGACGATGAACAAGAGAAAGTGGCAAGACCAGCAGCGCAACGATGATCGCATGGCAAGATCAGAAGCTTTCCATCAATGCTAAAGGGGGAGATTTTTGTCATATTTATTATGGGAAGACAGAAAGAAAAGTATTTTTTTTTTCATTGATGGCAAGCTTAGCCCGGTGATGACGAACAAGAGAAAGTGGCAAGACCAGCAGTGCAACGATGATCGCATGGCAAGATCAGAAGCATAAACTCAAAGAGTCAAGGAAGCAACTCACGGCAGAAAATTGTGAAATGTGAAACCACGACTTAATCTCCATTTCAGAGTTTTGGATATTGGGAGTTGGAGGTGTCAAGTACACTCACGACAAGAATGATCAAATTGGGAAATGTGAAACCATGACTTAATCTCTATTTTAGAGTTTTGAATACCGGGAGTTGGAGGTGTCAAGGACACTCACGACAAGAATGATGAAATAATGAAATGCGAAAGATCAGAGCATGTCAAAGACTCCATTTTAGAGTTTCGCAGACCGGGAAATAAAAGATCAAAGGAAATTTAACCTTTGAAGTAGCGAACCCTGAAATCCCGAAACAGACACATCAACAAAGACTCCATTTCGAAGTTTCACATACTAGGAAATCAAGGATCAAAGGAACTTTAACCTTTGAAGTAGTGAACCTAGAAATCCAAAAATAGTCACATCAACAAACCATGTCAGCAAACCACGTCAGCTAAGGACACGTGGCACAATCATGCAATCACAAGTGTCAAGTTGATTCAACAGTTCAGGCACATGTAAGTCATGAATCAGAGTGACATGTGGCAGCTATTTGGCATGTGTCAATCCACATGTGACGTCAACAAGTTTACGTCACACCAGAAATTTCTATTTCAGGTTTTTACATAGAAAGCATAAACTCCACCATCACGAAGTCTCGAACTCCGAAATGTCGAAAGGGACTATTGTGATTCTCGAAAACTCAAAAGGAAA
Source organism: Picea glauca (assembly GCA_000966675.3). Classification (NCBI taxonomy): domain Eukaryota; kingdom Viridiplantae; phylum Streptophyta; class Pinopsida; order Pinales; family Pinaceae; genus Picea; species Picea glauca. The sequence continues at coordinate 105,094 of JZKD02S1674922.1, forward strand.
AACTCTAAAATCCCATCAACCGTCCATCTCAGTGGGTTATGTAAAACTTTTGATCACTTTGGATATTTTGTGATCATGAATTTTATAATGTTGTAGTCACGATGAATCAAAGGAAAAAATGTCGAAATCTCGTCAGTCGTTTGATTAAGAAAAGAAGGCATCAGATTATGAAGTTTTGTGGACCATTGATCTGGATCCATTTTGGGGATTGCGACTTGGAGTGTCGAGACTCTTCACCACAGGAATGTTGAAATGCCAAAATGTTGAAATGTGAAATGGTGAAATCAACGCGAGACCCTGTGTTTGTAATCCAATGGTGTTGGATACTTGGAAATCTGTTCGAAGGGCTATTGTTGCTCTTCATGATTAATTGTTTAGTTACGATTTAGTTAGTAGAACTGAATCATGGTTCTTGGACGGTTGGAATTTCAGTTGCTGAAGTGTTGTTCTAGGGATTTGAGGGGTAACTGAAGGGGTAGTAGTGTATAAAAGAAACACGCAGTGACCGTGCATGGTTGGTCATTCTAAATGAAAAATGATTTGAACTGTAAGAAAGGGAAAATTACAGTATGCGCAATGTGAGACTGACAGTATGCATAGTGTGAGATAAAACTTGGAGATGAGTAACAGATGAGGAATAGACTGAAGCAGATCAGAATTATAGAACAGACAGAGGAAGAGAGGAATTGCAGAAAAGTTTGAAGTAGACCAAATTTACAGAACAAAGAAGAAGTGGTAAGAATCGATTTATCTGTGTTGTTGGTTATTCAATCATTTATTTATACTCAGGGAGGTAGGGTGGTGCTAGGGAGGATTGTGGTCCTCTGATATTAGAGTTGGTGCTTGAAAATTTGGAGTTGTAGCTTTCATCTAGTTGTGGCTAGAAAACATGGTGGCAAGGTGGTGCTCAGGAAAACCCAGTGTGACATCCCCAAAAATAAAATATTTTTGGAAATTTATAATTTGCTAGAAATATATTTCGTTTTTAGTAAATTCAAATTTGAATTTTTTTTTCCATTTATGGCAATTTCGAATTTCGAATTTGGTAATTGTAATTAATTATTATGACTGTTGGGAAGAGACCTGATTTGACCCGACTAACTATTTGACTATGACATTTGTATGAAAATAGAATATTTTATATTGATTGTAGGAGGACAAATGGAACAACCATGTTAAATTTAGCTGACCATGACTCCATGAGTGGGGAACACGTTGGAACTACCTCTAGGATGATTTTTACAAGTGGCAAATTAGTGATTTGGCCATTGGCAGCCCCTGAAAAGCAGGGATTTAGAAAGCTACAAAAATCCCCAAGGGAGGGAAAAAGGCATGGGAAAAATTGATAAATAGCATATGTGAGTAGGCAGGATGCTGCCAAGTATGCGGAGAAAAGAGACCATGGATTTTTACTTGTCGTTATGAGCACTGTTGAGTAAGTGTGAGGCAAGAGGATAATTGTTGGATTTGTGAACATTGTTGAGGAGGAGTCTTCCAAGTTCTCCCTCATGGATTCATGGTCAGGCTAGGGGGTGAATCAGGCAAGTAATTTGGCTTCCTATTCTACAGTTGGTAGGAACGTGGTTGTTCCCTTTGTCTTCCCACAAAACTGGTTCAGATATGTTGATCTAATCCTTCTCTATGTTAAATAATCACTTGTACTGTTGATATGTATATATTAATTCTATATTGAAGTACTTCCATGGGAGAAATTTTTCGTGTCATAATCCATTTTTGTAATAGGAAAAACTTGTTGGTTTGTAATCATTTCACCACTTTATGATGGTGGATCGGTGGTCATCTTAACCCTTGAAGACATGAGGGTTCATTGTCAAGCGGTGGCTGCCTTAGCCTTTGCAGGGCACCAAATACCATCACCACCCTGATTTAATTTTTCCTAAAGTCAAAGGGGCAAGTTTTGTTTACTTGAATCATTTTGTAATCTGGACACGGAGGGTGAGATAGCTTGAAAGCATTTCCTGAATTGAATTGGTTATTCCTTATTTGTAGGTTTTCTATGCGATTATGATTTTCTATTCTTGAGTTTGTAAACTTATTTTATTTCTTGATAAATTCATTTTTTTGAGCAGACACAGTAATTATTCATTTTTACCAATTACGAACCCAGTCATTTATTTATTCCGAGTTTATTTGTTGGAGCGTGTGATTTTAAAAAGAGAATAAATACAAAATTGATATTTTGGCATTCGGGACTTGCTTGTTACATATATGCGGAGTTCCTTTTCTTTACCAAACACTGAAACCCAAAATTGTTGGGCCCACACCCTAATATCATTTCGCAATTTGGAATTTCTTATTTCATTTTGTTTGTGCATCAGGTGTTCATAAACCCCAAAATCCCGAATCCCGGAATCTCGAAACCCGAAACCCTGAAGTGTTGGTCCCACATTCCCTTCACATTTTCACAATTCAGGAGTTGTTGTGTGTTGGTGTTTGGCATTTGTAATTGAAAAATCCCGAACCTCGAAACCCTGAAGTGTTGGGCCCATAGTCTTTCCGCATTTCGCGATTCGGCAAACAGCGTGGTCTTTTGTTTTTTGGGTTTGGCATTTGTAATCATCGAAACCTGATTGACCTCTGTTTTTTCACAAAACTATAGGAACATAGTAGGAATCATTTGTTATAGGAACGACTCCAATACTGTAATGGATGGATTGGTAGAAATGATGGAGGATCTTCATCCGGGATAGAGGGAGAATAGAAATAACAGACCATATTACAAGTCACTGTGTACAGGGCATGACAAGTACAAAAGTTATTGTATATGAAAGTATTAAACTAATTAAGAAGATTTTTAGTGCGATTTTTTCTAAGAGTTTTGCTTGCCATGAGGTCATACATCTTTAAGTATTCGAAATTTCATAATTAGAATATTCTTTAATGGAATAAATCGTAGAGATCAAAATGGGATCCTTCAAGTTAACTATGCTTTGATGTGTAAGCTATTGGTGTGTAAGAATGAGACCCAAGTTAGGTAGATATACTTTCAAGTTTATATTTTCTGTAAGTAAAGATACAAGACCGTAGCACGTAACTGAGCTTTCCAATTATTAAACCATAATCAAGATGAAACTATACCTATGACAGTGAATCGTTCTATATATATTTAGAGAAATCTATATGTATGTACATACTTATAGGTGGAAATAAGTACAAATGTTAATGGAGAGTTAAAGCAAATTCCCTACAGTAAGAATGATAATATACGCCTTTATACGTGCACGTAGAAGACAGTCAAAATACCTAATGTTCTAGCAGTCATGAAGATCCAACCTTGCAATTAAAAGCATAATTAAATGTGCAGAACTGATTACTTTGACAATCCCAGACTCCTTGTCCTTCCAACTCCCAGTCGCCGAAACGCTGAAAAGTGATTAACAGTTCTGGATCACCCCTTAGCTCCCGTCCACATGACCACCACTATGTGACCATGCGCTTAACGTGAAAGCGCTATCGATTTTTCGTGATTCGGGGAATCATGATGCAAGTGTTCCTCCTGTTCTATGTCCTTCAAATCCCCAGTTGCCGAAATGTCAAAATATCGTGGATCGGGACTTCACAAGTCAAGCATCCTGTTCCTTTGTCATTTGGATCCCCAGTTTCCAAAGTGTTGAAATGTCTTGGTGTTCGATCAATGACTCACAATAATATCTAGGACCTACAGTCCGCGTCCGACCTCACTATTTTTTGATTTCGCGATTCGAGGTTTTGTGAGACAAGGACCTCTATCTTTCCAACTTGCGATACCCAAAATCGCGAAATGGACCAACGATCCAGATCTGTCTGTGATCGACGGTCAATTTTCCTTCTGAGCTTTGGACTTCAAGAAGCCCTCATCGCTAACCTCCTCGCAGCTCCACCTTATCCAACTACTTGTGGAGTTTTGGCATTTCTCCTCGAGGACTCTCCACCATTAGTTGAGATCTTCGAGATCTCCCCTCCTGGATCTACGTAGTGTTAAATCTTGTGCTCCTAACTCAAATAGGACATTCCGCGGGATTTTCCATCGCGATCCAATGCCCAACGATGTTCTTCCTCCTGATATTTTACTCACTTCAGGCTTAGAAGATTTTCTAAGTCTTCAAAGACTTGGTCTTTTCTCCTTCCAGGGAATGTGTTCCTGAATCTTGATAACACTTTCCGAAGTGTTATTCCTCCTTAGATTTATATCTTTGAACCTCAAACATTCCTTCGACGTAAGTTTAGATATTGCCTATATACATATAAGTATGTTGGAGTAGTTTGAGAGTTAAGGGAAGTGATAGAATTATGGAAAGAATTTATCCACATAAGCTTTTCTGCTCAAAGTAAACTAGATTGGTGTAATAATGTCATTATGGATAGAAATGAATCTTACCTTCTCTTAAATTCTAAGCTTAAACAAAATTGAATTATGTCATAGAATTTATTTTTTTTATGGTGAATTTGAGGTACATTACATATGGTATCAGAGAAAAAGCTACAATAGTGGGCCTGAACAGGGCCACATGATCTACTTAGTATACATTCTGACGTATGTAAAACTAATAAATCTTATGGTTTAAAACAAAAAGCCTTTCTATTTTTTTTTGTAAATTATGGCAGCTCAAGAGGGTGTAGAAATCAGGATGGAAGGAAATCCACAGCAAGGACCTCTGAGAGATCCAAGATAGAATAGTGATGGAAGGTCACCCATGGCGTTGTTGGAAATAATGACAAATCTTATTGTTGAACTACAGGTTTTTAAGGCCGACAATGAAAAATTGAAGAAAGCACAGCAAGGAATAGAAAGAGATAAATGAAGTCCTGTTGCGTAGTATAGTAACCAAGAAAATCCCAAAAGATGATAACCATGACGAAGAAGTCAACAAAAGGGCCTCCAAGAATTCTAGACCAGAAACAGAAAAAGGAGACAGTTCATCTGAAGGGACACCTTCAGCTAAGGACAAAACTATACCAGCCAGAAAAAGAAAACAAGTAGACCACCTTGAAGGAAAATTTAAAAAGATTAAATCAGCTACCTTTGATGGAGAATCCAACACAAGAGATGAAGTTGAGGCGTGGTTGTTGGACATCAAAAAATACTTCCAGATCTACAATTATTCCAGCAACATGAAGGTCATAATGGCCATCTACAATCTGAAGGGGAAGGCTATCATTTGGTGGCAGGACCTGAAATTGGCCAAGGGCCTAAAGGAGAAACAGTTGGAATGGTCCAACTTTAAGAAATATTTCAAGAAACAATACCTTTTTGAAAGATATTATGAAAGGAAGATGAAAGAATTTTCTGAGTTATGACTCGGACAGATGACGATGGAGGACCTTATAAATAAATTTATGGAACTAATAAGGTTCATACCATACATCCGAGAGGATAAGGTAAAAATCCAACGATTCTTAACTTGTTTACCACAGGCCTACCGGAACAGAATTGAGTTTGAAAGCCCCAAATCCTTGAGTGGGGTATTCAGGAAAGCACGAATGTGATATGACTAGTATAAACAGTGGGTAGAGTTTCCCAAGACTTGGAAGGATAAGAAGCAAGATTGAATGAACTAGCAAAAGAAGGGATACCAGCCAGCTCCTTATTGGAATGTAGCAAAAAGTTTCCCAAGGAAATATTTTCACTCCAATCATCCAAATACGCAAGGTAGTGGTAAACCGGTAAACCTAGGAACAAAGAAGTTTGGGGACAACTCCCTCAAGCCATTAAAGTGTTGGGAGTGTGGAGAGCCTCATCTAAGGAGGAACTATCCACGTTTAATTGTAGCAAATAAAACTATTGTTCACAATTTGCAGGAAGCCTCAACAGTGGGAGATGTGGGCAGAAGTTTGCATCGGATAAATGCAGCCATAGATGGTCGACAAGCTGACCACTAGTCCTCGGTGGTAGAAATCGAAGGTAAAATCAATGACACTTGATTTTTTTTTTTAATTGACCCTGGAGCTACATTAAGTTATATTACTCCCGATGTAGTAGAGTCGAATAAACTTAAGAAACCGAAGCACACAAAATCATGGCTTGTACAACTACAAAGAGGTACTAAAAGGAAAATATTTGACTTTATTTATGATCTTTAGTTCATCTTAGATGGTCAAAAGATAAGGACGAATCTGAACATCCTACCACTAGGGTCTTATGATATGATTATTGGGATGGATTGGTTGGAACAACACAAAGCAGTACTAGACTGTTATGCAAAGATACTTAGTTATAAAGATAATTTTGGTACTGTTAGAACATCCCAAGGCATACCAAATCCTGTATTAGTCAGACAAGTTTCAACGATGCAATTCAAGAAATGTATTAGAAAGGGATGTCAAGTTTACGCCATCTAAGTGGAGAATCTATTAGAAAAAGAAGATAAGCCCAAGTTAGAAGACTTTGCTATCCTACGTGAATTTAGAGACATGTTTGTGGATGAGATACCAGAATTACCTCCTAGAAGGGAAATAGATTTCTTCATAGACTTACTACCCGGATCAACCCTTATCTCAAAATCACCCTACCGAATGAGTCTACTAGAACTGACAGAATTAAAAATACAATTACAACAATTGTTGGACAAAGAGTATATCAGACCAAGTGTCTCGCCATGGGGAGCACCAGTCCTCTTTGTGAAAAAGAAAGATGGTACTCTAAGACTATGTATCGATTATAGACAACTGAACAAAATGACCATTAATAACAAATACCCCTTACCTAGGATAAATGATCTATTCGATCAAGTTGGTGGGGCCAAGATCTTTTCAAAATTGGATTTACGATCCGGTTATCATCAAGTTAGGATAAAGGACGAGGACATAAATAAAAAATCTTTTTGAACAAGATAAAGACATTATGAGTTTGTAGTCACACATTTTGGACTCACTAACACACCAGCCGCATTTATGTGCTTGATGAACAACATTTTCAGTCAGTACTTAGACAAGTTCGTAGTAGTATTTATCGACGATATTATGGTCTATTCTAAAACGAAGGAGGAAGATGATGAACACTTAAGAATAGTGTTGAAAACATTGAGAAAACACAAACTATATGCCAAATTTGACAAGTGTGACTTTTTTCAAAAATAAATACAATATCTAGGACATGTAATTTCAGTAGAAGGCATTGTCGTAGACCCGGAGAAGACAAAATCCATTATGGAATGGCCAGTACCTAAGGATGTAGCAGATATCCGGTCATTCATGGGAATCATCGGATATTACCATAAGTTTATAGAAGGATTTTCCAAGATAGCCTACCCTATCACAACATTACAAAAGAAAGGAACCAAGTTTAACTGGTCAAAGAAGTGTCAAGGCATTTTTAACAAGCTGAAGGAACTATTGACAACTGCACCCATTCTGAAGGTAGCAGACCCAGATAAAGACTTCACTGTATGTGTTGATGCAAGTAAAGAAGGACTAGGTGGTGTCCTAACTCAAGAAGGACATGTTATTTGTTATGAGTCTCGGAAACTAAAGGAACACGAGAAAAATTATGTCACTCGTGACTTAGAATTAGCAGCGGTAATACATGTCTTAAAAATGTGGCGACACTACATAATGGGAATACAATTTCTACTATTAATGGATAATAGTGGGGTGAAATATCTGTTTAACCAACCAGATCTTAATGCAACACAAGCAAGATGGCTAGCCTTCTTGAGCGAATTCGACTTCGAGGTTAGATATATCAAGGGTAAGGAAAATAAAGTAGTAGATGCTTTAAGCAAAAAAGTCCATGGGTTATTTGAGATAAATATCAACAGGGTAGAAAGAGATCTGGAACAAAGAATAAGGATGACAAGTATTAACGATGGAAATTACACTAAGGTGATGGAAAAATTTCAAAACAGTATCGCAGACTGAGATAAACTAGATCTATGTATCGACAAGAAGGGACTATTACGATTTAAAAATAGACTTTACATACCAGATTTAGCAAAGTTAAAATTAATTGTTTTAGATGAAGTGCATACGAAACCGTATTCTAGCCATCCAGGTTAGCAGAAAACAATAAAAACACTCAGAAAACTATTTTACTGGCCTAATATGAAGGGCAAAACAACAGAGTACTTGTCTAGGTGCCAAGATTGTCAGTAGGTTAAGGCCGAGCACCAACACCTCGTCGGCCTATTACAGACATTACTAGTACCAGAATGGAAATGGGAGACTATATCACTAGACTTTATAAAAGGTTTGCCTAAAACTCATAAACAAAATGATTCTATCATGGTTGTAACCGATAAACTCAGTAAGTCTACACACTTTATTCCTGTAAATTCTACTTTTAAAGCTATAAACATTGTTGAAATATTCATGAAGGAAATTTTTAGACTGCATGGTATTGCTAAAATGGTGGTTTCAGATAGAGACGTAAAATTTACATCTGCTTTTTGGAAGGAATTTTTTGCAGGACTAAACACTGACTTGAACTTTAGTACGAGCTATCATCCACAAATGGATGGACAGACCAAGACGACAAACCAGATCATAGAGGATATTCTTCGCATGTATGTAAGAACAAAACTGAGCAAGTGGGAAGACTACCTGCACTTGGTAGAATTTGCATATAAAAATGGGTACCAAACTTCGTCTAAGTTGAGCCCTTTCGAAATAATGTATGGAAGAAAGTGTACAACTCCAATTAGCTAGAATAACCCAGTTAACAGACTCATGGTTGGACCAGAGATGCTCCAAGAAATGGAGAACATGGTAAGAAAGGTACAACAAAACTTGAAAGAGGCACAGGACATACAGAAGAGTTACGCAGACCAGAAAAGGAACCACTTGGAATTTCAAGTGGGAGACCATGTTTACTTGAAGGTCAAAGCTCGAAAAAGCTCGCTAAAGTTAGGGAACTGTGCCAAGATGACACCCAGGTTTTGTGGGCCCTTCGAGATACTAGATTGAATTGGACCCGTAGCATATCAACTTGCACTTCCAACTAATCTAAGAATTCATAGTATATTTCATGTTTCGTTGCTGAAAAATTATATTCATGACCCTATTCACAAGATTGATTGGAACTTGGTGCAGGTGGAACCCGAAGGCGAGTTCCAGGTGGAACCCCTGCTCATTCTCGACCAGAGAGAAATAGCACTTCGGAACAGAGTCGTCGCTTAGGTATAGGTGCAATGGAATCACTTTAGTCCTGAGGAGGCCACATGGGAGTTGGAAGGAGATTTGTGGAAATCTCATCCAATCCTGTTCCAGGAAAGGAATGAACACAAAGGACTGTTTTACTAAAGGGGGAAAGGATGTGACATCCCTCAAAATAAAATATTTTTGGAAATTTATAATTTGCTAGAAATTTATTCTGTTTTTAGTAAATTTAAATTTGGAATTTTTTTTCCATTTATGGAAATTCTGAATTTCAAATTTGTTAATTGTAATTAATTATTATGACTGTTGGGTAGAGACCTAATTTGACCCAACTAACTATTTGACTATGACACTTGTATGAAAACATAATATTTTATATTGATCGTAGGAGGACAAATGGAACAACCATGTTAAATTTAGTTGACCATGACTCCATGAGTGGGGAACATGTTGGAACTACCTCTAGGTTGTCTTTTACAAGTGGAAAATCAGTGATTTGTCCATTGGCAGCCCCTGAAAATCAGGGATTTAGAAAGCTACGAAAATCCCCAAGGGATGGAAAAAGACCTGGGAAAAATTGATAAATAGCATATGTTAGGAGGTAGGATGCTACCAAGTATGTGGAGAAAAGAGACCATGGATTTTTAATTCTTGTTATGAGCACTGTTGAGTAAGTGTGAGGCAAGAGGAAAACCTAATGGAGTTGTGGACATTGATGAGGAGGAGTCTTCCAATTTCACCCTCATGGATTCATGGTCAGGCTAGGGGGTGAATCGGGCAAGTAATTTGGTTGCCTATTCTACAGTTAGGAGGAACGTGACTGTTCCCTTTGTCTTCCCAGAAAACTAGTTTAGGTATGTTGATCTAATCCTTCTCTATGTTATAATCACTTGTATTGTTGATATGTATATGTTAATTCTGTATTGAAGTACTTCCATGGGAGAAATTTGTCGTGTCATAATCCATTTATGTAATAGGAAAAACTTGTTGGTTTGTAATCATTTCACCGCTTTATGATGGCATATCAGTGGTCGTCTTGACTCTTCAAGACATGAGGGTTCACTGTCAAGTGGTGCCTGCCTTAGCCTTTGCAGGCCACCAAATACTATCACCGCCCTGATTTAATTTTTCCTAAAGTCAAAGGGGCAAGTTTTTTTCCTATAAATACTTGAAGCATTTTGTAATCTGGACACAGAGGGTGAGATAGCTTGAAAGCATTTCCTGAATTGAATTGGTTATTCCCTGTTTGGCGGTTTTCTCTACGATTACGATTTTTTGTGATTGAGTTTGTAAACTCATTTTATTTCTTGATAAATTCATTTTTTTGAGCAAACATAGTAATTATTAATTTTTACCAATTATGAACCCGGTCATTTATTTATTCTGAGTTTATTTGTTGGAGCATGTGATTTTGAAAAGAGATTAAATACAAAATTGATATTTCCGCATTTAGGACTTGCTTGTTACATATATGCGGAGTTCCTTTGCTTTACCAAACACCAAAACCCAAAATTTTTGGGCCCACACCCTAATCTCATTTCGCAATTCAACATTTATTATTTCATTTTGTTTGTGCGTCAGGTGTTCGTAAACCCCGAAATCTTGAATCCCGGAATCCTGAACCACGAAACCCCGAAGTGTTGGTCCCACATTCCATTCACATTTTCGCAAGTCAGGAGTTGTTGTGTGTTGGTGTTTGGCAATTGTAATCGAGAAATCTCGAACACTGAAACCCCAAAGTGTTGGGCCCACAATATTTCCGCATTTCGTGATTCGACAAACAACGTGGTCTTTTGTTTTTTGTGTTCATCATTTGTAATCGCCGAAACCCGATTGACCTTTGTTTTTTCACAAAACTGTAGGAACATAGTAGGAATCATTTGTTATAGTAACAACTCCAATACTGTAATGAATGGACTGGTAGAAATGATGGAGGATCTTCTTCTGGGATAGAGGTAGAATAGAAATAACAGATCATATTACAAGTCACTGTATATAGGGCATGACGAGTACATAAATTATTGTATATGAAAGTATTAAACTAATTAAGCAGATTTTTAGTGTGATTTTTTCTAAGAGTTCTGCTTGCCATGAGGTCATACATCTTTAAGTATTTGAAATTTTGTAATTAGACTATTGTTTAATGGCATAAACCGTAGAGAACAAGATGGGATCCTTTGAGTTAACTATGCTTTGATGTGTAAGCTACTAGTGTGTAAGAATGAGACCCAAGTTAGGTAGATATACTTGCAAGTTTATATTTTCTGTAAGTAAAGATGCAGGACCATAGCACGTAATTGAGCTTTCCAATTATTAAACCATAATCAAGATGAAACTATACCTATGACAGTGAATCATTCTATATATATTTAGAGAAAGTTATAGGTATGTACATACTTATAGGTGGAAATAAGTGCAGCTGTTAATGGAGAGTTAAAGAGAATTCCCTATAGTAAGAATGATAATATACGCCTTTATACGCGCACATAGAAGACAGTCAAAATACCTACTATTCTAGCAGTCATGAAGATCCAACCTTGCAATTAAAAGCATAATTAAATGTTCAGAACTGATTACTTTGACAATCCCAGACTCCTTGTCCTTCCAACTCCTGGTAGCTGAAACACCGAAAAGGGCTTAATGCTTCTAGATCACCCCTTAGCCCCTATCCACGTGACCACCACTTTGTGACCACGCTCTTAACATCAAAGCGCTACAGGATTTTCATGATTCGGAGAATCGCAATGCAAGCATTCCTCCTGTTCTTTGTCCTTCGAATCCTCGGTTGTCGAAATGCCAAAATATCATGGACTGGGACTTCACAAGTCAAGAATCCCGTTCCTTTGTTGTTAAGCCCTAATATTGGCTCATTACCCCTTAATTGGGGCATATTATATTAGTAATGTTATTTTATTGATGTCGTCTTTAGGCCATTAGTTGTTATTATACCTCCTAGTCTCCTATATATACGAAGGAGACATTTTCATTTTGAATCATCTTGTACTTGAACATTTAAGTGGGGTAAAAGGAGGCTTCCCCCTCGAAGAGGCTCATTATCTGAAATTATCTCTTTTTCAAGGCATTGAGTACTTTTCCTAAGGTTTTTCTATGCTATATTGATGTTTGGTTCTTAACATGTGGTATCAGAGCTCAAGGTCTTGGGGTTCCGCTGCTAAATCTGAGACACTGTGGAATTTTTGCAATAACCTTTTTTCTACAATGTTGCAGAAGGAAATTATTGGAGGATATTTATCAGACAAATCAAGGTACGTTGGGTTCAAAATTAATCTCCTGAGGCCTTATACTTTAGGAGATACAACCTATACAAGATAGGGTTCTGGAATCATCCTGAAATGAGTCATTGTGGAATTTTTTCTATAAAACATTTTTTGTAAAGTTTCAGACCTTGAACTCTAGATGAAATTTATAGAAATTAGTAAGGTATCTTTGGTAAAAAATTCATCTTCTGGGTCATATTAAATTTGTATATACACCTTGTGTAAGATAGGGTATCTGACTAGTCCTATTGACTAGTCTCAAGAAGGTGTTCTAAGTAAAACAATCATAACTTCTTGCTAGTGTATCCAAATGGAGTGGGACTGGTTTCATTGGATCGTGGGCAGTCTGTAGTATTTTGGGTGTGATTTTCAAAATTTGATATCAATTATTTTGTGCGGGGCATGCTATACAAGTGAGATCTTTTGGAAAGGCCAAAAATCAGCAATTTGTGAGGAAGTTATCGTAAATTCCACTTAGCACATCCAATTTTGTTCAGACCTGTGGCATTGCAGAGGAGAAATATCAGATAACTACCTAAAAGAAAGTTTCATACCCAGAAGGGCTGAAACTTGGGAGATAGAACAGAATAAATATTTTCTAGCAGAATCGCCTCAAAATCAAGATTCAAAAGTGATACTTGGCCAACATGCCACCAAAAAAGGGACCTTCTACACCAAA
>JZKD02S1674922.1:146440-159564 GCA_000966675.3 Picea glauca
TTGAACTCTTGGAACCGACTGAAGACCTGTCCTTTGGTCTTCATGAAGAAAATCCAGGACTTCCGAGAGAAGTCATCAATGAATACAACATAGTATAGAGATCCAGTCAACGATGTCGAAGACATCGAGCCACATACATCTGAATGTATAAGATCAAGTATCCCTTCTGCTCTACTGTCACTGCTCGAAAAAGAAGTCTTGGTGTACCTTCCCAAGGTACACCCCTTGCACAACTCATGGTGCTCTGAACTGAAATCTGGAACTCCCGTCACCATCTCCCTCAAAACTCGCAAATCCCCATGGTGAAAATGTGCCATCCTCCTTTGCCATATCTCACATAAGTCGTTGTTGCTGCTGGTAGAATGAATCAATGCTCGCACTGGCTGGAACAAAAACTTATACAACCTCTCATGTCTAGTATCAATCACTTTGGCCGAAGTGATGCTAGACCCTCTGGGGAAAAGAAGCACCTGTCCATCACGGAACAGGACCTCATAGCCCTTCTCCTCAATAGTAGAAACTGACACTAAGTTCTTCTTCAAGTCCGGAACATAAAGAACCTCTGTCAAAGTCATGGGAGGCAAAGACTCCCTCCGAAATGATATGGTCCCACAACCAGCCACCTTGACCTCCCGGTCATCTCCAAGAACTACCTCTACATATCCACACTGAGTAAGATCTATCAAGTGCTCACGAAATGTTGTCATATGGCGAGAGACACCACTGTCAATATACCAAGTATCTGGAGTAGTGGTCCTCGAGGAAAGACACACAATCAAGGAAAATTCCTTGTCAAACTTGGTGGAAATCTCTTCCACCTCTGTTAAAGCTGTTGTTTGTCTCGACCTTGGCATCTCACCAAAGGTCTGACCTTGGCATCTCACCAAAGGTCACTTCTCTTGGCATCTCACCAAGAGTTTATTGATCTTGGCATCTCACCAAAGATCCTCTCCTTGGTCTCTCACCAAGTGACTTCCTCTTGAAGTGACTATTGTCCCAACTTTCTGTCTGCTGAAATTTCTGCCTCTCTTCAACTCAACTCTGATACCATGTTAAAAATTTCAATATCCCAACCTAGTTTCAGTCTTACTAATTTTTCAGCCAAAGTTAAATGTCGAAACTCCAGTTTCAACACTGTTTCAGCATATGTCACAGCACTGTGTTTCAGCATATGTTACAGCATTGTGTTTCAGCATATACTCATAGCGGTGTTTCAGCATATGACTCAGCACTATGTTTCAGCATATGTTACAACACTGTGTTTCAGCATATGTTACAGCACTGTGTTTCAGCATATGTTACAGCACTGTGTTTCAACATATGTTACAGCCCTGTGTTTCAACATATACTCATAGCGGTGTTTCATCATATGAAAACTTAACAGAAAATAAACTTCAGAACTGAAACATGAGGATTCAGAATATTGTTTTCAATGCAGAAATAAAATATCAACAATATGCAAAACTCAGAAAATATAGACACAAAGATATTCGGTCTAACTTCGACCCTGGAAAAACCCACAAGGGGAAAACCAGTGAGAGAGGGATTTGTATTATTTATGAGCTTCTGAGAAATTCTTTTACATCATATTCATCTTTAGATATTTACACAAACTTATCTGGACATTCCTGTAGCTTTTGCTCCTCGATTTCTGAACTAGAAATCTGTACAATTGTACGGCTGTCCCAGCAATTAATGCTATACGGACTGTCTCAAAATTCATGCCAAAACTCTGCTAAGATTGTACATAAAACCCATCATGAACAACTCCTTGTAAACCGTGTTGTACGGTCCCAAGATTTGTGCCAAACAATACAGACTGTACGGAAATACACTCAGAAATATATTACAGCAGTTACCTCAATTTTTGTGCCAACAAATGTTGTATGGCGGCCTTGGAATGCAAGCCAATACTCTCATAAATTGCAGTTGTTGTCCTCCTCAATTTCTGTGCACATTAAATGCTGTACGACCTCCACAAATCCATACGGTATGGCCTGTTCTTTATTGCTCTCTGAAATCTATACTTCTCTTTGCCTTGGGATGCGTGCTCTCCTTCGAAAAATGCTGTCTCTTTTCTCAACTCGACCTCTCTCTTGCTCTCTGGCATCTCACCAAAGATCTGACCTTGGCATCTCACCAAAGCTCCCTTCTCTTGGCATCTCACCAAGAGCCTCTTCTCCTGGCATCTCACCAAGAGTCTCTTGATCTTGGCATCTCACCAAAGATCTGACCTTGACATCTCACCAAAGGTCCCTTGTCTTTCTCTCTCTTGTTCTCTCAACAAGAATGATGCAACTTTCTTGTTCTTGGCATCTCACCAAGAGCCTCTTGGCATCTCACCAAGAGTCTCTTTCTCTCTCAACAAGACTGCTGCTGCTTACCCAAGAATGGGTGTGCCCTCTTGCCTTAGTCGACCTCATGAGGGAAGGTGAGGAGTTTTCTAATCTAACGGTTGGGATTAGATTAGATGGGTGGTTGAGATTTGGTGTCTCTTCACTCACCCTCACTTTAATCATAAAGTCACCTTTTAATTTTCATCTCACAAATTAAATGACAAGGACCCACATTCGGCACTTTCTCCCCCTTAGGTGCCTAGGGAAGAGAAACACTTGCCTTGGTACTTTATTTCAATTAAAAATTTAACAATGGAGGCAGAATGGTCCATACTGGACTGAATTGTGTAGGCATGTTCATGTAACGGTATTGTTAGAGAAGTTGCGGAGTTGTGACGGTGTTTAGCTTCTCTTGCAAAAAAGGTGGTGAATTAAGGGCAGGTAAATTGTTTTCAAGATGGAGATTGTTAGAAACATGTCAACGAATTTCCTCATGCGGTCACATGCACATGCATGCAACTATGTTAATGCACATGCATGCAATCTATTAATGAATTGTTCGTGTAACTATGTGATATATTCATGATCAGTTTGTGTAACTAAGTGATAGATGTTATATATACGAGCATACCAATAGAGGTGTGAGTGCAATGTATAGTAAGTGTGTAAGAGAAAGATTCATTACTGAGGTGTTGTGTGTATGAGAGGAGAGGATGGTTTCATGCATGGGTTGGCTATTGTAATTCTCCCTTGAATAATAAGAATACCGATAATCATTGCCCATGTTTTTTTCTCTCAATAGGTTTATGTAATGTCCCCATTTTGGGACATTATAACTTTATAGAGTGCTATGCCTACTAGAGTAGCTAGATAGGGATGACAGAGAGTTCGAGAGATATTGAGGGGTTTTATTAGGCCCAACTTGCATCATTCATTATCAGGATCCATTCCGCACATCTTGGTTTTGGTTTCGTTTCATTCCGACGATTTCCGTAAATTTGAGTTATTATGGGTCATATCTTAATTAATTTCACTAAGAGGGCAATAATGGCCATATTACTTAGAGAAACCTCTTAGTGTAATAGCTCATCAGAATCGAGAAGAAGAGCACTACAGGATAAGATGATGAGAAGTGACTTTCAGTGGCTGGAGAATCCAAAAGGATGGATAAATCAATTTTTAGGGGTAAAATGATTAATTAATGAATTAATTAAGTGATTTAATCAAGGAATAATAAAATAAAGTAAAAGTCACTTGGAGGGAAAATGTCAACAACGAATTAGGGTTTCAACAGTGAATTAGGGTTTTGGAAAGCTATAAGAGAAGAGTCAGCGACCTAATTCGTCATTATGCAGATTATGACTTGTCATTGAGGAGAAGAGGCACATCTCAGGAGAGATAGTTCAGTGTATTCCAGGAGGAAGACACCAATTGGTTGATTTCGATGTTGAAAGACACACCCTAGTCACTGGGAAGATCATCCAGGTCTTCCATCATTTTTCATTGATTCCGCAGTGTTCCCATATTCTGGGTATTATCTTTTAGTTGCTTATTTGTATTCCGGCTAAGATCCTTTTGTCTTTTGATGTAGTTGAGTGTTTTTATTTTATTCAGTCGCAGTTGCTTATTTGTATTTTGGCTAAGATCCTTTGTTTGTTGATCTAGTCGAGTATTGTCAGTTTATTTAGCCGCATTTGGCCATTTTGTAATGCAAAGAGATATCATAATACAAACTTTGCAGTCCTTTGTCGCGTTTATTATTTTTATCATCATTTATATGTTGTAAACCTTTGATCCTACACACACATTAATAGCGTTTCCTAGACTAGCCAAGTCAGGAACATTACAGTGGTATCCGAGCTTTAGTCCTGCCAGCCTGTGACTAAAGTCCATGAGTTCATCGAGTGACCCAAAAGGCAGAGAGGATGTGGGGAGACAAATATGAGCTACCAAAGGGTAGTGGTAAGGCTCCAATGGAACCCGAGGCAACCTTCATGCAGGTTATCACTGATATGATAGCTAGTCAGCGGATTGTGTCTTAGTCCTTGGCTCAGGTGGCCGAGATATTGGCTATGATGGACATTCCAGACACACAAACCCCACATGCAGCATAGAGGAACTTAGGGACATGAATTAGACCCCAGACACCTACTCGCACATACACATATTTGAGTAGGATTCCTAGACCATGGTTCCCTAGTTTTTAGAGGGAACCCCCAGCATCAACATAACAACCGTTTACACGGAGGCCACCCACTCAGGTGGAAGACAATGTAAAGTACAAGAGGGAGTATGCAGCGTTGGGTTGTGACTTCCATCATGACATGACACTGGTCGAGTACTGTGGACTTAGGAGAATGAACCGTCCCATAGAACCTCAGAGAGGAGGACAACAACAACAACAAGGGCATAACATATATTTCATCCAGAAAGTTGGTAAACTCACCATACCTTATTTTGATGGATCATCTAAATGCACTGTCAGAGATAGGGTACAGAATCTAGACATGTACTACAAGCTCAACCAGATGACCAAGATGGAGGCTAGTGACTCTTGCGCATTTGAGGGATAGTTGGATGGATAGGATGATAGCGCATGCCCTTCATCTTCCCCATCAGGCAATGTTGAGGATTCAATACTTTAGCATAGCGGTGACACTTGTGAGGATTCATATGTGTTGGCACTTAGACATGATAAGATTAGGAGGTTGGATGACCTACCTATGGGTGTAGACATGTCTTCTAGGAAGTCATGTATGGAGGATGATGAGCTTCATATGATGAGTGAGCCACATTTTTCATCTTCTCAGTCACCTATGCTAGCCATGACACATGAGGATATTAATGGCATTCCTGATATGGTAGAGGAGCCTTGTGTGGTGATTGTACATAAGGGACATATGGATCTGCAGACCTAGGAGGAGAGGTATGGCTTGGAAATAGTTGACCTTACACATACCTATCAGTATGAGGAGAGTGAGACACCACTCTTGGTGATTCCATTGATGGACCAGGTGGTGGAGACCCATAACTTGTTGGGACACTTACTCCCAGGATCGATCTATAGTGATGAGGATGCACTCCTTATTGGCCGAGATGACCATAGCACGTGTCTGGACACATCTGTATGGGATCCAGGCATAGATGATATTAGTAGGGTGAGTGCACAAGAGGATACAATGACCCATATGGGATATGGTGCAATTCAGATAGGGGTCGTAGATGGTGATGGCGTGCAGTAGCATACAAGAGGACTCAGTAGCACAAAGGACAATGGGCAGTTCAGTGCCTTAGAAGTGGAGTACCAGTTAAGGGAGGAGCATGAGGAGTACCCAGGATCACTGATGAGTATGGAGAGATATGATTCAGAGATACATGAGGATGTCCATAGGTCACAAGGACCACCCTTCACGAGGGGTGTTGAGACAGTTGGGCACACACGTACACATGGGGATTCTAGAGCCAGGGGTAGTTAAGAGGACACTTCCATTTATGTTCTAGGATTGGTTGACCTTCATGTAGAGTATGACCCCGTAGTGCACACAGGATCCAGGATGTTGCAGGTGTATACAGGAGATCACATGAGTATGCAGGGGCACACGGTGATGAGTGGTAGTTCACAGAGACAGACAAAGTTGTACAATGGGATTTAGGGGGATGCACTGGATTGCAAGGAAGAGATGTAATTAGTAGAGTATGCAGATTCATCTCCCTTACAACAGTATATAGATCTGGGAGATCACCTTCACCATAGCAGCAGTTGTGTGAGTGATGATGGATGGAAAATTATTAACCCGTAGTTGGTAGAGGTACCTACCATTGTACCCGATGGTTGGTTTTCAGTGATGAGTACAGGTGATTATTTACCATGGGTGTTGATGCACGAGCTTTTGGTTAAGTCCTTTGGATTGACCAAAACATACGATACTTTCCAGTCCTACAGTTGATTGCAAATATTTATGATAGCCTTTCCCGATACTTTCATCATTGACAGCAGCACAGGGGGAGCTAGATAGTGGCAGGGGACATGGAGAGTTGGTAGGCCGAGACCACTTGACAAGAGTGTCTTGATTGCATTCATCAGGATAGGGGTGGATCATCAGGGGCACACAATTGAGGCCATGGGTGTGATGGGGAGTATCCTAGGCCATGGGACAAAGGATATCTCAGAGGTTACTACATATTCAGACTCTTATTGGGATGAGGGTGGAGTGCTTTCGACAGTTACTAGTAGGGCACACCAGCAGTTAGTGGGGATTGGAAGTGATGAACTTCCAAATTTGACATGGGATCTGGGTGTCCATTTGGTCAATAGTTTGTTTCATCTTATGAGGATCCAGGAGTGGAGGGTCCAGTATGGATACTTTGAGCAGACAGTCATGATCAGAGTAGAGAAGCATCGACATGGTGGTCCCTGTCAGAGACTAGCATGGGACCCTGGGATTATAGGACCAGACATTTCATTGATTGATGGAGAAGAGCGGACCTTTGCAGCAGGGAGTCACTTTTACTTTTCATTGAGTTTCAGTATTGGGGAGAGCACGTCACTAACTGGTGATTCGTTGAGGTCTTGTAGTACCTCACTATGGCAGCAACATGTTCAGTTGGTGGAAGTCGTGTTGAGTTTGGTATGGTTTGGTAGGATAGACCCATTTCAGTTTGAGGCCATTTGTTATTTGGAGGACTCATGGTGTTGATATGTTACATAACTATACTCCACAGGGCATTGTAGTTGACATTCTGATATGGGATCTAGGGATTGGAGTGCCTGGTAGTTCAACGTTTGATGCACTTGAGTTTCGAGTAGAGTGGTTACTCAGGGAGTTGACTGAGATTCCTCGGCCATTGATCATTCTACTCATTAGGAGCATGTGGGTGTCATGTGTGGTGAGCACTTGGAGATACCACATCTTGAGGGGAGTCTACCTTGTGTCACACAGGTGGATATGGGACCCCGGTATCATATGTAGTTGGATTCAGTTATTGCGTAAGGACAAGCAATATTTCGGTAGGGAGGACTGTAATGTTCCCATTTTGGGAAATTATAACTTTACAGAGTGTTATGCCTACCAGAGTAGCTAGATAGGGGTGACAGAGAGTTCGGGAGATATTGAGGGGTTTTATTGGGCCCGACTTGCATCGTCCATCATCAAGATCCATTCCGCACAGCTTGGTTTTGGTTTCGTTGCATTCCGACGATTTCCGTAATTTTGAGTTATTATGGATCATATCTTAATTAATTTCACTAAGGTCATAATGGGCATATTACTTGGAGAAACCTCTTAGTGTAATAGCTCATCGAAATCGGGAAGAAGAGCACTACATGATAAGATGATGAGAAGTGACTTTCAGTGGCCGAAGAAGCCATAAGGATGGATAAATCACTTTTTAGGGGTAAAATGATTAATTAGTGAATTAATTAAGTGATTTAATAAAAAAATAATAAAATAAAGTAAAAGTCACTTGGAAGGAAAAGATCAATAACGAATTAGGGTTTCAATAGTGAATTAGGATTTTGAAAAGCTATAAAAAACTTACACTAAAAAAATAGGACTTACACTTAAAAAATTTAACCCCTTCTCAAAACCACTAACTAAACGGAATTCAAATGTTTTTATATGAAAATATCCACTATAATAACAAAGATACTTGGAAAATCAATTTCACAATGTGAAGAAAAGATAAAAGGAACAGGAATAAAGCGTATTTTTTCGTTGAAAAAAAAAAAAAAAAAGGAACAGGAATAAACTACTTTAGTGCTTAAAGATTTTATGAATGATACTTTCTATTTTGATCTATAAAAATATTATATTTTTATTCACCTTTATCTTTATAATATTTAATGTGTTTATTTTTATTCATTTTTATCTGAATTGATAGTTTCTTTTTAATTACAAATTCATTACTTTCTTGCATTTATGTATGCATCCGTTTCATTGTTTACGTTTTCACATTTACTTAATATCATTTCTCTGTCCTGATTATTTAACCAGGATTAACAAACATTAATTCGAGAACAGTGACCACGTTTTTTTGGATATAAAGAGTTACCACGTTTCACATGCGTTTCAGTTAACACAGTGGTGGTTGGAGGCATGAATGCAGATACAGCAGATGGCAAAAAAATATTGGATACAGATACAGCAGTACGCGTATCAAGACTGCATGCTAAAGAACCCAGGAACGCATTCGTAATGAAACAAAGCGAAAAGGAAGAGGGAGACCAAGACGAAGACCGTAACGATGAGTACTACAGTGCACTAGAAGAATTCGAAGGAAATGAGGAATTAGAAAAGACACTACCAGATAAACACATACCGCAATGCATTCCGGACAGTGAAGGTCATTATAGCGAAGAACAAGTAAAATTGATGGCCAAGGATCTTTATTGCATTGACTGCAGCGATGGATGCAGGAGAAAATGCCGGAAAGGATGCATGATGGGAAGAAATCGAAAAGAACCGATCTAGGGTTCTTCGTCGATGGTAGCTTATCCTCATGTGCGGCCAAGAAACCGGAGACGATTAAGCGCAAAAAGCCATGCCGTTGAAAACCGCCGTAAGGGTAGGTTTCCGAATTCCTGTAATAGAGATAAGCAGCTTATAACCCGCGCTTTCAAAGTAAAATACGGTTATCTACCACAGTTTCACGCGGAACTTGCCAATTATACGGCCAGTGTTTTTGGGAACAGCGAGGACGTCAACAGACTTTAAGCTGGCGGGAGGGAAAAGATATTCGTGGGAAATTGCGTTCTCAATCCCGTGTTCGCAGTCCAGATGAAACCCATGATTCATCTGATGAGCAAGATGTGTAAACAGGTCCATTTAAATTTGTAATGAAATTGCATAAATCATTTATTTAATTTGAATCGAATCCGTGGTTGTTTTTCTATTCAGTAAGTTTTATTTTTCTTTGAAACCTTTGAAATCATTAAGTTTTATTTTTGTTTGAAACCTTTGAAATCATTAGATTGTTGAAATTGCAAATTATGACTAGTAACAACCACTTTTATAAAATGGTTAATATAGAATATTACAAAATACATGTTTATGGACAAAATATTTATTTTTTATGAATATATGAATAGCAATAACAAGATGGTTTTTTTAAATGAAAAAAAATAAAAAATTAATTTATACATAGGCCTATGTAAATAATAGGAATTTTGATTGTGAACATCCACCCTTCAACACACTTGCTAATTTCTAACATATTACACTTGGAAATAATGGAGTAAGAGTCACTTGTAAGCGTCAGTTATCTGTGGTTTGATGTAACCTACTAAGTAGAGTAGTTTTCTATATACTGTGGTTTGATGTAACCTACTAAGTAGAGTAGTTTCCTATATAATGATGTAATCAGTCCTCATTTAAGAATATAGATTGTGAGTGTTGTCTCACTGTGTGTTTGTTCCTCGTATTTTTAAATTGGTATCAGAGCTACGAAAAAAAGGTGCAGAAATTTCTAGAAGTCCGCAGGTTCCTCCTCTTGAAGGGTGCGACGACATACTACTAAAAGTTTACACGCATTTGAAAACCTTATATTTCCGCAGTGCAATTATGTATTACAGTGCGGAAATCTTTAAAGATTCCCGCACCCAAATACCTACCTCGTGAGGTGCGGAATCCCCGCATTCTAATAGTTGTGTAAGGTGCGGCAATGCGTATGTTTGGGCAGGTCGCTCAAGCTCGTGAAAGGCAAATCGTGAAGGTTATATTTTTATATAGTTTGCATGGGTGGAGTTTGAAGGCAAAATCATGAAGGTTATATTATTATATAGTTTGCATGAGTGGAGTTTGAAGTGTGAGTTTGCATGCATGAGCAAATCGTGAAGAGGTCGCGTGGGTTCTTGCCATCGAAGCCTCCACCATTGCGGACTGGGATCCGTTGAAGCCTCCACCATTGCTGACTGCTCGTTCACATTGCGGACTGGGATTCATGTAACGTGAGGTTGAATTATGACGGAAAGTATCGTGAAGGGTATTGTATGAAAGAGAGCATTTTTGTTTTATACACGAGCATGGTTTAATCTTAAATTCGATTCGGCATGATACTATTTTTTTGTGAAGCATAATTTTTTTAATAGATGTCCAATTATTTAAAAGTGGATGTTTTGTAAGGTATAAACTTTATTAAAGTGGGGGATATCTGTTATAGTAAAGAGTGAGGCTACTATAATACTATAAAGAGGTGAAGAGGGAGTTATAATTTTTTTTAGTGGATATTTTGGATATTAAGTTTTATGTGAGGTGGGGTTATGATTTAAAGGTGCATGTATGATTTAAAGGTGGATTCATGCATGATTGATGTTAAGATTTTTTTTTTTAAAGGTTTTTTTATATTTTTTTAAAAAGTTTTTTTTTATATTTCTTTTAAGAAATATGAGAAAAGACGTAGAGTTGGATCAATGGATCCGAAGGCAGGGCTATGGACTACTCAGCGCATGATAAAACTTGACGAAAATTTGATATTCTTGGTGATTCACCGCATTCATGATTGAAGTGTGTTTGGTGATACAAGGATCCATTAATAGAGATGGTGAATCCTTTGGCAGTCTACCTACCTCAACGAAGCCAACAAATTAGATGGCTCGAATTTTATTAACTGGAAATTTAAGATGCAGACCCTGATCGAAGGCTATGGTGTCTGGACCATTGCAAAGGGAGATGAAGCGAAACCTGATATGGCTGTCGGTGCAATAGCAGCGTAGATCCAAGACTGAGATAAGCGCGAAAACAATGCCAAGGTATTGTTGCGCATGTCTGTTAAAGATAGTATAATTCCACATATTAGAGAAGCTAAAACTTATGCTACAACGTGGACAACGCTTAAATCATTGCATGAAATTAGTAACACAAATTGCATTTTGTTCTTGAAAACTAAAGTGCTAGGCATTAAGATGGATGGAAATGAATCTGTTAGTTCATTTTTGGGTCACATTAAATAGGTGAAAGACAAGCTAGGAAATCTAGGGGAACTGTTTCCAGCACTGATTTGGTCACTATTACCTTAAATGATATGCTAGAAGATTATCAAATGTTCATAACAGGTCTCGTAACTATGGTCAAATAAGAGATCGGTGAGAGGGAGATCAAGAGAAAGAGGCAGAGGAGGCAGTTCATGGCAGAGAGGCAGTTCATCGCAGAGAAGACAATCTCCAAGACTGAATCAAGGTATGCAATCTAACAGGACTAAGTCAAAGAGTTGTTTTTATTGTGGTTGACCTAGACATATTGTTAAAGACTGTCATAAGAAGAAAAGTGACGAGGCTAGAAACAAACTGAGAACACATTCAGGTCATTATGCAGAAAAATCGTCAAATCATGATCTCAGATTATTTATTGCTAGTGATGATATTGATGAACCCCCAAATTTTGATTCAAGAGATCTTAGGTTGTTTGTGTCTAACGCTGCTTTATCTGCTAAAACGGATGATTCTAATGCCTGGTTTGTGGATTTTGAAGCATCAATACATATGACATTCAATAAGACGTGGTATACTAATTTTAAAGAAACACATAATGGAGCCAGCATATATCTTGGTCATGACTGCGCTCACCAGATCAAGGGATATGGAGACATTCTTATGGCATTGTCGAATGGTACAATTCGTCACATTCACAATGTTGTTTATGTGCTAGGAATAAATAAAAATTTGATCTCTGTGTCCACGATTACAGATCAAGACTTGAAGGTTGAATTCTTCAAGAATGATTGCATAGTAAAGTATATGCTGGACCATTTCAAAACTGGTGCAAAAAGAGTGTGTAGTTCCAATTGCTGATGTCAATCAGAGTTCAATTTCATTGTCAATCCAGGAAGGTAAACTTAGAAGTGGTTATCTAAAATATATAGATCTAGAAAGATTCCTAATTTGTCCAAGATCTTAAAGTTCCCTTACAAGAACATATTCATCAAGATCTCTTTCAATAACTAATAAAACCTAGATCTAACAATTGTCAAGATCCTAAGGTTCTCTTACAAGAACACCTGAATTTTAGGATCTCCTACAATATTAGAACATTTAACAAAAATTTAAAAGATGAAATGAAAAAAAACTAAATTTAATAATTGTATGAGGTCTTACGGTTCTCTTACAAGAACACTTTCAAATAAGACTCTTCCAATATTAGAACATTTAGCAAAACTTAAGAGCTGAAATCAAACAAAAACATAAATTAAATTATACCTAAAATAAGCAAATAAGCATGCAAGTGAGGCCATGGGGGGCCTCCATAACTCCACAAGCACACCACTTCAAAGGAGACTCAGATGTAGAAGCAAAATCGAAGTATGATTCTTTATTTCAAAATCTCCATTACAAACCAACTCCAAGGTTACAACTCTAAGCTTCTAAGATTACATACTCCAAAATTCTAAGATTACAAAATTTTCAAGATTACAAATGGAGGAGATTGTACTCCTATTTATACAATGGGATGAGTAACAAGCTCATAATGATCATCCACTAATCTCTCTTTAGTTCCATACATCTCTCAACCATCTAGACAGATAACCCTTTTTTGTCCTTGATCTTCTCCATGAGATCATGATCTCTTATCTTATCAAATTCGAATTTGATCATTCAAGGCCACATAAAGGTGTCTTGGAAGTTTCTTTTGTACCTACATATGTCAACAAACTCATTCTAATTGTTAGGTATAAGTATAAGAATCTTATTTTCTAAAGTTTAACCACAAATCCACTTAAAAATGTTAAGAATTGATAAACTTTGGAAAAACATAGTTATAACCCAATGATGAGGTAAATGTAATGATGTGGAGGTGA